>CM060988.1:8212500-8482500 GCA_030765065.1 Deroplatys truncata | reverse complement strand
TTGTATTCCATTTTTTACATTTTAGTACAGTATGTTCAGGTGTATCCTTTTCCTGACAATACAGACAGTTTTCACTATTAGTAAGAGCCATTTAAACAAATAGGTTCTAAAGCGTCCATGCCCTGATAGAAATTGAGTAAAATAGTACTCAACTTGTCCATGTTTCCGGTTTATCCAGGGTTCTATATCTGGTATGAATTTCTTGGTCCATTGAGCCGTCTTGGTTTCCTGTGTCCATTCTTCTTGCCATGACTGTATCATTTTTTCTCTTATCTTATCCTTTTGTGCGTTTCCATGTTTTTCAGTTGCGTGTACACGCTCCCGAGCCACTAGATGTATGGGTATAGTCCTGGCTATTACTTGAATTGCCCGTGTAGATACGGTCCTATACGCACTAGCAATTCGAATCGCAATCTTCCGCTGTACACTTTCCATAATTCTCCGGAAGGTCTCTATTTCCACCCATGTTTTCCAGGCAGGTGCGCAGTACAACATTATTGAGTTTATTACACTACTCAGTAATCGCCTCTTTTCTGATTTGGGTCCTCTCACATTTGGCATTAATCTTCCTAGAGCAGCAATACTTCTTTCTGCCTTGCCAGCTACATACTTAATGTGTGGCCACATGCTCAGATTGTGTCCCATTTGAATACCCAAATATTTTATGTTCTTACTGGATTTTATTTCTTGTTCACCGAAGTTAACCTTTATTTCCTTTAGAGATCTTCGTCCTTCCAGTATTATCATTTCCGTTTTGTCTGGTGCCAAGTATAATCCTTTTTTGGTTATCCATATTTCTATTTTATTCATAGACCACACAATTGTTTCTTCCACTTCATCTTTTGTTTTGCCACATACTATTAACGCTAAATCATCAGCATATCCTATAGTTTTTACTCCAGTTGGTAATTCCTCCTTTAACACTGGATCATAGTATATATTCCATAGGGTGGGACCTACAACGGAACCTTGCGGGACACCACAACTCATACTCATTTTTGCATTATCACCAATCAGTATATTTCTGTCTTTTAAGTAACTGCAAATAACTTTAATTAAGTATGGAGCTACTTCCCTTCTTATAAGTTCATTTATTATACCTCTCCAAGGTGTTGAATTAAAGGCATTCCTGACGTCCAGAGTAACCATAACAGCATACATATGTTTTTCCTTTGCGTCCATCTGTACAATTTGTTTAACTGTCTCTACTGCATCCAGGGTTGATTTACCTTTTCTAAAGCCGAATTGCATTTGTGCAAGTCCTCCTTTTCTTTCAATTTCTTTTATCAATCTTGTATTTATAATTTGTTCATAAAGTTTTCCTATTACATTTAATAGGCATAAAGGTCGGTATGATACACTGCCACAAGCTTTTTTGGGCTTTTCAATTAACATTAGCTTTGCTACCTTCCATTTTCTAGGGAAAATTCCTTTGACTAACAGCGTATTTATAGCTTTTACAAACACTTCCGGATTTTGCGATGCAATAGCCTTTATAGCTTCTGGAGGGATACCATCGGGTCCCGCTGCTTTTCCTGATTTAATTCGTTTACCTGCCTCTTTTATTTCGTCTTCCTGACATAAGGGTATTTCTTCTTTATTAATGTTAATCTCTGGCCATTCATTTATTTTATGTGCCGGAAACAGTGTCTTAGCAATATCTAATTGCTCTTCATCAGTAAGTTTTATTGATGTATTAATCCCTATCTTACCCGTCACTATTTTATACCCTTTACCCCATGGATCAGCATCCACCTCATTGCATAGCTTATCCCATGCATCTTTTTTTGCTGTTTTTATAGCTCTTTTAAGAGCATTTCGGCTTTCTCGATATTGATTTTGTGTGTCCATCTTTTCACATTCTGCGATGTTACTTCTCCGGTTTGTCCTCGTAACTTTTCTGCGTGCTGCAGTACATTGCTTCCTTAATTGGGCAATTGTTTCACTCCACCAATATGCCGGTTTCTGTTTTCGTAAACCATATACTTTTCTTTTAAACGCATAATTGCATGCTCTTTCTAATATTTGATCTAATTGAACTGGTTGATTTTTATATTCTATACATCCAACTTCCTGCTGTATCTTCCCAAGCATTAGTTCTTTATTTTCTTCTTATATATCCATCCTTTTCTTTGGCTATTTATTTTCGATACCACCACAGGAGTTTGGCTATATAGTTCAATATAAATGTTTTTATGGTAGCTTAAGTTCTCTTCGTCGTCCACATACCATTTATTTATTAACTTAGCTATTTCTTGTGAGCAAATTGTGATATCTATGAATGAGGATCCATCGTTTCTTTCGAATGTTGGTGTTTTTCCATCATTTAGTATATTGTAATCTTTTCCATTTATCCATTCAGCTAACGTCCTACCCTTTTTATCTTCAATTGGTGAGTCCCAACAATATGCTTTAGCATTAAAATCTCCACCTATTAATATGTTTTTACGTTTCTCTCCGTGTTGGTCGATACTATATCCCATTTCATATAGGAATTGTTGTAATTCTTCTTCTTTTGCTGTGGGTGAAATGTAACAAGAGTAAATTACCATCTCATCCGTTTCCATCCATGCATATCCATTTCCTTTTCCAGCTTTCTGTGACCTAGGCCCATGAGCAGGAATATAAATAGCGGCATCATTTCTTTCATCCTTTATCCACCTTGGGTTAGATTTTATCATATTATTATTTGGTTCCGCTATTACTGCTAAGTCTATGCAATGTACATTACATTTATGTATAAGAAGATCCATTGCTCGTTTGCTTCTATCAAGATTTACTTGAATTATTTTCGTGCTTGGTTCGTAAATACACTCATTTTCTCCCTCTCATGCACTTTCACAAGTCTTCTATATTCAGGACATCTCATCGATTCTGCTTTATGTTCACTGGATTGGCATAGATAACATTTAATAGGGTTTTTACATTCTTTTGATTTGTGGCCTATTTCGCCACAACTATAGCACATTTGTACTATTTGTTCATTTTCATTGGAGCAGTCTCTTGCTATATGTCCCACCTTGTAGCATTTATAGCAACGTTTTAAAACATTTACAGCCTTCACTCTCCACCTATCCCATCTATTTCCTATTTTCCTTTTATTTATCATCCTATTTGCTGCTTCCGTGCTAATGGTTGCAAACGCGTACCTTACTCCTTGTGTATTCACCTTTTCTGCCAATTTAAGCTGTGAAATCTCTTCATTTTCTTTTAATTCTTGTTTTAAAACAGCCTTAACTTCATCTTCCCGCACAGTCTCATCTATATCTAGGATCATGACTGTTTGATTTGCGGTCTTCAGTTTAACCTCTGCTACGTTTTCCAGTTTAGTGGTTAGCAGCTGCTTGAAAGCTTGTCTATCACTTGTATTTTTCCCTTTTATTTTAAGCTGTACACTCCCATCACTATTTTTGTTTTTTTGATTTATAATTACCCCACTGGTATCTACATTTTGTCTGATATTCTTTATAATCTCTGCATATGTTATCTCTCCAATGGGTTTCAATATTATCGTGTCTTGATTTTTAAGTTTTCTTTTCCCTACCTCACTTCCATCTTCCAATGTCTTGTTTTGTTTTGCTTTATTGGTATACATTGGTATTTGGCAATCCATTTTCCTAGCAAAATACTCCAGGACTTTTCTTACGCTTCTTTCTGTTTCTTGATCTGTAGTTATACATGGGGTTTTTATTCTTCCTTTTTTTCTAGCCATATTTAGGATCTTTTCTATATTAATCATCAAATTAACTTTGTCTGCACTTGAGTTTCCACTATTTTCTGTACCTATAATGTAAATATATCTCTTATTTATACTGGTTTCTAGGTCATCACCCAAAGTCTCGTTTGTTATTATATTAGTAACCATTTTCCCTGCACTTAGGTTGACTTCTTCTAGCGATTTTCGAATTTGTGGATTTATATACAAGATGTTTTCCATTATCTTCCCTTCACTATCATCTTTTCCTTTGGTGACTATAATTAAATCTTCATCCTCCCTCTTTAAGGCTTCTCCGCTTATCAATTGACACGTTTGGAAAACTTCTTCAGGCCAATTTATGTTCAATAATTTTTCCAATTCTTGCTCACTTAAGTCCTTGTTTAAGTTACTTTCTATTTCCCTGATCACCAACTCTTTTTCTTCTTGTTGTTTACTTATGGTCTGAGTACTTCTCTCGTTTGTTTCTTTAACTACCGATAAACGATTTTCCTCAGCAAATTCCTCTATTATTTCTGTTATAAAGTTTATTGAACTTGGCATTCTTTTCATATAACCGTCTAGCATGCTAATTGCAGTTTTAATTTCTTTCTTGGTATTGGGAATTTCTTTAATTATCCTCCGTAGTGTATCTACCTCATTTTCCATTTTCTGTAACAATTTCTTATGCATTTCGTGTTCCTTTTCGGCTCTCTGTAAGAATAGAGTGCGATCCTCTTCACTCTTCATTATTTGTACATAGCCTTCAGTTCTTTTTCTTTTAACATCTCTACAGAGACCTTCCGTAGCATGTCTAGACTCACTGTGTGGGTCCAGCTGACTGTCACTTGTATATTTGCTTGCCAAAGAGTAGGACTCTATACTTAGGCTTCCGGTAGAGTCTCGCCTTGGTCCAGGCGGTGATCTCCTGATTAAGGGGCGTTTTTTAAAAGGATCTGATTCATCCATATTTTGTGCTTTTCTGCTTCCATAGCTTGTACTTCACTTAGTTTTGTTCCAGTATCATTTCCCTGCAACCCGGCCTGGTTCCCTACCGCTGTTGCTTGGCAGTCGCTTGATAACGGTCGGTTGGGGCCTGCCCTCTCACCACCATCCCCGACCGGTTCTGGGGATCCGAAGCCCCTGTCCCGTAAACTACATTCCTGAATACCCTTATCCATAATTGAAAATTAGAGTTTTACCAAGTCACAGCCAATCGGCACCAATAAATCCTGCCTTGCCAGAGCCCTGTTTGCCGTCCAAGATCTCTTTTGGACGTTGCCCGCCCCACACGTGGCCGAATGTAGTAGTAGTAGTAGTAGTAGTAGTAGTAGTAGTAGTAGTAGTAGTAGTAGTAGTAGTAGTAGTAGTAGTAGTAGTAGCAGTAGTAGTAGTAGTATGGTAGTGGATTTTTAGGGCGCTATTGCTCCAGTTCCTCACCGATCTGTGTTTACTCGGAATGGCCCCATTGAGTTCTGCAACTCTTTTAACGCACGAAGGGTTATCTACACATGCCAAATATGCCGTGGTTGGGCCACCTCTTATTCTCCTATCAACTATTCCTAATCAAAACAAACTTTCATTGAACATTTCGTTGTAGGTATAAGAAGGGTACAGTAGGCTAAAACGATAGTCACATTTTTAAAACGCGGATCGCTATGGGATGCTTTGAAATTCCATACCCGTTGTATGAACACAAGAAACAACTCTGACGTGTTGCACTCACATAACTTTTTCTACTCTTGTGCAAACTATTTTACAAACGCTTATTCTCCATATACTTCATGTTAATCGAGATGTTAATCTTATTGCTAATTTTCTTGTAGGTGTAAGCGGAGTTGGTAGGCTTTAAGCGATAGTCGAATGTTTTAAGAGCTGGTTGCTATGTGGAGCATGTCCAGGATATAGAAAAAGGGTAAAAAAGGAATAAGGAATTCCCATTTTAGAAAAAGTATAACTATTGGTAAATTCAAACAAATAACAAGGAATATCTCAGAAATAGATCACTCGACAAAACATTTATAGGACATAAGTTGAGTGTTTTAACGAGATCAACACTGTTGTGTATTTTTTACGGTTTACCAGTTATGTGAAAGTCATTCAGAGAGAAGAGGACTTTTGGGGACATTCCCAGAAAATTCAAAATAAACATTGCATTAGCCATGAAAATTTCTTAAACATACGATATTTTAATCAAAGTCTTAGAGCCATTTTAAAGAAAATACTTTTCTAAAAATGTTCCATGTAAAGGGTGTCTGGGGGTGGGGGGTTTCCTTGAAAATCTTCGTGTCGCCTTCTTCGAAAATACTAAACTCAAATACCGAGTTTGGTATCTATCTGCCTTTTTGTTTTTGAGTTATGCTGTTCACAGACAGACAAACAGACAGACACATAAACGGACATGTTTTCAAAAATGCTTTATTTAAATTCAAGGCACCATAAAACACGTATTTCCGGTGAAATCTCGATATCTAATTTTTTGTTGGAATGCAATTATACCCTATTTACTATACATAGTAGATAAAGTAGAAATGAATAACTACTTTTCTGTTGAGAAAAGTGTAAATATTTGAAAATTCACACCAATAACAAGGAATATCTCGGAGGTGGCTAACATTGTAAAAGCTATATTTGAAATAAATGTTGTGCTTTGACAAGATGTATCTTTTTTGTATAGTATGAGTTTGTATCTTACGGTTTACCAGTCACACAGTCATTCAGAATGAAGAGGACTTCACAGACTATTCCCAGAAAATTCAATATATAGATTTCAATTTTACTATTTTTTCTTTTTAATACTTTTTCTCAAATGGGAATTCGTTACTAGTTTTTTATGTCCTCGATGTGCAAAGAGGATGGAATGCTCCACATAGCCATCAGCTCTTATTTGACCATCGCTTAAAGTCTACATATTCTTCTTGCAATTATAAGAAAACTGCAATAAGATAGTTTCTACAAATGTTTATCTCGATTAACGTGAAGTAGGTGGAGAACAAGCGTTTGTAAAAATAATTTGTGCAGGGGTAGAGAAAGTCATGTGAGTGCAACACATGAGATTTTTCATGTAAATATCTTAAACATTTGGTATTTTAATTAAAATCGTTACAGCCATTCTTGAAAAAATATAAACTAATGAAAAAAACTTCCATGCAATGGATACTTTAGCTTGTTTGGGATATTTTGTTGAAAGTCTTCGTGTCGCATATTCCTTTTTTCTAAAAATTATCTTTTTGGGTTAAGGGAACTTCAAAGCGTATATTTGCAGTGGAATCCCGATATTGAATTTTTTGGTGTATGCAACATTTATACTTACTATTAGAGGGAATGAAAAGAAAAAGCAGATCTCCATCAATTCGGAGATGGGAAATAAGTTATTGTGTGGATATTAAAATTTGAGAACAGTACAGTAATACTTGCTCTCAGTTTAGTTTACTGATAAGTAATGATGATTATGATAATAATAATAATAATAATAATAATAATAATAATAATGTTAAAAATTTTACACTATAATTAAATCAGACTGCGTCTACGGAGCAGAAACTTTAATTTTAAACATAAAAGTAGATATCGAAAATATTGAGAACAAAATTAAATATTATAAGAAAAATTTTAGGTCCACAATACATAGGTAAATAATGCAGATTCCGAAGTAAAATGGAATGAAAATATATACAGACATTCACAGTGACATTAGAAAACGAAGGTTAACATTTTAAGGGCATATTAAAGAAATAAACTCAAACAGAATAACAAAACAAATAATGGAGTTCTACGAAAATAGAAGTAAAGCACAAGTAGATACTAATAAATGGATGGTGAAGTAAACATTTACTTAAAATCGGCGGAAATTACGCAAGAAGATGTCATCCTAAAACAGAGATATCCTTAGTATCAAAGTGACAAGTAGACCAAGAGGACAAACCGAAGAAAAACTTGGAACAACATGAACAGACGAGACAAAGAAGTCCCACAGTCAAAGAGTGAGAGACTGTGGATTCAAAGGAAAACAAAAAATTGTCTGTAAAGTACTGTGCGTAACCCCACATGGGCTCATTCGCAATAAAGAATAAACAAATAATTGATTATTAGGATAATAATTATAATAGTAGTGTATAATTTAATTATGCCAAGAATTGCATTTACATTCTGTTATACACCGGGGTGAGGCGAAATAGTTGGAGCTAAAATATTAAACTTATTAACCCCGGCATAAACATTGGGGAGCCATAGCTACAGAGGCAAAAAAGACATACCAGGAACTTGCTGCACAAAGCTAAAGCGGGAGTGGGATATTTATAAATAATACATATAATTTCACATTTAACTCCGGTTTATTATAAAGTTACCTTGGTGCTGCTACATAATTTCCAAAAGTTTACAAACACTGGGGGAGGTGCCCCACACTCACACGGACCACGCACGCTACATACAACCACACACTCTGAGGAAATACACTAAACTGACTCTACTGGTGGCGCAACGCTTTCAGACAAAGAGACTCTTCCCTCAAATTGCCTTCATCGTCCCTTGACTAGGAATTGGAGGAAAATATGCCGCAGGAAAAGAATTCAACTCACAAACGAAATAATTAGTTCAACAATATCATTATACGCAGCAATAATGTATCCGACGCGACAATGCACACACACGCTACAATATGACATGCTACTGTCGGCATACCAACACATTTAAGTTAACTTGAATCGCTTTCCTCTACGATAGCCTAGCTCACGCGCCTCGAAGAGCAATGGCATTTTCCACTGAGTATAAAATTTTTTGTGTGATACTCAGCTTAACATGTAGAGTTGTCAATCTGCGTGATTACTGATGTACGTGTATACTACAGAAGAGTGTGTGTTTATTGTGTTAAGTTTTGCTCGAATGGAGTACACGTACACTGTCAACTTGAATTTATACATAAATTCCCTGCTGTCACCATAGCTAACAGATCAGTAATTTAAACGCTTTAGAAAGATTTAAATAGACTGGGTCCGTGTTAGACGAAAAGAAATACACATAGCCTAAAGCTGCAACCGTAAGCAGATTAGGAGACGTGCAGGCAACTTGGAAAGAATTTCAAGAAAATTGCTATCTCGCTTAGCTTTTAAACCAGCGTTACAGTTCCATCAGCCCCTTCGAAAACTAAAACCACATGAAGTAACAGTATCACAGAAACAAACGCATGCAAGGCTTCGTCATGGCAAATAACCATAAAATTCTGAGAAGCATTGTGAACACCTGCTGACATTTTACTTTCTCTACTATGTACCTACAGTAAAATGTAAAGTAAAGATACGAACGAAGGGGGCCAGTCTGCCCCATGTGCTTCTACCGTGTCCCCCGGAAGATAGAGATGAGGATGTAAACCCGAAGAGCTACCAGATCCGGGTGACGACCGGCGCAAACACGGACGGGGTCCTTAATGTTTCCAAATTGAACGCTTCCAACGCCGCCTGAGCCCACTCTATTGTGACCTGAGCCTTCAGGTTCCCCAGAAGGAGGTCCCGTCCGAATAACACCCAGAGGTGGGTTCCAGCTGAGCAGTCCTTGGAGGACGTCAGGATGAAGCTTCCACCGCACAGCCGCAACCAGCCGAACACCGTCGACTGGTCCTACAATCTTGAAACAAACGACAGGAATTTAGCGGGAGGAGGGTCAAGGTAGAAGATGTACCTCCCCACTATTGGCCTGTTGACTCGCGGAAATCACGAGAAACCCACGGGCCGGAGGGAGGTCGACGGGAATTGAACCTGGGACCTCCCGAATGCGAGTCGCAGACGTTATTGTGGCTCCACCTGGCTCAACCTTACCTGCAGTAAGTAGAGGAAGTGTTGTATTTCACCCAAAAGTTCGATGTCGAGGTTTCACCAACAACAAATCTCTGTGGCCCCTGAACCGAAAAAAAATCCTATAAAAGAGTCCGTGTGTGTGTGTGTGTTTGTTTGTGAACAGCATAATTCAAAAACGAAATATCTAAAAAAATATCAAACTTGGTATTTAAGTTCAGTATCTTCCAAATATGCCACACGAAGATCTTCAAGAAAATCCCCCACCCCAAAACTACCCTTTACACGGAAAATGTTTCATTTTGGGGATGATTTTCTCAAAAAAGACAACGATTTCTACCATATTTCTAAGACAACATGATAAATAAAGGGTATATTTTGAATTTTTTGGGAATAGCTCGTTTGAAAGAACTATGCATAATATTTTTATCACGTGTAGACTACAAGAAGTATACAAGAATGTGATGCACAAAAAAATATAAACCACTTTAAAACAAGCAATTTATTTAATACCTCATATTTCAATATTTCCGTTTTCTTAAAGCTTTGTCCGCATTCAGTTGTTTGTCGCAGTATCGTGGAAAGAGTATGCAATTGTAAGGACAGCATATACCGACTATATTTTAAACATGTCATCATCGTTTTATCCACCCTGTGTCTAGAACGATACGTGAAATTGAACTATTCCTGCAAGGAGTGGATATGAAACACGTTTTTGTATCAATATGAATAGTCTGTAGACGCTATATAAAATAAATGATATTGGGTAGAAAAGGTCATTAGAATGTAATACAAATATTTTCTTCCCAGAACTGTCACGCGCAGAACGCGCTCGTGGTTGCGTTATGCACGATAATGCGACTGTACATATAAAGTTAGTCCATAAACATTATAATGTGTTCCTGATGTGATTTTCATTGACTCGGTCGCTGCTAAATCTAAATCGATGTGATTATTATCTACTGAAAATACAGATAAAGCTTATGCAACAAACCCTCATACGCTCGACGTATTTGAAATCACCGTTTGGCGTGTTTTTGCCAACATTTGGGCTGCAGAAATTGGTAGCATTCAGTAATGTGTTCGACAGGTTCCAGGCTTGTATAGACATACTGAGCTTTGTGCTTTATTTCTCACTCCGTATTTGTTTTACGTGGCTTTAACTATGTATTCATATCGCGAGTATCTGTCAGGAGAAACCTCGTGGCTCGTGTTGGCGGACAGTTAGTCTTCTAGCTCTCATCCCCGTACCATACTATTTTACCTCGTCACATGTCTACAGAGACCTTACCGCTAGGCAACTGTATCTCTGCTTCTATACGTACTGGCAAGATAGCATTAGGGTGACGTCCAGTCTACCTGCTTTCATTATCTGCGGAGAGATGGCAGAGCATTCGCTATTACCTTATTTTCCATTTTCACTTTCTCTACTACGTATAGTAAGTAGGGGAAGTATTGTGTTCCGCCCAAAAATTCGATACCAAGATTTCACCGGAAATACATGTTTTGAGACCCCCTGAATCCAAAAAAAACCTTTTTGGAAACATGTCCGTGTGTGTGTCTGACTGTGAACAGTATAACTCAGAAACAAACAGTCGGATAAACACCAAACTTGGTATTTAGGTTCAGTATCTTCCAGAGATGCGACACGAAGGTTTTCAAGAAAATCCCCCCACCCCAGATTACCCTTTACATGGAACATTTATCGAAAATATTAATCTTCTCAAAAATTGTTCTAACGATTTTGATTAAGATATCATATGTTTAAGATATTTTCATGACAAATAAAATGTATATTTCTGGGAATGTCTCCAAAAGTATTCTTCATTGTGAACGACTTTTGCATATCTGGTAAAGCATAAGAGATAGACAAAATTGTGCTACACAAAAAATGTAGATCGCGTTAAAATACACAATTTATGTCATACACATTTTTTTGTTCAGTGAACCATTTTCGAGATATTGCTTGTTATTCCCTTAAATTTTTCAATACTTATTTTCTCAAATGGGATTTCGTTATTCATTTTTTGTCTTGGATATGCAAAGAGTATTAATCTGTGGGAAAGGGAATGGTGCTGCACCTAGCAACCAGCTATTAAGAGATATGTCTATGCTTAAAGGCTACTGCATTTCTATATTGCCCTTGTAAATACAAAACTAGGGGAACATAGTACGCCATAAGCGATAGTCAAATATTTTTAGAACTGTTCGCTATGTAATTCTCTTTGCATGTCAAAAGATCGTTTCTGCAAATGCTTATATCTCGAATAATATGAAATAGATGGAGAATAAGAGTTTGGAAAAATAGTTTGTACAAGAGTAGAGAAAGTCATGTGAGTGTAACACATCAGATTTTTTACTATTGCTTTAGATTTATTAGTGTAAAGAAGGTTTTGGACTTAACAGACTTCTGGCCATGCTATTAAATATCCAATCCGGTACTTACTTTGACGACTGAAGGAAACTACAAAAAAAAAAGACCATTCAGATTGATCGGCTCAGGGGATCTGAACCCGGAACCTCCCGAACAGGGCTATAGATTTTACCGCCTGAGCAATCCCGCTCGATAGAGGCATCATTTCCAACACGTTTTGTAACGAACATTATGCCTCAAATATTCATATTGTTTCGCATCGTTAGCATTAGGTAGAGGAAATGTTGGGCAGGTCAACAGATTCGCTTAGCGCCTTTCTGCCAGGCAGGGCATTTAAGAGGAACACTGTACACTGTGCTTATTTCCTTGCAACAGTGGCATACGTGATGAAATACAAGTCGCTTGCACTGTTTCGTTTTCATTTTAATTTTCATTCACACTTGTCTGGTTTGTACATACGGAGATGTTATAAGCAAATACAAGTGACGGGAATTGACAGCCACGGCGCGTTTGTTTCCGATAACGGTTGCAATGAATCGCAAACTAGTAAAGCCAAACCAGGGTTTTATTCATTGATCAGTGTTACATCATCTAAGAGCAAGTGTAAATCAACAAAAGTTTGGAACGAAATGACCGTTTTATCACCCAGATAAGAAATAATTAAAATAGTTTTGATTCATTAAATTATATTGAATCGACAACAACATTTCAATGCATAATTCACACATATGATTGGGAAGATTGTGTTTTCGGCATAGAGACAACCATGGTTTCACTACTGAACCGCGGAATTTAGTACACTAAAACTCATGTGGAGTTTGAAGTGGTACAGAACAAGGTGTTTATATCAAATATTTTATTTCCAATATACCAGAGCGTTATATTAACTTTACCAAGATAATAATACAGTGCTTTTCATTCACAATGTGGTCAGCGCAAGGAGGATCCAGCCGAAACAGTTATAATAGCGCCACTGTCTCAGTTCTCAAAGTTACAGTTACAATTACAATGATAATAAGCACATACTATATGATAACAGTATCTTGTAGGGAAGTTGGAGGCGATTTGAAACTATTTCCCGATTTACCTGTCCCATGAGCAACCGAACGGAAACGTGTGAACAAATATAGGAATGAGATCTGTTCTGTATAAAAAGCAAAGTGTAAACAAGCCAGTTCTTACTGAGGAGAAGTCGTGTGAAATTGGAGAACGTTTAGAACACCCTCCTCGAAAACCTCTATGGCGGTTTGAACAGAAAACAGACGTTTCGATGAGCTTAGCATGGCAAGCTATCAAACTATTGAAACTAAAGACTTACAAGGCCACTGTGATCCAGGAATTCCTATCACGTGATCAACAGAGTGGGAAAATGTATGTCATTGGATTTTGCGAAATGTCAATGATAGAGTAATTGACCCACGCTTAGTATGCGAGCAAAGAGATTCTCTTTCAAAGGGGTACAGCAATGACTTACATCACTTACTGCTAACGCACATATAGAGGTGAATCATTCCTGAAATTTTTTTAGATAGGTTATTTGGTAAATGATACCCATAACCATTCCCAGGTTTAACTTTAATACGTTTCTTATCTATGGGGAACTTGAAAAATAAAGAGTGTGACGGTTATCATTTTATTTTAACAATTTAAATAAATATTATTTTACACAGTTCAAGATATTCAGGACAAACTTCGTTTAAGTAACTCCAGGAAATTTGGCATTAGATTTCTTGCGCGTCATTTCTCGGATGTTGAACTAAACAGAGGTTGCGTGACACGCAGTTTAGGGTAAACGATCACTTCATTTCCGAGACGTGGGGATGTTACGTAATTTCTGCTGACATACACTTACTCAGTGATTAGCTAGGCACTAATCAGCATTTCGTTGGGTATTTAAATTTAGGGATGTTGACAGCTCTCTCTCTCTCTCTTGGCCAACCACGCACCTAGCCGCAGCCTCTGTTGAACAATTTATTTAGTGTTAATTTGCAATCTCGACGTACCCGCTAGGACCGACGAAGATGCAGCGTCGGATTTCCTCTGCCACATAGGTAAATCCACCAGCTGTTTAATTAGTTCTTTTAAAATATTGTTTACGTTATATTACATAAATTAAAGATTAGAAATATTCGGAACAGAAGTTACATATCTCACAATGTCACCGTTTTACCACCCTTCCAGCTACAAAAACCTGTAACCCTCTTGAGGTCATTCTGTGCTAAGTTCCTCCATCCCTAGTGAAGTAGAAACACGCCCCTGTTAATTACTTATATATGCATATATAATAAATATAGTAAATAAATGGAATATACACATAAAATTAGGTATACACGCAGCATAAGGAAATAAGTTCAAAAGAGCCAAAGTTTGTGGAAGGGTAGACCGGATCAAGTAGCTATTAAGAGAGCCTGAGGGTATAACGGGACACACCGGAAAGGTCTTCTGCCCTTTAAAAATTCTGCCGAACATGTGGCTTGCTAAACAAAGACACAACATTTCGACGCGACTTAGAGGCACCCGACGTACGTGCTTAATCGGTCTCCACAAATTCACTGGGGCGGGAAAACCGACGCTAGGAATGAGCGACAAGCCATAAAATATTCCAAATTAAAAATAGCAATTTGCGCTAGTCTTGGTAGAAGAACCGCCAATAAAAATTAAGAGAGGAAAAGAAGCAGAAAATAACCGACATGATAAATCACGTGGTTAGGGAACCAAACCAAGTGGCCTAGAAAATGGGCGTGAAATAGAAAAAGATCCTACACAGAACGAGGTAGGAGGCGACACTCTGGCTCCGACCGGCATTATGTTAAGACGCTAAGTGTTACATTTCCGACGTAGTGGTCGGCAAAATTACTAAGTCTACATTATCAAAGTTCACGTATAGCACAGTGCAAGTGAGTAAGCAATAATTATATGAATCAGCGTTTTATAGCTAGGAGCGACAACTCGTTAGCGGGAAGTAGTATAGGCGTCAGCTACTTAAGAAATTATCACAACTGTAGCAATCGGTTTGTGTCTTGCATGCTGGGCAGAGGGAAAGCGTGTGAAAGGGAAACAGTGAGTTACCTCTTATTTACTAGAATAAAGGACCAGCAACCGAATGTCGTCTAATGGCTACCTGCATCTTCTTTGCTTGCAAACCCTGAGATAAGAATCCTTCCCCGGTCCAGCATCCTGTCATTACTGAAAAGGGGAACGAATTCATGAGGGCTCAGAACCTACAACCAAAACACACGCCCATGCACCCACTAACAACCCAGCGACACCACCAATTCCACACCACTGGGTAACGTATGGTGAAGACGCTGATGGCGTCGTCGCCAGACTTACATCGCAAGTGTGTGTAACAAACCCCATACAAGGTGCGGTGGTATAACTTGTGATGTCATATTTAATTTGTTGAGCCCCACGTTTGGGAGCCAAATTTGCGACGGTATTACTTATAATGTTTGTGTATGTGTGTTTACTCCACGTGGTGAAGCCATTTTGTGACGTGATTCACTTGTTAGGTTTGTTAGCTCCATCTGGTGTTAGCAATTTGCGGCAGTATTAGTGTTTGTTTGAAAGAATGCTACTGTTATTTTATTTAATTTTTGCTCACTGTCCTCCGGCTAGCTATGATCTTTTTGGTCGAGCACTTCTCTTTATACAGGTTGTGTAAACGGAAAGGAGTCTTTTATCCAAAGATAACACTGATGAAGGAATTTGTTTTACACTTTTATTGTCGAACACATTCACTATCACATTTACACATTGATCTTGACACTCGCCAAACTGAAACTGTTATAATAACTTCATTACTGATCATTCTTAATTCGAGTACTTCAACTTTCTGTGTAATTAACTTTACAACACTTGAGATTTTTCATAACTCTGCTGGACTGAAGGCGACGTGTAACGTACAAATATTTTCGATGAACTGACGGACTGAAGGACTTTACCTCTAACCTAGCCCTTTTTATACTCCTACACCCCGATATGCCTAAGGATTATAACTGAGTTGCTATTGGCTAATAAAACGCGCCAACATTAGTGTCTATTTTCATATCCAATGAAAATTATGAATACATATGCTCTAGGGACAATGTTCCAGCAAATTCTAAAGAAAAACGCGCCAACATTACGTAACTTCCTCGTCTCTAATAATGATAAACAGCTCACCCCCTCGCTGCATTATTGCACGCTATTATTGTCAGTTTCAGTAAGGCAGTATAAACTTACTTCTCGACAATAATTACAATCCACAAACATCTTAAATTAATGTCACACAAAAATGCATATTCATACTATAATCATTCTTTACATTTAAATAATTTATGACACAAATTACTGCATCAAAGGTAAAAACTAAAAGAAAAGATCAGTCAGAAATTCACTGAACTTCAGATGTTGAACTTTCAAGTGTGAATAAAAATTGCCTGACGAGATGCCAAAAATGTGTGGATAGAGAAGGATGTTTCCAGGCCTCTCTTATGATAGGATATGTGCTTATTATCATTGTAATTGTAACTGCTAATGTGAGAACATAAGGCGGTTACGGAGACATAATAGCTGTTTCGGCGGCAGTCTAAGCTGCAGCGGCCGGTTCAAGGGCCGCCGTGCGGTGGCTACAGAGTGAAAGAAAAGCATTGTGGATTCATTAAGCAGAACACGCAATTAGCTGAAGGCTACGTCACCTCGGTATGCATTTTTAACTTGCCTTTAAGATAGAAAACAACTGGATACCTATGAAATACAGAATAAACAGTACAGTTCAAGATAGTTCTGTAATAGAGCATATATATGCTGCAGAATTGGAGGTAGTGTTTTGTACAGCGTTTATTGGATGTGTATGGATCACCTAGTGCGCCGGCTGAGGGTCGTTGCGCTCATATGAGTTGACTATCATGTAGATAATTAAACAATATATGTTTCTCTATATCAGTGCGGTCAGGGAAGAAGTAAGTAACTTCGTTTCTTCTTGCACAAACAGTAAAATCTTGTGGGGCTTAACAACACACATCATATGTATGCAACGTGAGATCTTGAATCTGGGCAGTTTACAGTTCTAATAATGGATAAAGCGACTGTTCTGTAAATATAACAATCGGTAGATTGTAGATATAGTGCAGAATACTTTGGACCGGAGTAAAAAATCTGACTTTTCTCGTCTGTGACTCAAGCGATATTTTCTATGGGCTTTAGGTTCTTTGAGACTTTAACCATATGTTGTTGATTTCCGTCACCATCTAGTTGGCACAAAATCGCTCCAATACCCCAAAACTGCTACCTCACTCACCACAGAATGGCCTATATATTTGGGTTTGTTGAACCAAAAATTGCGTTTTCAAATAACTTCTTTTTATTCAAAATGTCTATTGGGTGAGTCTGTTATACCTCCAGCAAATGTGCGTTTTAAGTAGTTCCTTAAGAAAATCTATTTTCTTCGCGCATTTGGCGAGGAATCTAACTTCATACTAGGTACTCCTTAAAGGTTTCTCGCAATTGTCTTATGTTCTTTGTGGTACGTACTTTCTTAGCATTTCCGACTCTTTTTTGATCTGGCTACAGTCTTTCGTCGGAAATAATGTTACTTCCTGTTGAAAAATCTTTATATCAAGATTTATGTCAACCATTTTGGCGTAATTTATTGATTAGAAATCGACGTGTTCTCCAGACTCCTGTACACCATTCGTTGCGATTATCAGTCATCCACGTACTGTGTTAGGAAGCTTTTCGCAGTAAATCCAAAGAATCCACACGTGGAGTAGGAGCAATGCACTTCTGTCTACAGAGAAGCCAGATGGTAGGCTCGTAAATTGAGAAACATGGTCATTGTGTAAAAAATGCCGTGCGTTTTCTCAAGTAGAGGAATTTCCAGGAAGGAATTTTTAGATCAATTCAGAGAACTACAATTTCCCGCCGATTCTGAGAAGTACATGATCTATACCCGCGGTACTGAGATAACCTTGCACATTATAAAAGGATTGAGGAGTCTGGAATCAGTCGTAAAGCGTACCTTGCGGTTTCTTTTCCAAGTGACGCACAAAGGATTGATGTATGGAGAAGTTGAAAACCGTATTATGTTTTGTTCTAAAATGTCAGTAATGGTGTGATCCTCGGCAGAATTAAGATTCAAAAGTAATGAACTATATTTGTAGCGACATGTAAGTACCTCTTTAATCTAGAATTCATATTGGGAACTGGTGAATAATCTTGTCCTTTTCAAGAATGTAGATATTTTTCCCCGCAAAATATTAAAAATGCTTTCTTTTTTACATCTGTACAAGTGTGGAATAGCCATGAATTTGCGTTCAGTTTTCGTATGCGGTTACGACCGGCAGACATCTACTCGGTAGGCACATAATAGTCAATTTCTCACACCAAGCCGAGGGTACAGAAATGAGCCATTGTTCCATTTTGTTGAGCAATGTTTACCTATTGTTTTGTATTGCATTAAACTCCTCTTCAGTGGACATTTGGGTGTAATCAGTGCTATTAAAATATTATACTCTCCAAAGTCATCGTTGACATTTATCACCTGGAGTTATGCCAAGTAATGATTTTGCGTACACGCATTATCTGTACAAAGGATTTCTCTTGTGGCAATTCAGTTTCGCTTCGGTCAATTATGGCAGATTTGTTTTCATCTGAGTGAAGGGGTCAATGATTTCTGCTCCATCTGTCGTTACCTTCAGCTGTTTTCTCTCAATTATGACGCGAACTTTGAATCTAGATCACAAAATTTGGAATAATTAAATATGTGTACTGCGGGAGCACAGTGCTCAATGTAAACTCGATCGTCACCTTCCGTTGTATCTCTTACCGTTTTCTTTCTATGGCTCAAATAGCTTACATAGAACTGCAGACTATAGACCAGTTTTTGCTCACGTGTCTAGCGTGTAGGGAAATCTTGCATCATGAATTTTATATTGGCAATCATTACGCAATTTCTGGGTGTCCATTTTATCCAAACCTACTGAGTTATTGCTAATACCTGTACTTTCAAAGCTTTGTACAACAATTATCGAAGCTTTATTTAAGTTAGCTTAGTTTGAAGCATACCTTGGGGATGGAATAGGAACCTGGACCAACCCAAGACTAGCTTCTCAAAATAGATTTCCTAATTCACTGTGTAGCCAATGCAGAAGCTCAGTTTGATGGAGTGCGGTTGCCGGCTCACCAAATAATTTTTTCTGCTTACGGTTCCTTGGCTAGGCCCTTTGGGGTGACGATTTGAGGGCTGTTATTTGGCGATTTAGGCACATTATTGACTGTACTGGTCGGTTCTCGTTATAGCTTCGGCCATTTTTATGGCGCCTATTTCTGCCATTTTGCTATATCTCTGTCCAGAATATAGCCACTGTTATGATGTCGGAAGCCCCGATGTCCATGCTTGGGTTTTCTCGAGGTGGGTGTTGTTGTTGAAAACGCTGATTTTGGTCCCCGGTGTCGAATTGGAAAACGTAATCCTTATATCGTTCCCGAGTGCGATATGGCTCTCTGTCATATTTAGTAGGTCGGAATCTTCTCCGGTGGTTCACCGAGGGAATTGGATACGCACTAAAGATTCAGGCTCGTATTTGGGAGGTTTAGAGTTCAATTGCCATGACCTCCCATTCTGACTTTGGGTTTTTCGTGGATTTCCCTAGACGGTAGGTAAACGCCGGAGTGGCTTCCTTTCTACCACGATTTCCTTTCTCTCATTTCACTTTCATTCCCTTTCCTTCTCAAGTTTCAGATGTGCTTCCAGCTTTCGTGGCGTGTGGCTGTGCCGGAGAGAAGGAGTGGATGTTTGCTCCCAGGAAAGAGTATTCTCCGTGGACACCAGAGGGCTGCCTGATTGTATAGGTCGTTCGTCGTTATCTCTGGACAGCTCCAGTAGTGGGTTGGGTCTTCGGGCCAGGAAACGCTAGACTACTGCGCATCATTGTAACCTGTTTGCTTACGGCTTGCAGCCTCCTGTAGTTCCTTCACTTCCTCCATTCCTCCTGGGGGAGGTAGCCACAGCAGGTATGTAAAGTTCCCGTTGTGTGAGGTGTCGCTCTCCGTTCTATATCCTAATCCTCAGTGGCACAGAATACTACAGAACATGATTATGTACATCTTTATCGCTTATAGAAATGAAACTTACAGGTAAAATGAAAAATTTCTTTGTAATTCCTCTCCAATGAAATAGTGCTTTATTATGATGATCGGAGGGGACTCAGCCACTGCTCCAGTTAGGATATTGTGCCCATGCCCTACAAGTTGGCTCTCCCAGGAGGGAGGAGGTGAGAAAGATACCGGGCGGCTGGAACCAGGAGTGATGGCACAGCAATAACAGGGTCTCTACAATTTCTAGATTGAGAGACCCCGACAGTCGGACAGGAAGACCGGGGGCCCCCATCTGACATAAAGGGTCCAACACCCCACTCCGAAGGAGAGCTCTGTTTACTGCGGCAACCAGCCGAAAGCCGAGGGATGCAAGAAGCTCCAAAGAGATCATCCTTTTCCACTGTCACACCGCACCGAAACACCATCGCCAACACTTCCAACCCTGAAACAAACCTAACGGGGTGAAGGATGAATGGAACGAAATGGAGGCACAGGAAACTCGGAGGCTGAAAAAAAACCACTCCAGCATTCGCCTGATGACCCGAAAAACCTCCCGAAAAAGCCCGTGGGTCAGAGTAGCGGTCGCCGGGTGTCGAACACGGGGCCTCCGAAATGCGAGGCCACTGCGCTCGGTTCATTATTATTATTATTATTATTATTATATTATTACGATTTATCAACGTGTAATAAGTTAAAACATATCATAGGAATTATGAATCATGTCTGAATTACCTGATCCAGAGTTAATGCCTTGTGCTTATTTGTAAAATGGAGAACTAAAGCTGAGATAATCATAATTACTGCTTGAATTAACAATATCTGTTTTGGAGTGTAAAAACAGGTCTTATTTCGTTCTCTTTCCAACAATTTAGAGGTTCATCATTTTCAACATTAATGAGTTTGTAACGGTGCATCCCATTAGCCACAGTTACGTGCCATACTTGCTTGAATTTATGTATTTACTTTGGGAGCAAGTTGGAGCTGCAGCCGTGGATAATGAAACGTGTTTACTTGGTATCACTTCTCCGTATACCTTATACCCATCATCCTCTAGCAGCATTTCAAAAGAGGAATGTCCCTATTTTGTAAATGTAGGTTATTTCCACCTCCGCGTTTACAAGTTTATATACTTGCTCCTTATTATTTTTCTTTTCCTTTCCTTATATTCATCCTCTAACTACCCACACGAGTCTCGTAAACCCAAATTAGCTCGAGGAGAATTGTCGGTTCTTTCTCAGACCACAAGTCCTCTTTAGCTTTACTAAATGGATTTAAAAGCAGCAGCTTTTTCCTGCTACTTCATTTTTGAATCCGTCTAATTTTGTTAAGGAACTCTTTGCCACTAAAAGTTGAACAACTTTGCCGTACTGATTATGGAGATATTCAATCGTTGAGTAGCAACTTTTCCACCTCATATTCACGCCCTGTTTTGGATTAGTTTCCAAGTTTCTTCTATGCCCATTCTTTTTCATGTATATAATAACAGCCTTTACTGAGTTTGTGATACTTGCAATGGCAGGAGCTTTTTTTTCTTTTCTTTTTAAGAAAAGCTTTCCCATCGAATGTATAAGTCAAAGCACTGTTTAGAAATCAGTTGCGCAGAAGTAGCGAATGTGGTTTTCTATAGTTTGTCTCATCTGTAAAACGCGATTCTCTGTTTCTATATAATGCATACATGTTGCCATTAGCTTCGACTTTTTCTACTCTCGTGCTGGTGTAAGTATTCAATTGTTATAAACTTCAGCTTTGGAAACATTATCCTGGGTGTAATAGTTTTCTCAACTTATATCACTTTTAGAGCCCTTATGGACTTCTGTGGGCACAAATTTATAAAGAAACTGAGTTTTTCTGTAAAGGTTTAATATTTACTATTGTGGCGTGTGTTGTGTATTCCACGCCAGACACATTATTGCGTCGTTGGTGACAGTATTGTTGGGGTAATTCTTTCGGCTATGGGTTTTGAAGTTCGTCTGGCGTGACGACTCGCCACCGTCTAGCTGGTGATCCTAGCTAACCGTGGGGAGTGGAGGCAGTGAGCGTTACTTCTTTGTGTTGTGTGTTAGCGTCACTTTAGGTCGATCATTGGAAATGGAAGGCTGTATGTGGAATCGTGTGAATGTATATAACACTATTTATATGCTTATGACGCAGTAACTAATAAGCAAAAGGGTAGAACGCAACAATATTAAGAGTAACTACACTGCTAATACTTTTACATTTTCCATTCTCTATAATTAATAACATGAGGTTATAATTTTTAAATTAAATATTTTCAGAAAACTATATATCTGTGCAGTAGAAAAGTGAGTCAGTGGGAAACTTTTTTTGTTATTGGATCCACAACTCAAACAAACCGAGAGAAAACGGCTGCAGAGGATGACTGGAGACAGTTTTTAAAAGAAGCCGGAATCCTGTAACTTCTGGCATTCATTGGTATGACCTACAAAAGTCATCCATCCATTCAGCTATGAGACGCGAGGCAGAAGGCAGTAAACTTCAGTTGTAAGGAAGTGTGTATGTTTACGGCATATGGAATACTGTGAAATTAATGCAAGTTATTATTTAACATTTTACATAAATATTTATGTTATGGAGGTAGAAGCCGAGAATTAACGTAAATTAATAGTTAATGTGTTAGATTATTTTTCAAGTAAAGTGAGTGTTAGTAAGGCAGCAAAAGAAACAGCTAAGGCTACCAAATGCTCAGAAATAGCAGTGTATAGGATAAAAAAGGAACCAATAATACGATCTCTCAGGAACGATATAAAAGAAAGTAAGAAAAGGTAAGGAAAAACAAAATCCCGCTAGGCTAAGGCAATATGGTGAAATAACGCAAAACGGATTATGGCGCATCCTTCATTCTTTGCTGTTGAATGTGTTTTTGTTAAGGATAAACAGTGATGATAGCTATCACATTATACATTTTATCATTTTATGTCTCCGTATTTCTTTGGTGATATATATATTTTTATGCCTGTAAAATTGTATTTCGAAGTACTAAACATACAAAGAGGAGATTAAGGTACAGGTAAAAATGAAATGTCGTACAATGACCTTGAATAGTAGTGCAGGTTTTCACTATTTGGTGATGTATTATTCACAAGATGACAATCTTGACCATGTTAAAATTGTCCATATTCATGTTCCTTTTTCTTAATAATTATTATGCGCAGGAAGCCGAAATTTTTACGTTATATTTTTGGGGACCTTTATAAACTTACAATGGGAGCATTCTTAAAATGTTTTCCCGGATACTGAAATATAATGTTTTTAAAAACTGTTCTACACAAAATATTTAATATTTTAATCAATATATTTTTACTTTCTCTACTACGTATAGTAAGTAGGGGAAGTATTGCATTCCACCCAAAAATTCGATACCGAGATTTCACCGGAAATACATGTATTGAGACCTCCTGAATCCAAAAAAAGCATTTTTGGAAACATGTCCGTGTGTGTGTCTGTGTGTGTGTGTGTGTGAACAGCATAACTCAAAAACGAACACTCGGATAAGCACCAAACTTGGTATTTAGGTTCCGTATCTTCCAGAGATGCGACACGAAGGTTTTCAAGAAAATCCCCCCACCCCAGACTACCCTTTACATGGAAGATTTTTCGAAAATTTTAATTTTCCCAAAAATGGCTCTAACGATTTTAATGAAAGTATCATATGTTTAAGATAATGTCATGAGAAATGAAATGTATATCTCGAATTTTCTGGGAATGTCTCCAAAAGTATTCTTCATTGTGAACGACTTTTGCATAACTGGTTAACCATAAGAGATAGACAAAATGTTACTACACAAAAAATGTAGATCGCGTTAAAATACACAACTTATGTCATATACATTTCTTTTGTTGAGTGAACCGTTTTCGAGATATTGCTTGTTATTTCCTTAAATTTTCCAATACTTATACTTTTTCTCAAATTCGTTATTCATTTTTTTATGTCCTGGACATGGACATCTCGATATCTGGATTAACATGAAGCATATGGAGAATAAGGTTTGTAAAATTAGATTGTACAAGAGTAGAGAAAGTCATGTGAGTGTAACACATCAGATTTTTTTATGTCCTGGACATGCAAAGAGAATGGAATGCGTCACATAGCAACCAGCGTTAAAATATTTGACTATCGCTTAAAAGCTAGCATATTTTCCTTGCATCTACAAGAAAATTACCAATAAGATTGACATCTCGATATCTCGATTAACATGAAGCATATGGAGAATAGGCGTTTGTAAAATTAGGTTGTACAAGAGTAGAGAAAGCTATGTGAGTGTAACACAACAGATTTTTATTATTTAAACTAGTACCATCATTAAGAAACCCATGTGCTAAAACTTTCACAACATGCACGGAACATGCAAAATTTTCATTCCTCTACTTATTATAGGAGCTGAGAAAAAGGAGCTTAAAGGTAAAAGCTGTAGTTTTCTGGAAATTGTTGTTAAAACTGGGAAAACATTTATAATCATAACTTAATGCATTCCTGCATCATAAGATGGATCATCTAGCTCCTTCTCATGCTGATAAAGTCCTCAAAGCTTCCTTTTTGCTCTGTGGGTTGATTGTCTGGCCTTTCCTTTTATTTCCTCTAACATTTTCTCTCCCCTGTTGATCCTTACTTGGTCCAAGGTTTTCATCACAGACACACAATTATTAATACCAATTTTTGTTCCCAGGAACTTCATTATTTGGCACTTAACAATGGTTCTCTTATTGAATGATTCTACTCATAAACCCCAAAATGTAGTTGTTCATCTCAATAAATATATTTTTTGGAAGACGAGACTAAATTAGACTACGTAATGATTCGTTGGGGTTTTGTGTTCCACCATAAAAACAGAAGTTCAGCTAAATTTTTAAATATTTGTTTCATCTGAATCATGCAGGGAGAAGTTGCATTACTAAGTCCATGTTCAGGTTGTTCATTTGATGAAAGCAGATGAAAATAAACAGCCGAAACAGCTTTCCTCGTGCTATGACCGTCTGTAACGTTTCCTTTGATTGCATGTCCATAATATGTTTGAATTTTAAAATGCGACGTCAGCACTCGCTTTGCACCACCAAATGGTTTGCCAATAATTAGAATTTACCCAAGTAAGCCTGTTTCTAAATTTCTTATACGTGTTCCCATTCTCTCCTGTACATGACCTATGCACTGTAACCTTTTAATGTTTACGCCTTTCCCAAAAGGCTGCTCAATCTGAAGAACTTTATAAAACTTTGTATCTCAATTTCACAAATATCCAACATACCTTACATTGTATTGTGCCACCGAGTGCTAGAAAATATCCATAGCATCCTCAACTTTCAGCTCTCCACTTATTCCTTGGTAAATGGCAATGGAATCATTTTCAGGGATTTGTTGTAGCTTATTCTTACACCTGCAGAATTTACTCTTTATAGCCAGATCTACAACCTTACCTGTATCTACACAGGTAGCTGTTGTCACTCTTATCTGTGAAGAAAATCCACGCTGTCGGTAGGTACCATCTACAGCAATAGTTATGTCTCTGCTCCCTGAATTGCGTTCCTCAATAGCCTCTTTCATAACTTGTGTACATACATCTTCAACAGCAGAACCAAGAATAATTGCAAAATTTGTAAACTGGGTTGGAGGTTTAGGTAGATTCACTGTTCCACAGAAATTTTTTGCTGTTGGACCATTCCCAATAGCTCTTAGGCCATAAACCAAACATAAATTAATAACATGGCATATCATTGATCTTCTTGGTCATGGAATTCTTTTGTTTCTGAGTTCATGAAATCATGCTTTCCGTCACACATATTACAATTAACTGCCATTTTACTAGAGAACCCACATTTTTTTCACAGATATTCTAACAGGACTATGACAGGTTTCACAACAAGCAAATTCATTTTGAGCAGCTTGTAATAAATGTATATTTATTATTTCATACTGAAAATCACTGCTTTCATTATTTCATATTGCTCTAATAAAGATTTCCGCGTTAATGGAATGAGTTATGTTCAGAAACATGAACTTCATTTATGCTAAGTTTAGGGTGACATTCTAAACTTCGGGGTTAGCATATTTTTGCTTACCCACTTTTATTCTCTTTAAACGGTTTCTGCTTTTCGGCGTTTTGTTGTTGTTTAAAAATAGCACAAATAACAGAGGAAGAAATAGCACAACCACACAAAAACAACAGAATTATCACAAATCTGGTACCATGTGCTTCGTTCACAAAGATTTAAACAAACAAGAGTTGTTGAAGCAGCGCTACCAAATATTAGCTAAATCAAAAGAGGGAAGCAATATTGCCCTCTATACTGAAGATTTCAGCCAGATATGTGTATAGAAAGAAAGTTAGAGCATAATAAAGTTTTTTATTTTTTGATGTCAGTTCACTGCCATTTTGACACATGCAGCACATTATGAAAAATATAAATATACCATTAAATAATGTAAAACATAACAAGTGATCTAGATTATTTTAATCACCGCACTCCAAAAATCAAGAATAAATAAAAAACACAATTTTTAAAATTTTAAATTTTCTGGCATAATGAATCCGATCACTGCTGGGCGTTAAAATTACGAGCATAAGTATAGAACATGTGGCAACAGTGCGCCCCATTTAACCTGTGCTGTCTTTTAAGCGTGAGACGAGATATAATCTATCGTAGGCTAAGAATTAGGAGTAGTCAGACAGAGGACCTCAGGTAAGTGGAGCACAGGCACGCACGTGGTCCAATGTGGGACCTTTGTGCTTCCAATGTGACCCCTTGTGTAAAGGAAGACATGAGGGGCGACCAAATCCGGACGTTGATGTCCGCTATCAACGGGGTCCCTAACGATTCCAACATGACACCTATCCTGACGACGTCTAGGCTGGCTTAGCCACTCACATCCTGGGGCGGTTTTAGACGAGACAGTGCCAGGATTGACGGTCCCCAGCAGCGCTATCAAACACCAGGGAGAAATGTTTCCATGGTGCACATTCCACCGTTCTGACGCAACACACCAACCGCCGTCGCCTGAAACAGATGAAAGGAAGTGATGTACAGGAAATTCGTGGTAGAAGGAGAACAACCCCATCATTCGCTTGGAGATCCTGGGAAAGCACGAAAAAACCCGCGAGCAGAATGGCCAAGGAACCCAACTCGGGACCTCCTGAATGTGAACCTCACAGGTTACCGCGGAGCGATGTTGCTCGGTACATAGGTAAAGAAGTTTTGTCCTCAACCAAAAAGCTGCATTTCCTGTTTTCGCTAAAAATGCATGTTTTGAGACCCTGAATTGAAAAAGGGTACTTTTACAAAAGTGGCTCTGCTGTGTGTGTGTTTGTACTCAAAATCTAAATTGTACACTCTTATTCAAGCTCAGCATTGTTCAAAGATTGGACACGCGTATTTGTTAGTAAATACTTCCACCTCAAAGAGTCTTTTAAGTTTCCTTTTTTTGTTTTTTGTTTGTTTTTGTATTTACTTTGTCAGTATTTCCATTCCATGCAAAAATTCGATACCGAGATTTCACCGGAATACATGTTTTGAGGCGTCCTGATTTCAAAATAAAGCATTTTTGGAAGTATGTCCGCATAACTGTCTGTGAGTCTGTCTTTGAACAGCATAACACAAGAATAAAAGCTCGGATAAATAAAAACTTGACCTCCCCACTTCAACTACCTTTAGCACAGAACATTTTGCGGAAATTTTTAACTTCTAAAATATGGCTAAAACGGTTTTGATTAAAATACAATATATGAAGGATATTTACATCAGAAATAAAATGTTATGTTGAATTTTCTGGGAATAGCATAGTAAGCCCTCTTCATTCAGAAGGAATTTTGTATAATGTTGTATAACTGGTAAACGTTAAGCGATAGACGGAAACGTACTACACAAAAAAATGTAGATCTCTTTAAAACACAAAGTTTACTGAACATAAGCTTTTTTATGGCATAAGCCTTTCTGAGATATACATTATTAAATTTTCGAATTGTTCAATACGCTATTTCCTTTGTATTTGTAACGAAATGTGTAATGTAGCTATTATTGCAAAGGTTTACTTGGATTAAATGTAGTAGATAGAAAAATAAATTTTAGTAAGAATAGTTTGTGTACCCACTAATAAAAATAGAGGGTATAGAAGCTCATGTGAATGCATCACTCATAATTTTTTCTAAAAAATGACTGTAATGGTCATGATTAAGATACCACATATTTCACATATTTGCATTTGTAATAAATATATACGTTTAACTTTTGGGAAAATAGCTTGTGCAGTCACTATAATTTAATTTCATTTTGTATGCGTTTGTAGAAGCAGACAACTATAAAAGGGTTTTAGCATTAACCTTTCAGAGATAATTAATCGCTGCTCTTGGTTGCCATGTACTGAGGAAGGCCGCTATGTTTTAAGTATATACCACACCACAGTGCATACTCGTACTTTCTTGAGAGCGGACGCCGGTCTCGTCTAGTTAAGGCTGTTCCAACTCTGCTCGGCTGAATAAGAATACTCGCGCGTACGCAGCAGCAGTGGAGCCAATACGTCACTGGGCGGTCTAAATGCTCTCGCTTCCTCTCACTTCATTCTGCCGTGATGACAGCTTGCCCCAATGCAGAGCTGTATTCATGCTGCAGGCAGACTCCTACGAATCGTGAGTACTCCACTGCTCTCTGGCCGCACCTAAGCTGCAACAGTCTGGTCTATATAGACTTTACCTAGATTTAAAAGCTGAATATCCTTATATTACGTACACATACGCACAATAACGTTTCTAGACTGTCTTTGTGGTCGAAAGTCCCAAAACTGACTTTCACTTGGAGGTCGCGAGTTCGATTTCCGGCCACGATAGGAATTTTTCCTTAATTATGATAATTCTCTATCCTCCATAGAGTGTGGAAGAGTGATTGTGAGAGGAATGTGCGTGTGAAAGTAAGTTTAAAAAAAACATGAAAACCTACAGGAACCTAACGTAAAACTTCAAAACGTTACCATATGTTTCAGCCAAAGACCCTGAATAACAAACGAAAAAAAAAAAAACAAAGAAAGTGTTTCCGGTTGTGACTGTCTGCTGATGCAACTAACAGCCACACCATTCCTGGAATTAAATGAGTCTATGTAATTGTTGGAAATTAGACAAATTAAAGGATTTAAAGTCGCTGGTTACGCTTTTATAATAAAGCCAATAACTGAGGATGGAAGCCGACAGTAAAACTAACGCATTTTATAAACACAGGTAATCGAGGGCACCATAGGATACTAGGAGGGAACACCTCGCGCGCTGCGACACCTATTCTTGCTAGCAGGCCCCAGCAGGAAGGGATGCAGTAAAGCATCCACAGGAGGCTATAGACCGCATGCAGACAGGCACAGAAGCACGCGGAAGTCCATATCAGTTCCTGAATCGAAGGCCCGTGCCACTACCGGAGCGCTCTAGTACCCAAGGAGAGTATTCTTTTCTTGGAGAAAGCATCCGCCCGGAAGCCGCTCAGCCCACGAAACCTAGAAGCGCGTCTGAAACATGAGAAGGGAACGGAATGAAAGGGAAAGGAAATCGTAGGACACGAGAAACCGGCAAAGCATTCGCCTAACGATCAGGGAAAACCGTAAATAATCCAAGGTCAGAGTGTACAGTCAACGGAAATCGTACTGGAGACGTCCAGAATGCGAGGCTCATACCTTTCCACGCAACCAACCCATGTAATGATGAGCACAATAGTGTCAAAGGTTTCTCTTGAAAGCTATTAGATGACTATACCAAACCATAAGCAACGCTGCAGATTGTGATAAAAGCCAGCTTCAAACATCGCGTTTCAAATAATCTTTAGATGATGCCTGTGGTGCGAATGCGATGTGGAACATAGCTCGACATTCTCTCGTGTAGTTAAGGAGAAGCCTGCACACAACCAGAAACTCATGTGTAATATCGAATTATCAGTGTCGTTTAATCTTATATAACTTCTGAAAAGTATTCTTTCGAAAACTTTTCTATTCACTTCATCTTAATCCAGAAAAATATTCATTCGCTTATTTTCATTCTTTGTAAACAATAGTAGCGTTTTTCTCTTCATAAGTGGTTGTTTTCTTTACCTGATCTGATGTCGTGGTTGTTGTACCCGGTCCAGCAGAGTCGTTGCAGTTGTAGGGTCCAGGTTCAATCTCAGGGTCGACCCTTCTCTTCTCTGCTATGAAAGCTAATTGTAGGCAATGTCCAAGGATACGGGATGCAGGTATATGGTGCACCGAAGCAAAAACACGATAACTCACTTTCAATGATGTCATCATAATCGCTATGCCACTTGCAGGTTTATTATGCGCACTAAAAATATTCCCTTTGCTAATCTGCCGTTCTTTTGTTTTTACTTCCCCGACATACTCGTGTACATAACTTGGTTCTTGCGCGGCGATTTATGATCTATCACTTGCCTTCTTTTCAACGCCAGAATTAGTACTTCCTTTGTTTAACAGCTTATATATTACAGTACTTTGCTATGTGTCATTATTTTCTATCACTCATATAGACTGCGAGGAATTAAAATCTCGTTTTGCAAAACTGTTACATAATTTCTGAGCGCCACCGTATTCGACTTGTTTACACATAGATTTAGACGTCGAACTCAAATGAAACCACTGAACTGACTTTTTCGTCTCACCCAGTAGCAGCAAACCTACGTGATTTCCTCACGTCGCCAATCTTTATCGTCTTCCCATTAGTTATTTTCCTTTCTGCTAACTTTTGGGATTTCTCATTGGTTACTTCAAACATTTTGTATTTTTAACTGCCTTTTAAAAGGCGCTGTGTATCCCCGACGGCTCAATGAAGCCCCTAACACTACACAATTGACTACGCGTCACCCGCGCTACCGCGTTTGAAATATAACAAAGACACGAAGGATCGCCTAACTTTAATTTCTGCGGAACATCTTGCAAGTAACACTGCATGATTACGGGCTCATTTATTAATTAGTAATACAAGGTTTATAACTTAGTGCTAGTTTTCTAAGGACTTTCTAATGGTGCCAATTTCAATGCCATAATGTCAAAACTGTGGAATTTGGTCAATTTTGATTTTAATTAATGTCTGATAATATTTTAATGAGTGATATTTAGCTATTTAGTTTCTGACCATCAGAAGTATCGCCTCACAATACACATTGTTATTGGACATGTCAACTAAAATATTTGCAGGATGGAGACTTACAGCTGTCAAGTCAATAATTACGTTGTAAACAGGATAGATATAAAATATTTTTCATATGAAATGTTTACAACATTTGGTAACGTTTACAGCATCCAGACTTCAGTTGAATTAAAACCTAAGGAAATAGTGTTGTTATTAATGTTTACACATATTGCAGATTTCCAGAAATTCTTCCAGTGTATAAAGACAACGCTGTAGCAAGAATCTTTTCAGTTGAATCTTGAAGCTGTCGACTTCACTGTTTCTGAAGGCTAGGAGTAATTTGTGTAAACTATTAACCCAGTGTGTACACAGTTTTCTTCAAAATGTTTGAGTCTATGTGTATGTCTATGTAAATTATGCCTGTTACGTGTGCCGTGTGGGTGGACCTAGAACATTGTATTGAACTAAGGCAGAATGGCTGTAACGTAGTTTTGAATAGTAACATTACTTTTCTCGACTGGATTTTCCCCAGAACACTATACCATACGCAAGAGTGAACGAAGTTTTGCAAAATAGAACGTCCGTAATATTTGAATGTTCACTGCCTCTCTAATATGTCTCAGATCACAGCATACTTTGCTAAGCTTTGTTGCTAAGGGTCCATTTGAAGTTCTGATTTAAAGTTATGACCAAGAACTTCGCCTCTGAAACTAAATTAATATTAGTTCCATCAAATTTGATTTTTGGAACATACACAAAAAATCTAATGTGTTACACTCACATGACTTTCTCTACTCTTGTACAAACTATTTTTACAAACGCTTATTTTCCATGTGCTTCATGTTAATCGGAATGATAATCTTATTGCTAATTTTCTTGTAGATGCAAGCGGAATTGGTAGACTTTAAGCGTGGTCAAATATTTTAAGAGCTGGTTGTTATGTGAAGTATTCCATTCCCTTTGCATTATCTGGACAAAAAAAATGAATAACGAATTCCCATTTGAGAAAAATATAAGTATGGAAAATTTAAGGGAATAACAAGTTATATATCGAAAATGGTTCACTCAATCAAAAAATGTATGACATAAAGTGTATTTTAACGCGATCTACATTTTTTGTGTAGTAAAATTTTGTTTATTTCCTATGGTTTACCAGTTATGCAAAAGTCGTTCACAATGAAGAATACTTTTGGAGACATTCCCAAAAAATTCGAGATATACAATTCATTTGCCATAAAAATGTCTTAAACTTATGGTACTTTATTCAAAGTCGTTAGAGCCATTTTTGAGAAAATTAACATTTTCGAAAAATGATTTATGTAAAGGGTAATCTGGGGTGGGGGGATTTTCTTGAAAACCTTTGTGTCGCATCTCTGGAAGATACTGAACCTAAATACCAAGCTTGGTGTTTATCCGACTGTTCGTTTCTGAATTATGCTGTTCACAGACAGACACACACACGGACATGTTTCCAAAAATGCTTTATATTGTCGCAACTAAAGTTGAACACAGGGGGGAATAACTTGGAATCAGATAATAGAGAACTCAAAGCTTTGCTTAGCGAAAATAATATATTCTGCAATAGACATAAGTATGGAGTTGGCTAGTGTTTGGTTTACAATGATGGGGGCTTCCTAACTTGAATGATCAACTAGAACATAATATTTAGTTTAGTAAAAGGGTTTAAGAATTTAGGTGCTCACCTGAAAGTTATGTCGAATTGTGCCATGGCAAGGTAGCGGACGTGGTCCGATTGGATCCTGCGGAGGCCTGCAGGATCTGGGTGCAGCGCAGCCCAAGGGGCTAGGCCCCGATCGTCGTGAGCAGCAGAGCAAGACGAACTCACAAGGCAAGACAAGACAAGAAGACAACCCGAGCGGGCGTCACTCACGTAGTTATATAGCATCTTGAGCTCCTATCGGGGAGTCGGTATTGACAGGGCGGACATTACCAAATATGGTGTGGAACCGGCGTCAAGTTGCACAATGCAATGTGACCTTTCTGCAGGATTGTTCCAGAAGCTTCTATCAGGAAGCTGACGTGTCGGTAAAGTCCACAGGGACTTTCATGGGAAATGACACTCCTTAGAACATCCTGTTAGTTACACAACTTAGCAAAACTGCTGCATTTTACAATATAAGGAGATTTCCAAGCTAAATTCAGGTATCATAAAATGATTAATAAAATAATCCCAACAATAAAATAAGTTAAATTAAGCTCGTGGCATTGCTCATGTGACAATATGCATTCAGTGCACCTCAAAACATGTATTTCCTGTAACATCTCGGTATCGAATATTTGGGTGGAATGCAATACTTCCCCTACTTACTAACGTAGTAGAGAAAGTAATAGTTTCATTACACATTTCGTTGTAGGTAAAAATAGAGGAAACGAAATGATAGTCAGATGTTTAAATGTGAGAGGCTATATGTTGGCCACAAAATTCCATAGTCTTTACCTGATATTGCGAGAAACAACTGTTTAGACACAGCTGTTTAAAAATGAGAAAGGTACTGAAAAGCTCATACCAATAATAAAGTATATCTTGGATATGGGTAATGCTACACTATTTCTCGAAAACTCAACATATGAAGTCTATTTTAAACGTAAATAGCTTAGATATATGGCATTTTAATGGAAATTATTACAGGCGTTCATGATAAAATAAAATATATCAGTAGACATATTATGAGAGAACCGAAACATAGAGAGATACCGAAAAACTGATAAGGTTCTTTGATCTATGCCGACAAGTCCCGCCCCCTCCTTTGAGTTCTCACATGCCGCCCCGGTCGCGTGCCGCTAGCCCCGCCCCCTTCCCTTTGTGTGCTGATCTAATGCCGACCGGTTCTGTGCCGGCAGGTCCTCCCCCCTCCCCCATGTGGTCTGGTCACGTGCCGGTTGCCCGCCCCCCTCCCTCCCCCATACGCGTACACTCCTTCCCCTTTGTGTTCTGGTTGGTTCCCTGTGGATAGGTGGGAGAGTGTGTATTGATCCTATACGCCGGTCGCGTACCTTCCCTAGGTCTAAATCCCGCCCGGGTGATTGTTTTGGGGTAGGGGATGTGCCGCTCGGGTGATGGGGTATATGTGGGGGTTCTCGGTGCGTGACGCTGGCTTGGAAATCCACCCTGGCGATGGGGGAATGCGATTCTCGATGCCTGCCGCACATCGGCAAATCGTTTGAGTACATAATTGTGTCAATCAATTAGATAATGTTCGTCCATGCATAAAACATTATTGAAAAAAAAAATAAGAATGCCCATCATATTACTAATAATGCAATTAAACGCTGTTCTTCGAGCAATTAAGTATTTTTGATTGATTAATTGAATCGCGCGCACCTGCTTCTAAACCGGCATTTATACATCTACTAATGTCAATAAATTACACGTCTAATGAAACGCGGCTAGTCGGTCGATGAATACAATTAAGTATTTTTGATTGATTAATGTAATTGACTCGCGCGCAACTGTTCGTTATCGTATATGTGTGGTAGCATATGTATAATTATTACGAGTAATAACATTTATTTAATTCTACTTTTGAGGGAAAATATATTTTGGATTTATAAGAATATTACAACACTTAGATGATTCCATAGCTGAAAGGACAGAGTTGACGTAACAGTCGTTATCGCGTGATAATTGCGCTGGAACCCCGAGCGCAACCCTTCCACCACGAGACGTTTCACTCGAATGACTCACTCGCGGTACTTGCAGTGACAAGTGGACTACCGCACCCCCTCCACTCGCGCTTCAGTTCGCAACCTACACCAGCGCGCCAGGTGGTAATATGAGTGAAACTGGTTTTTCTCTCTGAACCAGCGAGTGTTTCCTCACGGCGCCCCTGGTGGTCATATCCGAAAGTTGTGAATTCACCATATTTAAACTCAAGGTGTGCGCAAGGCGGCCATCTTAACTCTATATAATTCAGCGAAATATGATTCCGAAAAAAATAAAGGCGAATTAACATTTTAGTTAAATAATACTCGTTTAACATGCGAGGTGCGTTCATGTTGTCTCCGGAGGAATTGATTATGAAATAAATAAATACGGTGAATATTACATACGTTATTAAAAAGTAAATAAGGCTCTCGCTGATCGATGAATACAATTAAATATTTTTATTAATTAATGTAATTGACTTGTGCGCCTAGAGATATCTCACCCACTATTCATCTACCATGAATATCTCATTTCTAATGAAACGACGCAGTCTATCGATTAAAAACAATTAGGTTTTTTTGTTAATTAATTGTATATGAATTGACTCGCGCACCTGATTGTTCTCGTATATGCGCGATTATTACGCGTGTATAACTATTACGGCTAATAACGTTTGTTTAATTCTTCTTTTGAACGGAGGGTTTATAAAAAATATTGCATTGCTTAGATGAATTAAAAAGCAACTGAAAACGATATTGCAAAATAGCTAGTATGAGACGTTAACACGAGAACCCTTTACGAAAAACAAGACGCATGCGACCGCTGTGCATCGTCTAATATCTTAAGAAGCGGTTAAACCAGGACGCTTGGGTTTTCCCACAGTACCTGCTCTTAATGGCTAGGGGTATCCATCACATCGGTGTACGCTCCAACTGATGTTAAAAATATAAGTCCGCTATGTCTCTTCTCGCTCGAGAGAAGTAATAATTACAATTCAAAACAGGCTTAAAAGCAATTAAGTTTTTTTATTAATTAATTGTATATGAATTGACTCGCGCACCTGATTGTTCTTGTATATGCGCGATTATTACGCGTGTATAACTATTACGGCTAATAACGTTTGTTTAATTCTTCTTTTGAACGGAGGGTTTATAAAAAATATTGCATTGCTTAGATGAATTAAAAAGCAACTGAAAACGATATTCCAAAATAGCTAGTATGAGACGTTAACACGAGAACCCTTTACGAAAAACAAGACGCATGCGACCGCTCTGCATCGTCTAATATCTTAAGAAGCGGTTAAACCAGGACGCTTGGGTTTTCCCACAGTACCTGCTCTTAATGGCTAGGGGTATCCATCACATCGGTGTACGCTCCAACTGATGTTAAAAATATAAGTCCCCTATGTATCTTCTCGCTCGAGAGAAGTAATAATTAATATTCAAAACAGGCATACCTTTCTTAGTAGATATAAAAAGTAACACGCACGAAGACTTCAAATATAAATTTTATATTCGTTTTAAATGTTCTTTCTAAAGACGTAGCGAACTTTGAGAAATTCAACGAATTATTCACTTGCGTACACTGCTTGAAAGAAATATGTTGTACAGCCCTGAAGAATACATATGGTCTTCTCGGAAGAAATGCCTATGTAGACACATTAGCAGACAATGGCAGACGCTTCCATGCCATTAAATATCTTCAGAAGAAGGTAAAACAAGGTCCTGTATAGAGCCATTAGTGAACAATGACAGACGTTTCCAGTTCATTAAACATCCTAAGTGCTCTGAAAAACCACAGACCCTCGGGGTAAATAACTATTAGCGATACAAAAGAATTTCTTAATGGCTTCCCCTGTGCAGAAATTCCATCACAGACCGTGGAAAACCAAGTCTAGACATGTTTTAAGCTTACCACAAAAACATTTTTCCCGATAATTAATATAATTTCACAATGAAGTATATTAATGATTAAGTTTCATAGCTCTTATTTCTTTCAATAAAATATTGAATATGTCTCGAGCGTTAGGAATATGAAACGGTGAGAAGCACTATTATATTTATAATTAAACGTATACTGTATAGATTCTGTACTTAAACATTCGATTGTATCTTTGTCATTATTTAAATACTCGCATACAAGAATTGCATGCATGATATCAAAAATTAAACTGATTTTTTTTCGGTATGTTAAACAAAGAAATATGATTTGGCGAGAGTAATATGAAGAATAAAAAGTATTCAGAACTGTGAATATTACATACGTTATTAAAAATAAATAAGGCTCTCGCTGATCGATGAAAACAATTAAATATTCTTTATTAATTAATTGTATATGAATTGACTTGCGCATCTGGTTGGTGACGTATGTGCATGATTATTACGCGTGTATAACTATTACGACTAATAGCATTTGTTTAATTCTAAATAAATAATGAAATATGGAGCCTAGCCTAAACAATCCTCGTTACTCTTAATTTATTCCATTTTTAAAAAGATTGGGCTTAGTAAACATAGGACGAGAACGATTTTAAATACCTCATCCAATCGAGAGATATTTTTTGAATATTCCAGCATGTTAAATATAAACTTAATACACACACACACACACACAAATTCATTTCAAGTAATATTTGTGCGACATTAAGTATTTGCGAATGAGTTTTTACTTTCTATACTACGTATACTAAGTAGAGGAAGTGTTGTATTCCACCAAAAAAAATCGATACCGAGATTTCACCGGGAATACATGTTTTGAGTCCCTCTGAATCCGAAAAAGCATGGTTGTCTGAGAGTGTGCCTGTGAAGCATAACTCAGAAACGATGAGTCGGATAAAACACCAAACTTGGTATTTAAGTTCAGTATTTTCCAGAGATGTGACACGAAGGTTTTAAAGAAAATGCCCCGTACAAGACTACCCTTTACATGGAACATTTTTCGAAAAATTTTAATTTTCTCAAAAAATGACTAACGATATTGAATAAAATATTATATGCTTAAGATATTGTAATGAGAAATGAAATGTATATCTCGAATTTTCTGGGCCGCCGGCTGCAGGATCGCTCATCAAATACCGTAATGATTCAGGCATCCGAACACCCGAATGGTAAGCATTCTTCAGAGTTTTTAAATAAGTAATGTAACAATTCATACTAACTTCTTGTTCATATTCTTTATTATTATTATTATTATTATTATTATTTCCAGGTAGTGGACTTTATTTTGGTATCGGCCATCCATCGAGCGCTGCACCGGCACCACCTGGCTTCCAAGCCTTCATGGGGCCGAATCATCATGGAGGTGGCTCTGCCTCCGTACATGCAGCAACACTCGTAAGGTAAGAATTTACAGACTGGTGTTTGAGCAATTGTAACTAAAAATTACATAATAGTAGACATACAATACCGATTCTAGCACACAAAGACCTACCTGGACATGCAAAGAGAATGGAATGCGCCACATAGCAACCAGCGTTAAAATATTTGACTATCGCTTAAAACCTACCATATTCACCTTGTATCGACATGAAAATTACCAATAACATTGACATCTCGATATCTCGATTAACATGAAGCATAGGGGGAATAAGTGTTTGTAAAAATAGTTTGTACAAGAGTAGAGAAAGTCATGTGAGTGTATCACATCAGATTTTTTGATATTGGTTTAAATTTTCAAATACTTTTAACTTTTCTCAAGCGGTAACTCACTATTCGTTTTTCCCGTGGTAATGCATAGAGAATAGAATTCTAAAGCCATCACATAGCATCAGGCTTTTTTTAAAACATCTGTGACGTGCCTATTCACAATCGAAAGGTTGCTGTTTCGAGGAAAATTATATCTACAGAAACGATACATTATTTTCACTCTGTGATTAATTTGGCAATGTAACAATAATTAACAATGAATTTTAGCGGTACATGTAAAAAATAAAATATATTTTTTATTTCTAGCGTCATACGCAAAAGCATTCCCCTTAAGGAACGCTGACGTGAGCGATGGATTTCCCCATAACAGGTTTAGGCTTGGTTACGAAATGCCACTGTGCGAGGCTAGCATTTCCCTCTCCTTCTTCTCGAATTTTTGGAGTAGCCAATCAAAATTGCTGTATTATATACCGTCACACATCTCACACCTTCAGATTTTATCAGGCGAAACGATATAAAAGCAGTAGCTTCTCCGACGATTTCACTGTATTGTGACAACACAGCGAGCTAAGATCTCTGCAAACTTTTCTCATTCAAAGTGAAATTTCAACGAACATCATGTCTGGTAAGTTGTAACAAAACACTTCATTTACTTTAAAAGTTAAATTATTACTCTGTACATTTAACTTATATTCGCGTTCTTGTTTTTAATGCATGGCATTTATATGCGAATAGCGGAGCATTCTAAAAGTTAATAGCTAGACAAGTGAATTTTCTGAAATGTGAACAGTTTAGTTAAGTATTCATTTTAGGCAAGCTTATTCTACATTTAATAGCTAACTCCGCGAATTCTCAAAATGGGAAACAATTTAGTTAAGTATTCACCTTGTTGAGTAATTATTATTTCAGATATTTAAATACAGGATTTCACAGAGTGAATTATATTCCTTTTTGGAGAAAATACAATTATTTGAATACCTTATTAACGTTTTTGCTATAGAATATTACAAAAGGCCTGTTGCGCGAATCATTCGCTCTAACAAAGTAAATATCTACATTATATTAAAACATTTAAATCGAAAAAATACAGTAGTTAATGAACTTCATTAGTGAATCAGAACCTCAATTATATTTACACATATTATCATTTTCAGAAAAAAGTTAATAATTTTGTAACTTTCAAATAAATGAAATTTTGTTATGCAACACATTCTCTAATAAAGAATATGTTTTTTTCTCTTCCTAATGCAGAAAGTTTGACATCTCAACTTAACACATTGGCTGAGGGTAGCATTTACCCAGCCGTTCAAAGACTACAAGATCTTCAGCCAGAGGAGCCTTATAACATAAAATCCTTAAGAAAAATTGATACGCGATACGGTGCTAGAGTCGTTGCACTTTTAGAGAATAAGCAAGTGTTTCTACCGACAAGATATTCAACCCTAACAAGCCAGCAGTTGGAGGAAATGCCAGGGAAGTTTCAAATGGTATATCATGGAGTAGTACCAGCCGGCAAGTTTAAGACATGTACGTTGTCTTTTCTTCCTATTAAGGTTTGTAGAAATAATTCAGCTATCCTTTCAAAGCTTCATTTAGAGTTACATTCGTAGAGTTTATAAATTCACACTTCACTAGGATAACATTTGTCTAAAGTATACATCAATATGTAAAAAAATAACGCCCAGGATGTAGTCTGAGCGAGGATCTGCAGAAAGAAGTTTAATAGTCTATTCACTGATTCTTTACCTCAAAGCAGATACCTACAGCAAGTTTCAAATAATTTCCAGTAGGATAGCAGTTGTCAAAAGCATGCATCACTGTATTAAACAAAATATGTGTAAATAATGTCTAGATTGTACTCTGTGTGATTTCGTGCAGAAAGAAGTTTAATACCCCATGCAATGATTCTCCACATGGAAGTATATACCTACAAGAAGCTGCGAATAATGTGAATGTGTGTTACAGGAATGCCCAGATGAATGTAAATTAAGAGGAAGAACGAGATAGCTTAACACATCATAAACAGAAATGTGATAGGAACATTCTCAACACCTCCCAGTGACCTCAATCAATGAAGAATTGCAGCAGAGCGGAACATGCATGGAAAAACCATCCACGTGTGTAGAATATAACAATAATATATATATATAAATTATGTACTCATTATTACTGCTATACCCGCCTATACCATTGATTTCATAAATAATTTCATAATTGTTTAAGGAGAATGCCTATCTTAAAAACATTGATGCTACATGAAATCTAAACAAAAAAGATTATTGAACTATTACTGAAAGAGCCTTGAATAAATGGGAATCTAGAACCCAGAACCATCTTAATATTGGGCTGTATGATATGAGGTGTATAAAAAGATTAATAAAAAAATGAGGTCTATGTAATATAAACAACATTTATTTTTTATAAACATTTTCCTAACTTTTAGAATGCTCAGCTATTCGCATATAAATGCCATGCATTAAAAACAAGAACGCGAATATAAGTTAAATGTACAGAGTAATAATTTAACTTTTAAAGTAAATGAAGTGTTTTGTTACAACTTACCAGACATGATGTTCGTTGAAATTTCACTTTGAATGAGAAAAGTTTGCAGAGATCTTAGCTCGCTGTGTTGTCACAATACAGTGAAATCGTCGGAGAAGCTACTGCTTTTATATCGTTTCGCCTGATAAAATCTGAAGGTGTGAGAGGTGTGACGGTATATAATACAGCAATTTTGATTGGCTACTCCAAAAATTCGAGAAGAAGGAGAGGGAAATGCTAGCCTCGCACAGTGGCATTTCGTAAGCAAGCCTAAACCTGTTATGGGGAAATCCATCGATCACGCCAGCGTTCCTTAAGGGAAATGTTTTTGCGTATGACGCTAGAAATAAAAAATATATTTTATATTTTACATGCACCGCTAAAATTCATTGTTAATTATTGTTACATTACCAAATTAATCACAGAGTGAAAATAATGTATTGTTTCTGTAGATATAATTTTTTCCTCGAACCAGCGACCTTTCGATTGTGAATAGACACGTCACAGATGTTTTAAAAAAAAGCCTGATGCTATGTGATGGCTTTAGAATTCTATTCTCTATGCATTACCACGGGAAAAACGAATAGTGAGTTACCGCTTGAGAAAAGTTAAAAGTATTTGAAAATTTAAACCAATATCAAAAAATCTGATGTGATACACTCACATGACTTTCTCTACTCCTGTAAAAACTATTTTTACAAACACTTATACCCCTATGCTTCATGTTAATCGAGATATCGAGATGTCAATGTTATTGGTAATTTTCATGTCGATACAAGGTGAATATGGTAGGTTTTAAGCGATAGTCAAATATTTTAACGCTGGTTGCTATGTGGCGCATTCCATTCTCTTTGCATGTCCAGGACATATAAACAAGAATAATGAATTTGAGAAAAAGTATAAGTATTGGAAATTTTAAGGGAATAACAAGCAATATCTCGAAAACGATTTACTCAACAACATGAATATATATGATATAAATTATGTATTTTATCGCGATCTCCATTTTTTGTGTAGTAAAATTTTGTCTATCTCTTATGGTTTATCAGTTTTGCAAAAGTCGTTCAGAATGAAGAATACTTTTGGAGACATTCCCAGAAAAACCCGCCTCCGAAATAAAGTCCACTTCCTGAAAATAATAACAATATTAATAATAATATAGAATGTGTAAAAAGAACTTCATAAAATGTTGAAAAATATTCTTACAGGTCGGTGGTTGCTGCATGTATGGGCAAGGACCCGACCATGCTGATTTGGCCCCATGAAGGCTTGGAAGCCATGTGGTACCGGTGCAGCGGTCGATGGATGCCCGATCCCAAAATAAACTCCATTTCCTGAAAAAATAATAATAATATTATTATTAATAATAATAATATAGAATGTGTAAAGGAACTTCGTAAAATGTTGAAAAATATTCTTACTGGTCGGTGGTTGCTGCATGTATGGGGTAGGGTCCCACCCCTGCTGATTTGGTACCAGGAAGTTCTGGAAGCCTGGGGGTGGCGGTGCAGCGGTCGCGAAGCCTGCTGGTACAACGCTTGCGAAGCCTGGAGGTACCGGTGCAGCGGTCGCCTGTTGAGCGATGTCGCCTCCGAAATAAAGTCCATTTCCTGGAAAAAATAAATAATAATAGTATAGCATGTTTAAGTACAGAGTTCTAAAGAATCTACACTCTATACGTGAAAAAATACATGTTTTAAACACCTGCGATAAAAATACATAGCATTCTGGGAGACCGAAAGAGTTATGTGACTGCATATGGGGAGAGAAACTCCCCTTAAATATATCCTTTTCTCCTTATACAATCTGGAACTCTATGCTGTCGTAGGTAGATCTTTGTGTGCTAGAATCGGCATTGTATTTCTACTATTATGTAATTTTTAGTTACAATTGCTCAAACACCAGTCTGTAAATTCTTACCTTACGAGTGTTGCTGCATGTACGGAGGCAGAGCCACCTCCATGATGATTCGGCCCCATGAAGGCTTGGAAGCCAGGTGGTGCCGGTGCAGCGTTCGATGGATGGCCGATACCAAAATAAAGTCCACTTCCTGGAAATAATAATAATAATAATAATAAAGAATATGAACAAGAAGTTAATATGAATTGCTACATTACTTATTTAAAAACTGAAGAATGCTTACCATTCGGGTGTTCGGGTGCCTGAATCATTACGGTATTTGATGAGCGATCCTGCAGCCGGCGGCCCAGAAAATTCGAGATATACATTTCATTTCTCATTACAATATCTTAAACATATAATATTTTATTCAATATCGTTAGAGACATTTTTTGAGAAAATTAAAATTTTTCGAAAAATGTTCCATGTAAAGGGTAGTCTGGTACGGGGCATTTTCTTTAAAACCTTCGTGTCGCATCTCTGGAAGATACTGAATAAATACCAAGTTTGGTGTTTTATCCGACTCATCGTTTCTGAGTTATGCTTCACAGGCACACTCTCAGACAGCCATGCTTTTTTCGGATTCAGAGGATCTCAAAAGATGTATTCCCGGTGAAATCTCGGTATCGATTTCTTTGGGTGGAATACAACACTTCCTCTACTTACTATACGTAGTATAGAAAGTAAAAGCTCATTCGCAAATACTTAATGTAGCACAAATATTACTTGAAATGAATTTGTGTGTGTGTGTATTAAGTTTATATTTAACATGCTGGAATATTCAAAAAATATCTCTCGATTGGATGAGGTATTTAAAATCGTTCTCGTCCTATGTGTACTAAGCCCAATCTTTTTAAAAATGGAATAAATTAAGAGTAACGAGGATTGTTTAGGCTAGGCTCCATATTTCATTATTTATTTAGAATTAAACAAATGCTATTAGTCGTAATAGTTATACGCGCGTAATGATCATGCACATACGTCACCAACCAGATGCGCAAGTCAATTCATATACAATTAATTAATAAAAAATATTTAATTGTTTTCATCGATCAGCAAGAGCCTTATTTATTTTTAATAACGTATGTAATATTCACAGTTCTGAATACTTTTTATTCTTCATATTACTCTCGCCAAATCATATTTCTTTGTTTAACATACCGAGAAAAAAAATCAGTTTAATTTTTGATATCATGCATGCAATTCTTGTATGCGAGTATTTAAATAATGACAAAGATACAATCGAATGTTTAAGTACAGAATCTATACAGTATACGTTTAATTATAAATGTAATAGTGCTTCTCAGCGTTTCATATTCATAACGCTCGAGACATATTCAATATTTTATTGAAAGAAATAAGAGCTATGAAACTTAATCATTAATATACTTCATTGTGAAATTATATTAATTATCGGGAAAAATGTTTTTGTGGTAAGCTTAAAACATGTCTAGACTTGGTTTTCCACGGTCTGTGATGGAATTTCTGCACAGGGGAAGCCATTAAGAAATTCTTTTGTATCGCTAATAGTTATTTACCCCGAGGGTCTGTGGTTTTTCAGAGCACTTAGGATGTTTAATGAACTGGAAACGTCTGTCATTGTTCACTAATGGCTCTATACAGGACCTTGTTTTACCTTCTTCTGAAGATATTTAATGGCATGGAAGCGTCTGCCATTGTCTGCTAATGTGTCTACATAGGCATTTCTTCCGAGAAGACCATATGCATTCTTCAGGGCTGTACAACATATTTCTTTCAAGTAGTGTACGCAAGTGAATAATTCGTTGAATTTCTCAAAGTTCGCTACGTCTTTAGAAACAACATTTAAAACGAATATAAAATTTATATTTGAAGTCTTCGCGCGTGTTACTTTTTATATCTACTATGAAAGGTATCCCTGTTTTGAATTGTAATTAGTACTTCTCTCGAGCGAGAAGAGACATAGCGGACTTATATTTTAACATCAGTTGGAGCATACACCGATGTGATGGATACCCCTAGCCATTAAGAGCAGGTACTGTGGGAAAACCCAAGCGTCCTGGTTTAACCGCTTCTTAAGATATTAGACGATGCACAGCGGTCGCATGCGTCTTGTTTTACGTAAAGGGTTCTCGTGTTTACGTCTCATACTAGCTATTTTGGAATATCGTTTTCAGTTGCTTTTTAATTCATCTAAGCAATGCAATATTTTTATAAACCCTCCGTTCAAAAGAAGAATTAAACAAACGTTATTAGCCGTAATAGTTATACACGCGTAATAATCGCGCATATACGAGAACAATCAGGTGCGCGAGTCAATTCATATACAATTAATTATTAAAAAAACTTAATTGTTTTTAAGCCTATTTTGAATTGTAATTATTACTTCTCTCGAGCGAGAAGAGACATAGCGGACTTATATTTTTAACATCAGTTGGAGCGTACACCGATGTGATGGATACCCCTAGCCATTAAGAGCAGGTACTGTGGGAAAACCCAAGCGTCCTGGTTTAACCGCTTCTTAAGATATTAGACGATGCACAGCGGTCGCATGCGTCTTGTTTTTCGTAAAGGGTTCTCGTGTTAACGTCTCATACTAGCTATTTTGGAATATCGTTTTCAGTTGCTTTTTAATTCATCTAAGCAATGCAATATTTTATATAAACCCTCCGTTCAAAAGAAGAATTAAACAAACGTTATTAGCCGTAATAGTTATACACGCGTAATAATCGCGCATATACGAGAACAATCAGGTGCGCGAGTCAATTCATATACAATTAATTAATAAAAAAACGTAATTGCTTTTAAGCCTGTTTTGAATTGTAATTATTACTTCTCTCGAGCGAGAAGAGACATAGCGGACTTATATTTTTAACATCAGTTGGAGCGTACACCGATGTGATGGATACCCCTAGCCATTAAGAGCAGGTACTGTGGGAAAACCCAAGCGTCCTGGTTTAACCGCTTCTTAAGATATTAGACGATGCACAGCGGTCGCATGCGTCTTGTTTTTCGTAAAGGGTTCTCGTGTTAACGTCTCATACTAGCTATTTTGGAATATCGTTTTCAGTTGCTTTTTAATTCATCTAAGCAATGCAATATTTTTTATAAACCCTCCGTTCAAAAGAAGAATTAAACAAACGTTATTAGCCGTAATAGTTATACACGCGTAATAATCGCGCATATACGAGAACAATCAGGTGCGCGAGTCAATTCATATACAATTAATTAAAAAAAAAACGTAATTGTTTTTAATCGATAGACTGCGTCGTTTCATTAGAAATGAGATATTCATGGTAGATGAATAATGGGTGAGATATTTCTAGGCGCGCAAGTCAATTACATTAATTAATAAAAATATTTAATTGTATTCATCGAACAGCGAGAGCCTTATTTACTTTTTAATAACGTTTGTAATATTCACCGTATTTATTTATTTCATAATCAATTCCTCCGGAGACAACATGAACGCACCTCGCATGTTAAACGAGTATTGTTTAACTAAAATGTTAATTCGCCTTTATTTTTTTTTCGGAATCATATTCCGCTGAATTATATAGAGTTAAGATGGCCGCCTTGCGCACACCTTGAGTTTAAATATGGTGAATTCACAACTTTCGGATATGATCACCAGGGGCGCCGTGAGGAAACACTCGCTGGTTCAGAGAGAAAAACCAGTTTCACTCATATTACCACCTGGCGCGCTGGTGTAGGTTGGGAACTGAAGCGCGAGTGGAGGGGGTGCGGTAGTCGACTTGTCACTGCAAGTACCGCGAGACAGTCATTCGAGTGAAACGTCTCGTGGTGGAAGGGTTGCGCTCGGGGTTCCAGCGCAATTATCACGCGATAACGACTGTTACTCAACTCTGCCCTTTCAGCTATGGAATCATCTAAGTGTTGTAATATTCTTATAAATCCAAAATATATTTTCCCTCAAAAGTAGAATTAAATAAATGTTATTACTCGTAATAATTATACATATGCTACCACACATATACGATAACGAACAGTTGCGCGCGAGTCAATTACATTAATCAATCAAAAATACTTAATTGTATTCATCGACCGACTAGCCGCGTTTCATTAGACGTGTAATTTATTGACATTAGTAGATGTATAAATGCCGGTTTAGAAGCAGGTGCGCGCGATTCAATTAATCAATCAAAAATACTTAATTGCTCGAAGAACAGCGTTTAATTGCATTAGTAGTAATATGATGGGCATTCTTATTTTTTTTTCAATAATGTTTTATGCATGGACGAACATTATCTAATTGATTGACACAATTATGTACTCAAACGATTTGCCGATGTGCGGCAGGCATCGAGAATCGCATTCCCCCATCGCCAGGGTGGATTTCCAAGCCAGCGTCACGCACCGAGAACCCCCACATATACCCCATCACCCGAGCGGCACATCCCCTACCCCAAACCAATCACCCGGGCGGGATTTAGACCTAGGGAAGGTACGCGACCGGCGTATAGGATCAATACACACTCTCCCACCTATCCACAGGGAACCAACCAGAACACAAAGGGGAGGGAGGGTACGCGTATGGGGGAGGTAGGGGGGCGGGCCACCGGCACGTGACCAGACTTCATGGGGGAGGGGGGAGGACCTGCCGGCACAGAACCAGTCGGCATTAGATCAGCACACAAAGGGAAAGGGGCGGGGCTAGCGGCACGCGACCGGGGCGGCATGTGAGAACTCAAAGGAGGGGGCGGGACTTGTCGGCATAGATCAAAGAACCTTATCAGTTTTTCGGCATCTCTCTATGTTTCCGTTCTCTCATAATATGTCTACTTATATCGAAAAACTTTCCACTTAAAGGGCAGTTTGTCTTCGGAGGATTTTCTTCAAAATCTTCGTGTCACATCGTTGGAAGATACCGAAATTCAGTACCAAATTTGGTATTTATCGAACGTTTTGTTTTAGAGTTATGCTGTCCATAGGTAGAGAGACAGAACCACACAATAAAACCCTTCTCTAAAAATGTTATTTTTTGGACTCAGGGGGCCTCAAAACAAGTATGTCCTGTGAAATCTTGACATCAAATGTTTAGGTGGAATACAATACCACAGGTATGTGGCAAAGAAAGCAAAAATGCAACCAAATATATTTATTTAGACTAACAAGATATGTTGAGGATTAAAATAATTGCGTTACAGTTGTTGAAAGCTGATACAGCACCCATATCAAATAGAGACCAGTTAGATACCATTAGTGGAGATGGTTAATGATGTTTGCATCCCCAATGGAAATGATACAGCTTCTTCGATGGCATGTAATTCTGATTCCCAAGAAGCACACGCTATCCGAATATTGTGCAATTACGCCGTTCAGCGCCGACTGCAAACTCGTTATGAAGGTGTTGGAAACCAGAGTGGAAGAGCTTCTTTCCAACATGTTAAAGTGTGTACCACGTACCGAGCGAAACGGCTCCACGGTAACTCTTGAGGCTCGCATTTTGAGGTCCCGGGTTCGATTCCCGTCGACCGCCCACTAAGACTGCGGTTTTTCGTGGTTTTCCCTCCGTAGGCGAATTTTGCTTACGCTTTCATTCAATTTCCTTCTCATATTGCAGGTGTGGCTCTAGGTTTCGTAGTGTGAGGCGATGCTAGACAGATGGCGTCGGTGTTTGCTTTAAGGAAGGAATATTCTCCGTGGACTGTAGAGGGTTACCTGGTTCGACTGGTCCTTCAGAACGCTCTCTGGGTAGCTCCGGTAGAGGGTCTTCGAGCCAGGATCTACTAGGGACTTCTGCGCGTCCCCGTGGCCTATCTGCATGTGACCTGTAGCCTCCTGTGGAACAGCGATAGTCAAATGTTTAAGAACTGGACGTTGTATGCTGGCCTTAAAATTTCATACTGTTTCCATGACATCGCGAGAAATAAACTAAACATCGACAGGACTTTAAAAGAATGGCTACGTATTGAACAATTCGAACTATTAATAACGGATATCTCAGGAAATGTTTTATGCGTAAAAAAGTTACTTAAAGTGAATTATATGTTTTAAAGAGATCTACATTTTTGTGTTTAACATTTTGTCTATCGCTAACGTTTACCAGCGTTACAAGAATGTACAATATCCCTTTCGAATGAAGAGGACTTCACAGACTATTCCCAGAAAATTCAAAATGTAAATTTTTGTCTGTCATGTAAATATCTTTAATAAATGCTATTTTAATAAAAATAGTTAGATAATATTTTAAAATATAAACTAATTTTGAAAAACGTTCCATGTGAAGGGTAGTTTGGGGTGGGGGATTTTCGTGAGAATTTACGTGTCGCATCCTTGGAAGATACTGAACTTAAATATCAAGTTTGATATTCTCCCAATCTTTCGTTTTTCAGTTATGCTGTTCACACACACTGTAGCCTGCCTTAGCCTGTGCTCTGTTGAGTTGCGGGTTCTCTATGTCTATGGTTAGACTAGGCCTGGAGCCTCCACCTCTGGTGGATGTAGTACTACCGGACCCATTGTTTGTCGCCTTATGTGGAAATAATATTTTATTTTTTAAGTAGGTAAACTCGCTTGCTTCTCTATCACCTGAAAAACAGGGATAAATTTCAAAGTTACCTGAATGCTGAAAGGACTTTAAAGAATGGCCAGCTAATGAACAATTAGAAACTTTAATAACGGATATCTCACAAAGGCTATGCCACTAAAACCGCATTTGAAGTAAATCGTGTATTGTAAACAGATCTACGTTTTTTGTTTAGTACATTTTCGTGTGTCGCTTAACGTTCAGCAGTTGTACAAGATTTCTTGTAAAATTTCTTCCAAATGTTGTGGACCTCACAGGTTATTCCCAGAAGATTTAAAAGAAACATCTTATTGTCATGTGGAATACCTTTAGTGTATTGTATTTTAATCAAAATAAATAGACATATTTTTTATGAAATAATAAATTTCAAAAATTGTTCCATGTAAAGGGTAGTTCTGGGTAGGGGATTGTCCTGAAAATCCTCGCTTCGCATTCTTGGAACGTACTGAACCTGCATACCAACTTTGGTGTTTACCCGCTTTTAGTTTTTGAGTTATGGTGTTCGCAGACACACACGCGGACCTTTTTCTTTGGATTCAGGGGGTCTCAAAACATGTACTTCCTGTGAAATCTCGGTATCGAATTTTTGGGTGGAATACAATACTTCCCCTACTTACTATACGTAGTAAGAAAGTAAAACCCAAAAATACAAAAACAAAAAAATAACAACTTCCGATTTGAGAAAAGCGTAAGCATTTGAAAATTCAAACCAATAGTCAGGATATCTCAGAAAGAGAGTTAGCAAAATTCATTCAGAGTGAAGAGGAGTTCAGAGGCTAATCCTAGAAAATTCAAGATATACATTTTATAAAATATCTTAAACACACAGTATTTTAATCAAAGTTCTTCGTGCCAAAATTGAAAAAATGAAAATTTTCAAAAACTGTTCCATGTAAGGAGTGGTTTGGGATAGAGGGATTTTCTTGAAAGTCTTCGTGTCACATCCTTGAAAGAAGCTGAACTTAACCACTAGATTTGGTCAGTAACCGACTTTTCGTTTTTGAGTTATGCTGTTCACAGATACACAAACACACACACACACACACACACACACACATATACAGACCTTTTTATAAAAATAATCTTTCTTATTCAGGTGCTCTCAAAACACGTATACCCGGTGACATCTCGGTATCGAATTTTTAGATGGAATACAATACTCCCCCTACTTACTATACGTAGTAGAGAAAGCAAAAATATTAACATTTATATCGAGTCAGATCAAACAACTAAAAAAAATCAATGTAAATATGTTAATTTTGCAATGAATTAAATGCATAACGTGTAAAAGGGTGCGCACCTTTTTTCTTGGGGTAAGTTAAAGCTGTGCTGAAAGATATTACAGTGTGAAATTTCGTTTCTAGTTGCGAAAAGAGGCATTTTTTCTCACACATTTTTCCCTTTTTTGGGACCTTTGCCCCTTTTTGGCACATTTATACCATTTTCCCACAACCATGCTCATAATCCCCTTTCCCCCTCTTTTCTTCTAAGTTTCATTCCAATTTATTCTTTAACTTTCAATTAACGTCTCCTCAGCTTGCTGTGTACGTGCGAATAGTAAGCCTACCTCTTTCAGTAAACGCCGCGCGGGAATTGAAAGCACACCCGCAACAATGGAAATATAATTGTGTGTTCGACGAAAACCTCTTTCTCTTGCTTTACCGCTATAAAGTAGCCCGCAATAATGCAATTGATAATGAGTGATTCTATCCCACCAGAATCAGTAGCCTGCTGTTCGTGAATGTGAGCTTGTTACTATGAGAGACGTCATCTGTTTGCGTGGAGGCGAAGGCTGGGCGTGCAGAGACGGCAGTAGCCTCCCCGCGCAGTTCCGAGAATTATTAAGATCGGGTTCTGCTCGAAACTACTAGAAATCGCTGAGACTGAAGTTCCAGTATGAATGAGAACATTCTGGTAATTGTCACGGTGTTATAAGAGAATGTGGACAGCGAATGGGCACAAGAGTGTGTTGTGTGACAGTCGCATTGTGTTAGCAAGTGAACTAGTGTTAGTTCTATGTTACATTACCAAACGAGTGTAGTAGTACACCATGCCATAGGTGTCCAGTGCTCGATTTATTGTTCTGGCTGAGGAATTCAAACAAGATTTCATAGACACTGATGGAACTGCTATGCGATGTACTATTTGTGATATAGGAATTTTGTTAGATGAAAAACACCAGCGAGGTCGCGTCAAACAACACATTTCCAGCTGTAAGCATCAAATGAACAAGACTCTTCAAGCAAACAAATCACGCAACCTCTATTACGAAATGCGTTTCAACAGAGTTCTTCAAAAAGCCAAAATTTGAAGGAATTAAACATTTATTTGTGTGCAGCTCTTACACAAGCAGGAATTTTACTCAATAAGATGAACCAACCAGCCTTCAAGGGATTCTTGAAAAAATAACAAAGATGTCAATGACCGATGAGAGTGCTTTAAGAAAAAACTACATGGAGTCTGTTTACCAAGAAGCCATAGAAATAATCAAGGAGAAAGTGTCTGATTGCGATGTGGAAATCATTGTAGATGAAACCATAGACTGAATGGAACGATATGTTTTGAAAATTTTAGTTTTTCCCTTAGCAGGGGAGAAAGTTAAGCCTAGGTTGTTTAAATGTACGAGCTGTAGAAGACCAATGCCAGTACAGTAATGCAATCCATTATGGACATCAGCCAAAAACTCTGGCCTACTGGTATCGAGCTTGAAAACCTTTCTGTTGTGGTTACGGACCAGGCTCCATACATGGTTTCAGCTGTTAACCAATTGAAACCTTTATTTCCTAACTTGAAGCATGTAACATGCTTGGCTCATGTCCTTCACAGGGTTTGTGAATCCATAAGGAACGAATATTACGTCGCAAATCATTTCATCTTTGCCCTGAAGAAGATTCTACTGAAAGCTCCGAGCCGTGTTGTTTACTACAGGGAAACCACTGGCCTGCCCCTTCCAAATTTCCGGGCCATTACTTGCTGGGATCTTGGATTGAGTGTGCTGCTATGTTTTCTAAGAATTTTGACAAAGTTAAAGAGTTTGTGCTTTTTGGATACATCCGACGCAGGTGCAATTTCCAAGGCACAGCAACTTCTGTTACCGGAGAAAATATATAATTTGCAGACAGAACTATAGTGTGTCCATAGTTACAAGTATCTGCCTGCAGTTATTAAACGATTGGAAGAACAAGGTCTGGAAAAGGAAAAACAATGGGATATTTTTACTCCCGTGAGGGAGCAGTTAGATGGCTTTGCCAAAGTCAAAACTTGAATCTAGTCTTCAGAAGAATCCAGACATTGAGGAATTCGCCACATCTGTTGATTTGCCATTCCGAGTGAATACAAGGTAAGCCCCACTGGTTTCTGTGGATGTTGAAAGAAGCTTTAGCATCTACAAAGACATTCTATCTCCTAATAGAAACAGACTTTCTTTTAAAAATGTGGAGATGCTTAATGTCTTGAAGTACAACAGTTTCAATGTTTTTTCCTTCGTTTGATGAGTGATAATTTGATGTACTGGTTTGTAGCGTTCAATAAATTAGAATAGAGGAAAGAGAAATCGTTGAATTAGTTAAGGGAATGCACAACTGAATTTAATCCAAAATCTCAACAACAAAAAATCTAAAAAAAAATTGTTCCCAAAAAATTCCCCATTGCTTGTAGTTTTAGAATCCACTTTTATTTTTGACCTAGCGTACGCTTCAGGATTGTTACAAGACATTTTAAATACCCTTGCGGATTTGGTTGCTAGCTGTTTATTTTTTTAAAACTTCATTTTAAGGCGTTTCTTATTTTAAGCATTTCTGCGTATTCAAAATGTTCCACACGATGTAGTTTTCATCAGTTCATATTGACATTTTTATGCTTATTTCATAATCAGAAATAAATAAAACTGTCACATAAATTTTCTGTGTAATGAGTGGTTTTTGTGCTACTAATTTTTGAAGATAATAATGAATACAAAAAAAACGAATGCAAATACAAAACTGCAAACCTTTTTTTTCTCTTAAACTAAGAATGGTAGAAAAAAAATTATATGACAGATTTGTAGTTCCTTGACATAGAAGCAACATAAGATTTCTTTTTTTTTTAAATGCATCATGTGTTGCATTTGGCATATACCCATAATTTTATACTTTTAAAATTAATAACTTGAAACTAATTAAGATTTAGGATTGAAATTTACAAAACAATTATATCTAAAAAAGACTGACATGCGGTTAAAATTAATGGATAGTTTAGAAAATAGTAAATTCAGATGTGCATTCCCTTAAATAAACCAGCACCTTACTGTCCCGTTTTCACCTTATTTGAGCATCTTTTCCCTTCCGTTTTTCATCTGAAATTTTGCACCTAAAAATCCTAACCCTGGAGGTATGGTAAAGAAAAGTAAACGTATGTGAGCAATGAGCCAAAAAAAATTGATGGTAGCATTGTTATATAGCGAGTAGTCGGAAATACTGACAGGGGGTACCATAGCAATAGCGAAACATCAGAAGACAATCTTAATTAGAGGTTTCTATACAATAAATCAAAATAATATAGCAGGGAGAAAACACGATTAGCACATCGAAGAAGAAAAAAAGAAATTTCAATTATATCAAAGGTGAAAATAACGCTTCGATACTTTATTAATGTGGAATTAGCACCGAAGAAACAAATAGAAGTGCTATAACCGTTATGAAGGACCGAGTTTGTGGAAATACCTAACTGAACTCCGCATAGAGGCGTAAAGTAATTGCCTTACCTTCGAGGAAGGGCACGTGTAAGGACGTACATAGAAACTCTAACGTCCGCTAAAGAATAAGCGCGCCAGGAACAGCAAGCAAAGAATTTAAGCACCGGAGATAGTGAAGCTAGGATTAGTTATGGTGCCCCCCTCCGCGCCGCTTGGACCTACATGGATCCGTTGTAGTTAACATGTCCCCAGGAGGAAAAGATGAAGTGAGGGAACTACAGGAGGCTACAGACCGCAGGCATACAGGCTACAGAGACGCGCGGAAGTCCTAGCGTTTCCAAGCTCGCAGACCCGTCCCACTGCTAGAGCCACCTAGGGAGTGTAATGAACGACCCGCCGACCTAACAGTCCTCTAGTGTCTACGGGGAGTACTCTTTTATTTGAGCAGGCACCCGCGCCATCTGCCCGACACCGCCATACGCCACGAAAACTAGAAACACACCTGAAAGATGATAAGGAAACGGAATGAAAGGGAAATGATAGAAAGAAAATCGTGGTACATCTGAAACTACCCCAACATTCGCCTACCGACCCGGGGAAACCACGAAATCCCATGGGTTAGATTAGATGGTCGCCAGGGATCAAACCCGGGACCTTCTGAATGCGAATAGCACACTTACTGTGGCGCCACTTCGTTCAGCGATGCTCAACTTAAAACCAAGCAGTATGGTAGAAGGTTAAGTAGAATTACTAAGGGAGTAACAAATAGCAATGCTAAAACAGTTTTAAGAGAACGAGTTTGTACAAATAATTGAGCTCCGCAGAGAGGCGTAGAGTAATTGTGTTAACTTGGAGGATGGGCCTGTAACGACTATCACGGGAAGAAATGCATAGAAGGTCTAACCTCCATTAAATAATATGTGCCAGGTACTGTACAAAAAATGTAAGTGCTGGAAGCAGTAAAGTTAGCAAAATGTTGAGTAATGCCACAATAACGCACAAAACACACTATAGGGTCTTTCAACAAGAGCGTCCTATCTTTGAACTTAAATAAAACACGTTCTATAAATGATAGAAGTTTATTTTTTTTATTTTGGAACATAATTAATGTCATTACGTGTGGAAGAGAACATCAGTTAAGTGACCGCCGCGACTTCGTTGGGTTGAGCGTATACGGTTGACCCAATTTTAAATGACAGAAGAACGTAAATTAGGCCCAACTTCACGAATAACACGCGTGATGTTATTCATAAGATCATTTACTGTTTCTGGCTTGTTGACATAAACTTGAGATTTAACATAACCCCACAAGAAGTAATCCAACGGCGTTAAACCACATGACCTCGGGGGCCAGTTAACATCACCACCACGGGAAATGATGAAACCTCTGAACTTCTCCTTCAAACGATCGATTGTTTCGAGAGCAGTATGACATGTGGTACCATCTTTCTGCTGGAACCAGATGTTTCTGAGATCCACATCATCCAATTGCGGCCAAAAATAGTCCCTTATAAGAGCCCGGTATCTTTCTCCATTGACAGTTAGAGCTTCTTCATCTTCATCTTGGAAAAAATATGGACCAATGATTCCACCATACCAAAATCCACACCACACAGTAACCTTTTGGGGATGAAGTGGTCGTTCTTGAATCTGCATTGGATTGTGATTGCTCCAATAGCGGCAATTTTGTTTGTTAACACAACCATCCATCCAAAAGTAGGCTTCGTCGCTGAAGATGATTTTTCGACAAAAATCCGGGTCAGTTTCCAATTGCTCCACAGCCCAGTCAGCGAATACACGGCGCAAGTTATGGTTGCTAGGCTTTAGTTCTTGAGTTAACACCATTTTTAAGCGTGAAACTTCAAGTCCAGATGCAGAATTCGCCAAGTTGTGGTCGGCGAAATTCCCAATTCTTGCGCTCGACGAGCAATTGATTTGTTTCCGTTCTCGCATACACTCTCACGAATGGCGCCTATATTTTCGTTGGAGCGCTTACGTCGATTACGTACAGGCGTTCTTTGATCGCTGATAGAACCACTTCTTTGAAATTTATCAATCAAACGCCGAATGGTTCTCTCGCAGGGAGATTACGCACACCGTAAACTTCACGCAATACACGGAAGGTTTGGCGAACAGATGATCCATTTTGATAATAAATTTTCACAATTTCTACGCGTTGTTAACTGCTGTAACGTTCCATAGTTATTTGTCAATAACAACTGTAACCACATGAAAAAAGTTAGTGCTTTAACTCAATAACAACGGCAGCTATCACATGTTAAAGATAGGACCCTCTACATAGTGTGTTGTAAAAAGTCTTATGTTCTAAAAAATATGACACATTATTTTTAGAATATTAGTACTACAATTATTCATTGCAAAACAAGGTAATTCAAATGCATTTAATAACCATTATTTTATTAACGTTTATCTCTCGCCGTACTATGCAGTGGTTAGTTTCCTTTGCAGCAACATGCTATTTTTGTAGCAAATTCCGGTCATTCACCTTTTAAAGCTCGTGAAACAATTCCAGAGATGATAATTACTTCACACCGCGTGCTAACAAAGAACAAAAGCTTTCCACTGTCCTCGGGCAATACACCTGACGTAATGAACATGTTCGCCTCTTCTTTTGTTTCATACACACCAAAGACCAGAGGGTTTTCTATCACGTTTTAGGTTTTTCTATGTGTGTCACACCACAGGCCGTTCGCAACCAGCAACAGAGGCAAAATGATTTGTACTCTTAATGGAAATGGAATAACTTAGACTGGTTGATAACAACACAATGCTTACATCAGGGATACCGAGTGAGATGGCTGCGCGCTGACCTGTATTCGGGAGGTCCCGGGTTCGATTACTGTCTGAACGGCATTCTAACCATGGATAGTTGCATGGTTTTCCCGGGTCGGTAGCCGAATACTGGGGTAGTTTTCCTTCTCACGAACTTTTTGTCCATCATTTCCCGCTCTCTCATTTACTTTCATCTGCTTAATTGCATTTCCTTCAGGTTTGTAGGACTAGGCATGTGGTTGGTGTGTTGCGGCAGGACGGTGTAAGTTTGCACTCGGAAGGATTTCTCCCTGGCGCTTGGTGGAACTGCTGGGGCCACTTTCTTCCTGGGAGTGTCTCTTCTACACCTGAGACCCCCAGGTTGCGGGTGACTAACGCAAGGCTAAACGGTGTCAGGATGGTGTCATGTTGGATTCATTATGGGCCCCGTTCATATTAGTGCACATCGTTATCCGTATCTGGTCGCCCTATAAACTACATGTGGTGTTGTACTCCAGTTACTGGAGGCCACAATATGAGCTATATGTGATGTACTACAGTTTACTGGAGGCCACAATGTGAGTTACATGTGATGTACTCCAGTTACTGGAGGTCACAATATGAGCTACATGTGATGTTGTACTCCAGTTACTGGAGGCCACAATATGAGCTACATGTGATGTTGTACTCCAGTTACTGGAGGCCCCAATATAAACTACATGTGATGCTGTACTCCAGTTACTGGAGGCCCCAATATAAACTACATGTGTTGCTGTACTCCAGTTACTGGAGGCCCCAATATAAACTACATGTGATGTTGTACTCCAGTTACTGGAGACCCCAATATAAACTACATGTGATGCTGTACTCCAGTTACTGGAGGCCCCAATATAAACTACATGTAATGTTGTACTCCAGTTACTGGAGGCCCCAATATAAACTACATGTGGTGTTGTACTCCAGTTACTGGAGGCCCCAATATGAGCTACATGTGATGTTGTACTCCAGTTACTGGAGGTCCAATACAAACTACATGTGATGCTGTACTCCAGTTACTGGAGGTCACAATGTGAGTTACGTGTGATGTTGTACTCCAGTTACTGGAGGCCACAATATGAGCTACGTGTGATGTTGTACTCCAGTTACTGGTAGGCCACAATATGAGCTGTATGTGGTGTTGTACTCCAGTTACTGGAGGCCACAATATGAGCTACATGTGATGTTGTACTCCAGTTACTGGAGGCCACAATATGAGCTACATGTGGTGTTGTACTCCAGTTACTGGAGGCCACAATATACACTACATGTGGTGTTGTACTCCAGTTACTGGAGGCCACAATATGAGCTATATGTGGTGTTGTACTCCAGTTACTGGAGGCGACAATATACACTACATGTGGTGTTGTACTCCAGTTACTGGAGGCCACAATATACACTACATGTGGTGTTGTACTCCAGTTACTGGAGGCCACAATATACACTATATGTGGTGTTGTACTCCAGTTACTGGAGGCCACAATATACACTACATGTGGTGTTGTACTCCAGTTACTGGAGGCCACAATATACACTACATGTGGTGTTGTACTCCAGTTACTGGAGGCCACAATATACACTACATGTGGTGTTGTACTCCAGTTACTGGAGGCCACAATATACACTATATGTGGTGTTGTACTCCAGTTACTGGAGGCCACAATATACACTACATGTGGTGTTGTACTCCAGTTACTGGAGGCCACAATATACACTACATGTGGTGTTGTACTCCAGTTACTGGAGGCCACAATATACACTATATGTGGTGTTGTACTCCAGTTACTGGAGGCCACAATATACACTACATGTGGTGTTGTACTCCAGTTACTGGAGGCCACAATATACACTACATGTGGTGTTGTACTCCAGTTACTGGAGGCCACAATATACACTACATGTGGTGTTGTACTCCAGTTACTGGAGGCCACAATATACACTACATGTGGTGTTGTACTCCAGTTACTGGAGGCCACAATATACACTACATGTGGTGTTGTACTCCAGTTACTGGAGGCCACAATATACACTACATGTGGTGTTTTACTCCAATTACTGGAGGCCACAATATACACTAAATGTGGTGTTGTACTCCAGTTACTGGAGGCCACAATATACACTACATGTGGTGTTGTACTCCAGTTACTGGAGGCCACAATATACACTACATGTGGTGTTGTACTCCAGTTACTGGAGGCCACAATATACACTATATGTGGTGTTGTACTCCAGTTACTGGAGGCCACAATATACACTACATGTGGTGTTGTACTCCAGTTACTGGAGGCCACAATATACACTACATGTGGTGTTGTACTCCAGTTACTGGAGGCCACAATATACACTATATGTGGTGTTGTACTCCAGTTACTGGAGGCCACAATATACACTACATGTGGTGTTGTACTCCAGTTACTGGAGGCCACAATATACACTACATGTGGTGTTGTACTCCAGTTACTGGAGACCACAATATACACTACATGTGATGTTGTACTCCAGTTACTGGAGCCTCCAATATGAGCTGTATGTAATGCTTCACTCCTCCAATTACTGTGGCCCCTCTCTCTGACTACTTCCAATTCCTAGAATTAGGCATTATTTTTACTGAATTAATAATAAACATATAAGTGTTGAATACAACGAAAATTTTAAGTAACTCCGTCCTGTTGCTGTCCTCTTTGTATATTTATGAAACCTTCGCTCTCTTTCCATGTTTTGGTGGGCTTCATAATCAATATCCGTTCCTCACCCTTATCCCTTTAGCATAGATGGAGTTCTATTTTTCACGTTTTATTTTCCGCTATATTTCTTGAGTACACAGTCTGGCGTTCTAATATAATTTCTGGGTTTATGTTATTTTCATGAGAGTTAAGATACTTAACAAGTTATCAAGTTTTGAATGGCGTGTTCTACTCTCTTCAAGTTAAGATAGGAAGTATTACTGCGGCTTCGTGTTAGTACTTGCATTTAGTTCGCTGAGTCAACCTTCAGGCACTTGTTACCTGGACTGGTTTGCTCCAGACATGCATTTACCGAGGCGGTAACGCGCGCGACTCGCATTCCGGAGGTCCCGAGTTGGATTCCCGGCGACCAGTGGGTGTTTCGGTGGTTTTCCGGGCAGGCGAGCGAACGCTGGAGTGGTTTGTTTCAGCCCCCGAATTTCCTGTCTCTCCATTTTGTTCCATTCATAATTTCAATTCCTCCTTCGCCCAGTTAGGTGTGTTTCAAAGTTTGAAGTGTCAGCGATGGGTTTCGGTTCGGCGTGGCATAGAAAAAGGATGCTCTCTGTGAAACTTTCTCCGTCCCTTGGTTCTCGGCTGGTTGTCGGGGTATAAAAGCCACCCTCTGTTTGGGGCAGGGTTCCCGGTCTTCAAGTCCGACTGTCCGGGCACCTCAATGGAAACTGTAGGACCCCGTCATTGCTGTGCCGTTACTCTTGGTTCCGGCCGCCCGGTGTCTCCTCTCACCTCCTTGTTCCTCCGACGGCGTCCCCTTGTGAGACATAAGTACAATATCCTCACTGTATTGCTACCGAGCCCCTCCGATAAGAAGAGTAAGAGTAATTGGTCCATTTGACCAAACCTTCTCATCAGAATTATTGTGTGACTAACTGCATTTGGGTAACTTAAGGTTCCTTAAAACGTAGGCTTAGCTTTCAGAAAGCTGATTTAGATTTTGGCACTAATAAGTTTGGAGATGAACACTGAATTTATGATTGGATATTACCGAGCGAGATTGCTCCGCGGTAACGTTCGAGACTCACATTCGGCAAGTGCCAGGTTCAATTCCCGTCGACCTCTCAATCTGACCTTGGGTTTTTCGTGGTTTTCGGAGCTCGGTAAGGCAAATGTTGCGGTAGTTTCTCTTCTATCACGATCTCCTTTCAGCCATTTCCCTTTCTCTTCACTTAGTTCTCACGTTTAGGTGTGCTTTCAGGTTTCGGTTGTAGCGGCAAAGGGTGTGCCCTCTCCTGCAGTGTCCTGGTCTCCGGCCATTGTTGCTCAGAAGCTGCTGATTTCTCCATTCCTAATAAATTACCTATCTAACTAATTTCACTGGTCTCAGGGGTTTCGTAGGTGAGGCAAATTAAAATACACTGCAATTGCATTAAAAATGTGGTTTATTGTCAAATAAATATTTATGGGCGACTAGCTTTTCCCATTGTAACAATTCCCACTCTAATAATAATTAGGAGCCTAGTCTAACTGCACATGCTTCCCACGCTTATGCACACACACACGTGCCTCCATCGTCCAGAGAGCAACACTGTGTGTCGAAAAGATTCTATAAGAGAGTGAAAATCTGGGGCGTTCTTCCCCTGCAAGCTTAGTGACGCTCACATTTGCGCCTCAAAATGTAACGACATTTCTGATTGGTTCTCAGACCGCATTACCTTATTATGTATGAAAATATTCTGCTCCAAAGGTTTTCGCATACGCGTCCCAGTGATACGTCCGGAAACAGATTCAATATCTCTGTCTCTTTCCTTTCTATATCTGTCCCTTTCTATTTCTCCTGATTGCTTCCAGTTCCTTGCTCATTAGCTTGGTGAAACGTGGGCTCTACCTAGAATTGTGTTTCACCCAGAATTAGGTGGCTCTCCCGTCCCTTACTTATCTAAGTTACAATCTGCTTTTTACATTTCTTGATTGCTAAATATTCTAACATATTTCTTGCTCACTTATATTATTATGTAGAATTCTTGCTTAATATTGATTTCTGTGTATATATATAGTATATATGTATATAGTATATCCCCTTTCACGGTGTATGGCAGTGCCGTACAGCTGGCGCGGATGCCTGCTCCAAGGAAAGAGTATTTCTTGTGAACACTAGAGGGCTGCCTGGTGTAAGGGTTGCTCACTACACTCTCTAGATAGCTCCAGTACTGAGCTGGGTCTTCGATCTAGGAACTGTTACAAACCTCTGCGCGTCTCGGTGACTTGTCTGCCTGCGGCCTGTAGTCTCCTGTGATTCTTCGCTTCATCCCATCCTCCTGGAAGTGGTAGGAACAATAATGTATGTAGGACCCAGTGTGCGAGGTGCCCCTCTCTATTCTAAAACTTTTACCTGTGACTATGGTTGGGTATTCGTCTTCTATGAGTACTCACCTGCTTAACAGAGGCATTGCTGGCAAGCGTTAAGTGTTACGCTGCTCATTATTGTAGGTTAGTATAGAGGTAGTTATAAATTGCAATCCGTGCCAGTTGTGTCTCATGTCCATAATTACTAAATATACTGAGTTGAGGTTTTTTTTCTTATCTATGGAGGCTCTTTAACTGCTGTGGTCCTTAGCATCCCATTCTACAGGGTGATTTATGAAGCACTGACGCATTTATTTCTTTGTTTCAAAACGAGTTATACCAGCAACAACTTATTATATCCGAAATGCAGAGGAATTTTGGGACATTACTTACCTCTATAGCAAATGTTGAAAATGTCCTCCATCCTGCATAAGGCACAACTCAACACACGTTCCATGTTACTGGCCACTCGTTGGAGGACTCTGTTGTCAATAGCTTGAATCTCCTGCGTAATGTTGTGCTTCAGATCGTCCAATGTCTGGGGACGTGTGGTATAAACTCTATCTTTTAAGTAAACCCATAGAATGAAGTCCGGCGATGTCAAATCCGGAGATCTCGGTGGCCACAGGTTCTTGGAAAGTATTCGGTCTCAAAGAAATTTGCAGTTAGGGCCATGGATTAGTTTCATGTATGGCATGTAGCGCACCGTGCTGCTGCAAATATCCTTGACTCAGCTCTACATCGTCTAGTTGCTCAGCAAACTCCATGAAAACCCGTCGGTACTTTGTTTACATTGTTTAAACTAATTGGTCCCACTATTCTCTGTGCGGATATTGGCCACCAAACTCTGATTTTAACCGGTTGCATAGGTGCTTCATGAATAACATGTGGATTTTCGCTGGCCCAATAGCGTGAGTTATTTGAGTTCACATAGCCGGATAAATGGAACCATGCTTCATCTGTGAACCATGTGATGGACAATATGGCAGGATTTTGCACAATGAACGTCTGAAACCAACGACAATAATTCAGTCGTCTATCCTTACCTGGTTCCTGTAACTGATGGACAACTGTACTGTTCGCCAACGGAAAGAAAGTCCCTGACAGGAATGTGCTAACCTTATCTGTTTGGAAAAAGTGCGACAAGGACAGTGAATGTGTGACAGAGAACGCATGCTACGCAAGGAGTAAAACTATTCAACTGAGCTGTCGTGTGTGTCTTAAATAAGGGTAACATAAGCAAGTAGGCAGGGCTCGGACCGTCTCTAATCAGAAATTTCCCCTTTGCCCTTCATTCCCCGGGGACTTTCTTTGCTGTGGAAGGCAGTAATCTTATACGGCTTTAGGCCTGCACTTTCTACAGCGCTGTGACACATTGAGTAGCTGTACCCTGTCTCCTGCGATAAATGTCTTAATGATTTTTTGGGTGACTAATCCAGTCGTGCTCTTACATCAACAACAACCGTGGGAAGCATAGATGAACGAGTTTTGCCTTTTTCACTCACCAGAATTCTGTTGTTTCCAATTTGTTTACCATTCACAGTATTGCGTTTCTTTGGGGAGGATTCCGAACACCAAATTCTCTCTGGTATGCCCTTTGAGTAGCTGCAATTTAATTCGTAATTCAGCATTGCTTTTCACGGAAGAGTCGTTCATTTAATGTGTACTCCATTTTCACGTTGACTAGAAAAAATTCTCAAAAACAGTTGCCGGCAATAAAACTAACAATTACGAATAAAACATGTGCATGTGCGCATCTAGTGACTGGCAATCGAAACAACAGAAAATTCTGCTTAATGTAGTGCTAAAATTGAGGCATTGCGTGGATTTCGAACAGAATAATTAAAGAAAGAAATGAGTCAGTTCTTCATAAATCAGCCTGTATATTGAGCGTGAAAGACCGGAAATTTTGCTCAGAGGTCTCTATCAGGCTTGAGGTTCTTTTACGTGCCGTAAACCTACGTCACGGGATCACCGGCTTTACTTCCCTTCCGAAGGAAGCCATGCTAAGGCATTTACGCCCGAAAAAGTCCATCGCCCTCTGCCGGGTTTGAACCCGCGACCTCGGGAACTAGAAGCTAGCATGGTAACCACTACACCACGGAGGACGACTGCTACATATACGATCCAGCTATTATATTTATACAAAATTGTTGACAATTGGATTAATGAGCGGTCGTGTATTTATCCCTCCCCATAAACATAATTACGCAAGTACGTCTCATGTGTTCACTTTTAAGAAAAATGTTTTAATTGTCATACGTATTACCATCACCACCGCCGCCACTACCATATCACCACCATTTTCGCCGCCGCCACTGCCACACAACCATCAATAACACCATAACGGCTTTCTCCTAGATAAATACAAACAGAAAAGACTACATTTTTTGAAACTACAGACAACGGTATAATTTAACGTTTACTTGCGCTATTAGGAAATGCAGTAGCTTCAATAATTTAGACCAGTAAATGTTTAGCGAAAACCGTTGCTTCCAAAGGTCCCAAGGTTAAGCAAACGTAAATCATAAACGAATATAAGAATGTCGACCAGCTGGGAAACGGAGAACAGAGTTCACGTGCACTAGCGGAGCAAATTTTACAGACAATTTGTTTAAAAAAAAAGTTCAAGCAGTTGGACTAATGTATAATTTCTGTAATTGCCACAATTTGGAAGTAGGAAATTACTTAACAATAGTTTCTTTGGAACAGTAATTTATGATGTTTGTGTTAGGAAATTGACTTCGTGGTGTTTTCTTTTAGTTCCATGTATACCTCGCCTTTAACTACATTGCTTTTACCGGCGGCCTTTCCTTTGGAACTTATTGGCAATGGTTAAATCGTGTAACTCTTGTTTCCTCTTGATCACACACACACATTCACACTCTCATTCATACTTCCAGATTCTGGGGAGGATAAGAAATAATCTTGGCTAGAGAAAAATTCCCACCCCAACCGGGAATCGAACCCGGCACCCCTAGCACAACAGCAAGTGCTCTACCGACTGAGCCAGGATGCTTTGTGGTGTTGTATAACGTTTTAGGGTGTTATTGTAATTATTTTATATTTATTTTATATATTAAAAAAATTAATGATAAAAAATCGTATTTCCTATATTTGGCGACTTCAAAACGGCTTCTAAGTTACAGATAAGGAACGAAAAATAGGAAGTGTCGCAAGAAGTGCTTATAGCACAAGTACAACCAAATAATGAAACACGTGGATTCCAACGAATGACACCGTGTAAGTGAAGCAGAGGCAAACTTCGAAACGTTGAAGATAACTTCGATAACCAGTTATATGACATGAAGATTGAAGCTGACAGTACCAGAAGGAGTTGGAGGAAGAAAGCCAGTCGAAGGGGAATAGGCTTGTAAATATCTTAAGGTGAAAATGGCCATAGAGAAAATAGCTAAAGAAAGTAAGTATGCTAATATTGTTATAAGCAACAATGCAGAAAGTGCTAGTCTTAAAAGGAAATTTAAACTCCCATGAATTTAATTTTAAAAGTTTTATGGGGACATAAAGTAGTGGTTACCATTTTGGGGCAATTTAGTAACGTAGACCAAGATGAAAGCACAAACGCGAGGGGCAACTTTCAGTATTTGATTCAGTTACTGTACCATACCCTCGTGGTAGGGAACTAATAGGCAGGGAATCCCAACTGCTAAACACTACAATAAAGCTTTTGAATGCTCTAAAATCACAATTCGGAAAGGAAGATATGTTAGTAGAAGTTTATGTTCAATGACGTCTTTCATTAATGCTCACTTTCTGCATTATATGATAAACCTATTTCCTATTTGAGGTCATTAATTTGGGTATACTTACAGGTAGACGTGGTGTTTCCATTAGAGGAGTCGTGTGTTCCTGAGGATCTAATTAGGATGTGGCAGAGACAATCTATGGTTGGAGAGAGAACACAGGACCATCTGAACGAGGTTGTGAAGTTTATGAAGAACGAAGTCGAGGGAGAAGAAAGAATACAGCTTCAACTCCCATGTCAGAATATACGTTTGAGAAAACCAGAGCAGTGAAGGAAAGGAGCAGATGTAGTTGTTCCTGCAGCTGCAGTATTACTCGTCTCAAATGCAAACAAGGTAAAGAATATTTACCTTTTCTGTGGTGGTAACCATGTTAGTCATGAATGCTAAAGGCACAAGACTATCCTAGCATAAAGAGAAGAAAATGCTAAACAGTAAACATTATTTTATACGTATGAAACGAAGACATTTTGCAGAAATGTACATGTACATTGTTGTCACAAAAGGCATTTTACTAATATGTGTCCAAATATACCATTAAATAAAGATGATCAGAGAGATAGTGACGAAGTATTCATGAAAGCAAATAGAGGGAAATCAAGGTTTTTATGCAAACACTTGCAGCTAGATTAACAGGATAAAATGATGAGATATCAGCGAGGACGATAATTGATTCTGAGTCACAGGGTCCTAGATTAAAAAATCTGATGTGTTACACTCACATGACTTTCTCTACTCTTGTACAAACTATTTTTACAAACACTTATTCTCCATCTACTTCATGTTAATCGAGATAAACATTTGCAGACTCTATCTTACTGCTAATTTTCTTGTAGATGTAAGGGGAATACATATTTACAAGGGCAATATAGAAATACAGTAGCCTTTAAGCACATACATATCTCTTAATAGCTGGTTGCTAGGTGCAGCACCATTCCCTTTGCCACAGATTAATACTCTTTGCATATCCAAGACAAAAAATGAATAACGAATTCCCATTTGAGAAAATAAGTATTGAAACATTTAAGGGAATAACAAGCAATATCTCGAAAATGGTTCACTCAAAAACAAAAATGAATATGACATAAATTGTGTATTTTAACGCAATCTACATTTTTTGTGTAGTAAAAGTTTGTCTATCTCTTATGGTTTACCAGTTATGCAAAAGTCGTTCACAATGAAGAATACTTTTGGAGACATTCCCAGAACATTCAAGATATACATTTCATTTTTCATGAAAATATCTTAAACATATGATATTATAATGAAAATCGTTAGTGCCATTTTTGAGAAAATTAAAATTTTCGAAAAATCTTCCATGTAAAGGGTAATCTCAGGTGGAGGGATTTTCTTGAAAACCTTCGTGTTGCATCTTCAGAAGATACTGAATCTAAATACCAAGTTTGGTGTTTATCCGACTGTTCGTTTCTGAGTTATGCTGTTCAAAGACAGACACACAGAATTCCAAAAATACCACACCTTTGTGTTCTTTTTCTTTCTGATCTAATGGTTTAATGCCAATTATACTTCTTTGAAAAAAGCCAAATCTTTAGTTATATTTCACATACTCGTACTTCCTACGTCATGTAGCAGTGATATTAAGGGAATATTGCAGTAAGTTGAACATTATGTACAGAATTCCAAAACTACGCAGAAGCTTGGTTTTTTTATGTGATTGTTTAATGCCAATTATGCTTCTATGATAAAATCCCAATTTCTGGTTACATTTACATCTACTATTTCCCACGTCATATAGCAGTGATTTTAATAAGGTGATGCTGGAGCATGTCTGTAGGCAAATGTTGAATTTTAACTCCCTAAAGCAACATTTGATGTTGACTGCGAGTTTTAGTCTTAAAATTACTAGACGAGGCTTTTACATGAGCAGCACGACTTATATATAAAAATCCATGCAGAAATATATTACTTTCTCTACTATGTATAGTAAGTAGGGGAAGTATTGCATTCCACCCAAAAATTCGATACCGAGATTTCACCGGAAATTTATGTTTTGAGGTGCTCTGAATGCATATAAAGCATTTTTGGAAACCTGTCCGTGTGTGTCTGTGTGTCTGTGTGTGTGCGCGTGTGTATCTGTGAACAGCATAACTCAGAAACGAACAATCGGATAAACTCCAAACTTGGTATTTAGGTTCAGTATCTTTCAGAGATGCAACACGGAGGTTTGCAAGAAAATCCCCTCACCCCAGATTACCCTTTCGAAAATTTTAATTTTCTCAAAAATGGCTCTTACGATTTCGATTAAAGATATCATATATTTAAAATACTTTTATGACAAATAAAATGTATATCTTGAATTATCTGGGAATGTCTCTAAAAGTATTCTTCATTGTGAACGACTTTTGCATAACTGGTAAACCATAAGAGATAGACAAAATTTTAGTATACAAAAAATGTAGATCGCATTAAAATACACAATTTATATCATACATTGTTTTTGTTGAGTGAACCATTTTCGAGATATTGCTTGTTATTCCCTTAAACTTTCCAATACTTATACTTTTTCTCATATGGGAATTCGTTATTCATTTTTTTTTGTCAGGTAATGCAAAAAGAATGGAACACTCCTCATAGTATTCAGCTCTTAAAATATTTGTCTATCGCTTAAAACCTACCATATTCCCCTTGCATCTACAAGAAAATTAGCAATAAGATTAACATCTCGATATCTCGATTAACGTGAAGCATATGGAGAATAAGCGTTTGTAAAAATAGTTTGTACAAGAGCAGAGAAAGTCATGTGAGTGTAACACATCAGATGCTTTTTTCTTTTGTTAAGTAAGAAAACTAACTTTGTGAAACCAGGAAAATATTTAAGCTCCATAATAGGCGATACTACAACAGCATTAGTCATGGATTGCCATGCGTCACATAACCTCATTTTAAATCAGCTGAAGCTGATAAATGTTACCTCTAGTTACGCCACCTCTTTTCTGTTGAGAATGTTGGTACTTTACGTTGCGCGTTTTCCTTATCCGCTTCGCTGTTGCCTCGCCATGAGGCAACAGCAAAATACCTGCTAATTCTGCATATGCAGGTGTAGCTATTGTAAGACAAACTATTTGAAATTTGCACTATTCTGTATCTGCTGACCTAGTGTTTTAAAGTTTTAGTTATACCTTAAGGCTTGTCAACTAAACTGCCTAAATGCACTAAACTTTATTCGTAGAATTGTGGTTCAGAAAGATAAATGGAACTAAATCTAAACATGCAGTTCTTTTATTAAATTTTCAAAATATGCCGCTTCACATAACAAAAATCAGCTACTAGAGATTATGGGTATATTTAAGTTCATTTCCCAAAAGAATGTTTGATATTTGCTAAAGCCACATTTGATGTAAAACAATTTACCTCTACAATGTTAATAACCTAAACGTTTAACATGCAATAAAACAGTATTTTACAAAGATCTAGGCTACAGTCTTAAACCCGTAGTGTTGCGTTCCGTTATGTTTCCTTTACAGCAAATGGAATTACAGAATATGCATGTACGTAGGGTATACATTACTACATGTGGTTGTAGTTTATTACACAGCAGGGATAAACGCACAACATACTAACACAGAACTGCAAGCCATTAAATCACAAACATGTTTATGCGACAGTAGACGTTAATTGTATAGTATGGCATTCCATTGGATATCGTGTTTATGGAGTAGAGGAAGTCATTCCGGCAGCACCCCGCAGTGGAAAAGTGGAACTACTTCCTTGAAACGACTCCGACTGCGGAGTGGAAGTAGTTCCGGTAAAGCAGCGCACTCTACCCGTCACCAGAGTACTGCACATCAAGCTTCCTCTCTACGCGCATGCGCACTCAGGTAACAGAAGCTTCTGGAAGCCTGGGCTCTTCGCGCAAAGTCAACAGAAGTAACAACTAACTACTATAACAACAATATAACCTATAATAAATTAAAGAATGTGTATCTATTAGAAGAACATCAAGAGGTGCTTGATGAATGGCTTAATGAAGCAGCAATAGAAGAAGTTCCAGAATCAAAACAATATTGTTAAGGACATTATGTGCTTCATCATCTTGTACTGAAAGAAAACACTACCTCAAGAAAATCAGACACGTATTTGAAGATTCTCCAAAAAATGCCAAAGAGTCCTTCATCGAATGGCTGTTCAGGAAAGGGAATCAATTTGACTGAATATATACCAAATATTCTGTTGCAATTTCGATTAGAAATAATAGGTTTCCTTACAATAAGTCTTCATGAAGCGGATAAGAATTTTCTTCGTTTCTTTTAAGATGGTGACGAAGCAAGAATGCAAGAGTTAGTTATAGAAGAGTGGTATTAGGCATGCCTTGTAGCTCTGTGATATTAGGGGAATTATCATAATCTTTCAACAGCCAAAGTTCTTCAAATTGAGGATAGTGGAGGGAATACCTGGTTTCTATAGTAAAGAAAGTAAAACCTAACCTTTATGTAGATAATTGCCTTAGTTATGTAGTCACACAAATGTAACTCCGAGCTTTCTCGAAGAACCATAAAAATAATAAAGGAAATACAGCTTCACTTAGAGGATGGGAATATATATATATATCTTCAGGACCGGAACAAATCTATGTTCTAATGTTTTGGGACTTTTGTGGAATTCAGCAATGGACTTCTTAGAAATCTCTACAGCTTATCTGTAGTTCGACTCATCAGAGAAGGTGCAGAAAATAAAAATTATTTCATTTTTAATCAGAGTGTATGAGGCCATTAGATTTACATATCCATATCACTGCAGGCAATATGGAGAGCAAAGAAATCTTGGGATAGTGTAGTTTACGATGAAGAGAAGCATTCCTGAAATGGGGTAAAGAGTTTCCAGGCTTATCGGAGATAAGCATTTCCAGTTATATAGGTAGATGTATCGGAGTAAATCTAAGTTTACACACGTTTTATGATACAAGTCAGCCTCCATATGCTGCAGCAGTTAACATTCGACTGTCTTCACCTACTGGGATGACAGTACAATTGATTCAAGAATTTCTCCGATAAAGAAGATAATCATTCGACGTTTAGAACTGATTGTAGACTATATAAGAGCACGACTACATAAGTCAGTTATAGAAGCTGTTGGAGTTGAAGATATGGAGGTGTATCTCATAGTCCTTGCGTGGATAAACCGTGATAACTAATGGAGGACATTTTTGGGAACCCAGTAACTGAAATGAAGAGGATAACTTCATTTGATTAACGACATCATGTTCCAGAAGAAAAGAATCCAGCTGACTTGCCTTCTCGAGGATGTGGAACACGACACTTATGGGAATCGCAAGGAACCAGATTGCTTGAGAGCAGCTCCAGAAACCTGATAAAAATTCCCAAAGCTATTGTTGAAACATGTTTCATTGTGAAAGAGGATATGTATATAATCATCCTTGATAGATTTGGAGGCTCGAGTGTGTCACTGAATGTATCCTTATTCCTGCAAGTACTCCAAGATACTTCGCTTGTAAGGACGGGCGTTAAGACTGATCAACAATTGTCATCACCAAGGAACAAGAAGTTTGGGAGAACTCGATGCTCAAGAGACTTAATATATGTACTATAAAAGTCAGTGTATGTATGTTTCTTATAGACTTCTACACCGTTGCACCTATTTCGATCAAACTTGACACAGATAACCTGTGACGCAAGCCAAAAACTACTGTTTAGCTTAGAATTCGAAATTCCGCCCCATTTTACACGATTACGTATGTAATTTTATGTGATGCTCACAAAAGCTCGCAAGACCATATTCTATATATTTCTCAACGATAATCGCAATAGGTCGAACATTGCCAACATAAGAATAATAATTACTTAAGCTTTCACGGCCTCACAAAATAACAGCATGTTTACATATTATTCTTTGATATCCTCTCTGACATTGACCATGGAGTAAAACACAGTAAAATAAGTAAATACAACAGCTATGCCAATAGTGACAATTTGCAAACCTTGGGCAAATATAAAAGTGCTACACTCCCTTTATTGAGAAATTAAAATAAAATTTCCAACCGTATTATATCAGATTGTGATAACAGAAACAGCATAAACCCGATTAATGTCACATCTTGTTCCTCTTTTTATCTTCGTATGATTATTTATTGAGTATTGATGTAAGGTAACACAAAGGTTTCAACATAATCGCATTGACTATAAAAATCTCTATGGTTCTCAAACATTGTTAACCTAAGAGTGATGTAAAAGTCGAAGTTAATATACATACATTTTGCAATCATAATCCGATGTTTGGATATTCACTTATTATAATTTGTAGTGTCTCATTTTTGTAGCGTTTTTATAACCACAAAAACCAAAACTAAGTGAAATATAAATGATAGTGGGCGTAGATAAAAACAACGGAATCAAACCAGAACACGTGCCTATTAGTAGAAATATAATGGCGACTTAAGCCCACAGAGAGATGCCGACAGCTGATAAGGGTAATAACATGTGTTTTAACATATGTAAACACATGTAAACACGTGTAACCGCTAATGACCGCCGCTAATGTCAAGTCTAATGGATATGTGTGGTATTACATATGTAAACATATGTAACCCGCTAATGACCGCCGGAGATGCCGACAGGTCCTACCCCCTCCCCCAAGCGGTCTAGTCTCGTGCCGTGGCGTCCTGACTTGAGGGATTTCTTTTCTCGAGGCCTGCCGCCCCTCGGAAAAAAATTAATTAGGTAATGTTCGTCAAACATTTTTTATGACTACTAAGGCCTGCACATTGCATCCTCGAGCAATTAAGTTTTTTGAATAATGAATTGTTGACTCGAGCGTGAGTATAAGTACTCTGCTCACGGGAACAGTCTGTCATGTAATGAAAACACTGCAGCCTTCTTCTATCTGGGGAAAGCGCTTGTCCATTAGCTGACCATGTTAGACGCTTTCACCACATTAATAGACTTTTAAGTTTGCATTCCGGATCTGTTTACATACATTAGCGATCAACATCCTACTTCTGCCTGGTGGTAACGGCGACCTACATTAGCTGACCACGTTAGACGCTTTCACCACATTAGCGAACAATGTCAGTAATTGTTTTCCTAAGTGCTCTGCACAACTCTCAACACTTCAGGTTTTAGCGATGGACATGATATAAAAAGCAGCAGCTTCTACAATGAGTTCCAAGTTGACCGGGATGGCCGGGGTCGAATCCTAGGAGTGATTACAAATTCAGCTTCTAATAACTCAGAGACTAATTACGATAAAGACGTCACATAAAGTTTATTACATTAACGTCATTAGATAGTTTCTTGTGAATGTATATTCGGGTACATGGTGTCCAGGGTTCGAATACCGATAAAATGTAATTTAATTATAAATTTAATAACTCCTAAACTAATTAAGATAAAGATGACAAATAAACTTTATTGCGTTTATGTTATTAGGTAGTATCTTGTGAATATGTAATTAGATACCTGGCGTTCTGGGTTCGAGTCAAATTTTTAAATCGTCATTATCTCAGAAACTAAGAGAGGTAGAGGAGTTGACCAAAACATGATTGATAGCTCCTATGATGTGCAATTAATACTGTATATAATTTTCAATCAGTTGTCCTTACTTCGAATTCCGATCTTTCAATCACCTATTTTTGCTCTATACTCTAGAATATATCACTTAGATTGATGCTGTAAATGCATACAGCACCTTTAAACATATCAAACTAATATTGTAAATAATTTTGTTTCTGGTGTCCAGGGTTCGAATACCGATAAAATGTAATTTAATTATAAATTTAATAACTCCTAAACTAATTAAGATAAAGACGACAAATAAACTTTATTGAGTTATGTTATTAGGTAGTATCTTGTGGATGTGTAACTAGATACCTGACGTTCTGGGTTCGAGCCTAATTTTTAAATTGCCATTATCTCAGAAACTAAGAGAGGTAGAGGAGTTGACCAAAGCATGATTGATAGCTCCTATGATGGGCAATTAATACTGTATATAATTTTCAATCAGTTGTCCTTACTTCGAATCCCGATCTTTCAATCACTTACTTATTTTTCTCTATACTCTAGAATATATCACTTAGATTGATGCTGTAACTGCATACAGACCCTTTCAACATATCAAACTAATATTGTAAATAATTTTGTTTCTGGTGTCCAGGGTTCGAATTCCGATAAAATGTAATTTAATTATAAATTAAATAACTCCTAAACTAATTAAGATAAAGACGCCAAATAAACTTTTATAGAGGGAAAGGATGCTCTCCTGAAACATTAGGCCTCTAGACAGAAGTATTTATAGGGGAGAGATAGGGAATACCAGGGCTGATGCTAAGCTAGTCAGATGCTAAAGGAGGGAGGGATATGCTTTATACGAGAGAGATAGGGAATACAAGGAAAGATGCTATACTAAACAGGACTTGAAGGGTAGAATATGAGCGACATAGCGAACCGAGGAGAGGTATTAGGATAGGAGTTTTGAATGATGGAGTAGGCGTTTATATGCGAGAGATAAGGAATACGAGGGTCGATGCTAGGCTAGACGGTGTTGAATGAGGGAATGCATCTTATATGAGAGAGGTAGGGGAATATGAGGAGAAGTGCTAGGCTAGTCGGGAAGATCTGAATGAGAGAGTATACGTCTATATGGGAAAAGATAGGGAAAACGAAGGTAGGTGCTAGGTTGAGAGAGTCTCCAAGGAGGAAAATGCATTTATATGAGAGCGGTAGGGCCTACGAGGAGAGGTGCTAGTCTAGACATGGTTTGAGGATTAGAGTATACGTTTATATGGGAGAAAGATGGAAAACGGGAGAGATACAAGGATAGACGGAGATTGTAGGAGGAGGAATGTAGGTTTATACTGTAATATAGAGAGTAATTCGATTATAAAACTTTTCTCATCCAGCCTTACAACACTTTTATATACTTATTTTCTAAACCTTACAAACTTTATATTTGTTAAACAGTAGTGCGCGAGACGGAGAGGGACAACCAGTATATCGGTTTGCAGTGAAGTATACGTCCTAACCTATTCCCACCTTGCTTGTTCTGGATCTTCTCATTGTCTATCATCTAACGTAACCACGTAACAAGACGTAACACAGGAAATCATACATATGGCACATTAATAAAAAAAATAAATAAAGGTATATATAATGAAACATAAACAAGTAGACAGAGGGTCATCGATACATAGAAAACCAGGAGTTGTATGTACTGAGACCATAGATTAGTATAGGCAAACAACAAAGAAGTGAATTTATAGTGTAAATAGCCTAATATTTTCAAATATTATTATAGTCTAAAAGTATATAACTTAATTATGTATCGAGTATTGAGAAATAAACGTTATTCATTATTCACTAATTCAGATCACTGCAATTGTATTGAATCAATTCACAATTGCTAATGCCATTCAACTTTGATTTGTCTCTGATACATAAACAAATTGCAAAATGAAGAAGGACGAAAGTAATAAAAAAGACTCAGGCAGCAAATTTTAAGAAAGAAGAGAAAGATATATGACCGACATTGTTTTAGAACACAAATTAGTGTTGAAAATAAAATGACTGATAGCTCTGCTAAGCGTAAGGAAGAGACATGGAAATAAATTGCAAATGAGTACAATTCTAGGAAGATCATCCAGTGTGAATGAAAATCCCTGAAATGATATTATGAGAAGATAAAGAAAAGAATGAAGCAAGCAAATGCCATTGACAAGGTACGATTGTACAAAACTGGAGGCGTATGTATGTACAGCCTTTCTTAGACAATAGTAGCCAAATAACAATTGTTGCTCTTCTATTCAATCGCCAATGAGTTTGATGATGAAGTTGAATTCCATTCAGAAGTAATCACCACAGTGAAGGACATTGAAATAGTAAATCCAGATCCAACATGTCCTTCAGCAATTTTAATAACAGGTAAGGAATTTGAAGAAAGTGAAAGTGTAAAGGTGGCGTCTGCAGTTCCCATACAGAACTTTCAACTCCATTGCCTGAAAAGAACAAAGATGGCATAAGAGAGGGTTTTTATGAGGAGGCTTGAGTGTTTGGAAGAAGAGTACACAGTGAAAATGAAGATCTTGAAATTGGAACTAGAAATGAAAGAATCTCAGAAAAATTAAGCGTTGTTAATAACTTATACAACCATAAATATATTACAAAAAACTAATGAAACAGGCAAGGAATAATATGGATAAAGAAACTGTTAAGCAGATCTACTACGCTTCCATTTATTTGCACATACTCAAAGTATGGAATTACACTTTCGGGAAATATTGCAGAAATAGACATGAAAAAAGATATTCACGCAAAAAATAAAAAAGGAATTAGAATATTAGAAAAAGAAGATAAACAACATTCATGTAAACCAATTTTTAAAAATCCGTTTACCTGAATACATGTAAAAACATATCACTTTACAAAAAGTAATGCAGACAACATTTATTTTTTATAAACATTATCCTATTACATTCCTTCACAAAAAACCATACATATTTCCTAAAGGCAAAGCTGATAGTCTAGACATTCTAAACACTCAGTTATATAATCATATACATCACACAGCAAGAGACCTACATTATCAGTAAAAAACTAAACATCTCAACAATGTCTGAATGATGTATTTTATAAGTACAAGTTTTTGATATTTCAAAGTTCCTGTTAACCATGGTCGTAATTGATTAACACAATTTCTCAATCCTGTCATGCTATAACTTTAGAAGCTTTCAGCTTACTTATAATTTCCTCAATCTCTTGAGTGTGACTATTATTACCAGCGTCCCTCGACGCAATTAGTAACCTCAATATATTTACTAGTCTATTTGGATTTTCAAGCGTTGATATCACTGAATCATCATCATATGAAGATTTCATATTCTCGCAACTTCCGATGTATCCAGATTTTTCACCAACAGTAGTCTCCAGTGAAGGACAGAGGCTTGATCCGGTATAACATCCCCCTCTATACATCTTCGGATCTTCGAGTGCAGGAGAGAGAGTCGATTCAGTATAACATGTTGCTCTATGAAACTTAAATCTTGACAAAGAACGATTCTTAAAAATCCGCCCTCATACACAGCATCTAATAACGCGTCTTCCTCCATGTGTAATGTATGAAAAATTCAGTTTCTCATTCGTTAGTTGCACAGATTTTCTCGGGCAGTAGCTCATGCTAAAACTAAAAGAAATTAAATGAATACGTGAATGCTAACGCTCGAAGGAATTAAAAGCGAATGAATGAATTCATAACACGCAACTATGTATATATCCAGGATGAGGACGACGGAGGGAATTGCGATCAATGCATAGCAGGGGGAAAGGATACTCTCTTGAAACATTAGTCATCTAGACAACTATTGTTCACGGAGCTCGTAGACGTCAGGTTGAATGGGATAGACCTCAGGTTCAAATCTTTAAGGGTACGGACCCGCGCCTTTTGCCTGTCGTGTATACTAAACCATCCTAACAGCGTAACATTACGTTACAACGACACGTAACCAGAACATGGCGAGTGCGAGCATGGAAAAAAGGATGCTATCTGGGAACATTCGTGAAAAAGGATGTTCTCTGGAAACACTAGTCATCCACACAACGGATTGTCCCTAACATTTCCAGATTTCGGACCGTTCAACATCGTGACGCGCCCCTGTCATCTACATTTCAACGAAATTTTACCTCCTGAATTAAAGTTTGGTGCTCTGTATAGAACTGCACAACTTGCATTACGCTGCGTGTCCCTAGCGTTTCCAGCTCCTGAATCGTTCCAGCTAGTGGAATGCCTCTACCATCTTCATGTCCACGATCTGTTACTCTGAATTAAAGTTTGGTGATCTGTATAGACCTGTACAACATGCATTACGCTATGTAACAGACTCATCACGCTATGTAACAACCTGATCACGCTATGTAACAACCTGATCACGCTATGTAACAACATGATCACGCTATGTAACAACATGATCACGCTATGTAACATGATCACGTTGTGTAACAACCTGATCACGCTATGTAACAAGCAGATCACGCTATGTAACAATCTGATCACGCTATGTTACAACATGATCCCGCTATGTAACAACCTGAGCACGCTATGTAACAACATGATCACGCTATGTAACAACATGTTCACGCTATGTAACAACCTGATCACGCTATGTAACAAGCTGATCACGCTATGTAACAACATGATCACGCTATGTAACAACACGATCACGCTATGTAACAACATGTTCACGCTATGTAACAACATGTTCACGCTATGTAACAACATGCTCACGCTATGTAACATCATGTTCACGCTATGTAACAACATGATCACGCTATGTAACAACATGATAACGCTATGTAACACCCTGAGCACGCTATGTAACAACATGATCACGCTATGTAACAACATGATCACGCTATGTAACAACCTGAGCACGCTATGTAACAACATGATCACGCTATGTAACAACCTGATCACGCTATGTAACAACATGTTCACGCTATGTAACATCATGATCACGCTATGTAACAACATGTTCACGCTATGTAACAACCTGATCACGCTATGTAACAACCTGATCACGCTATGTAGCAACATATTCACGCCATGTAACAACATGATCACGCTATGTAACAACACGATCACGCAATGTAACAACCTGAGCACGCTATGTAATACACGATCACGTTATGTAACAACCTGATCACGCTATGTAACAACATGTTCACACTATGTAATAACATGATCACGCTATGTAACAACCTGATCACGCTATGGAACAACATGATCACGCTATGTAACAACAGGATCACGCTATGTAACAACATGAACACGCTATGTAACAACCTGATCACGCTATGTGACAACATGATCACGCTATGTGACAACATGATCACGCTATGTAACAACCTGAGCACGCTATGTAACAACATGATCACGCTATGTAACAACATGTTCACGCTATGTAACAACCTGATCACGCTATGTAACAAGCTGATCACGCTATGTAACAACATGATCACGCTATGTAACAACACGATCACGCTATGTAACAACATGTTCACGCTATGTAACAACATGTTCACGCTTGTAACAACATGCTCACGCTATGTAACATCATGTTCACGCTATGTAACAACATGATCACGCTATGTAACAACATGATAACGCTATGTAACACCCTGAGCACGCTATGTAACAACATGATCACGCTATGTAACAACTTGTTCACGCTATGTAACAACCTGATCACGCTATGTAACAACCTGATCACGCTATGTAACAACATATTCACGCCATGTAACAACATGATCACGCTATGTAACAACACGATCACGCAATGTAACAACCTGAGCACGCTATGTAATACACGATCACGTTATGTAACAACGTGATCACGCTATGTAACAACATGTTCACACTATGTAATAACATGATCACGCTATGTAACAACCTGATCACGCTATGGAACAACATGATCACGCTATGTAACAACATGATGACGCTATGTAACAACCTGATCACGCTATGTAACAACCTGATCACGATATGTAACAACATGATCACGCTATGTAACAACATGATCACGCTATGTAACAACATGATCACGCTATGTAACAACCTGATCACGCTATGTAACAACAGGATCACGCTATGTAACAACATGATCACGCTATGTAACAACCTGATCACGCTATGTGACAACATGATCACGCTATGTGACAACATGATCACGCTATGTAACAATCTGATCATGCTATGTAACATGAACACGCCATGTAAATAGGGTGGACCATTTAAGTTGAGGCTATACAATATATCCAAAACTAAGCGTTGTAGAAAGAAATGTCTTTAATAAAACTTGCTTGATATTATGACGAAAGTAAATGCCACTAGTCGTATTTTGTTTGGAGGATGTTATGAGGGTCATTTTGGGTCAATTTATTTTTTTTAAATGGGAAACTACAATTAGGGTCAATTTAAAAAGACCCTGAAATGACCCTCACAACGTCCCTCAAACAAAATACGACTAGCTGCATTTACTTTCGTCATAATATCAAGCAAGTTTTATTAAAGACATTACTTTCTACAACGCTTTGTTTTGGATATATTGTATAGCCTCAACTTAAATGGTCCACCCTATTTACATAGCGTGATCATGTTGTTACATAGCGTGATCAGATTGTTACATAGCGTGATCAGGTTGTTACATAGCGTGCTCAGGTTGTTACATAGCGTGATCATGTTGTTACATAGCGTGATCAGGTTGTTACATAGCGTGATCAGGTTGTTACATAGCGTGCTCATGTTGTTACATAGGGTGATCAGGTTGTTACATAGCGTGATCATGTTGCTACATAGCGTGATCAGGTTGCTACATAGCGTGATCAGGTTGTTACATAGCGTGATCATGTTGTTACATAGCGTGATCATGTTGTTACATAGCGTGAACATGTTGTTACATAGCGTGATCATGTTGTTACATAGCGTGATCATGTTGTTACATAGCGTGATCATGTTGTTACATAGCGTGATGATGTTGTTACATAGCGTGATCAGTTGGTTACATAGCGTGATCATGTTGTTACATAGCGTGAACATGTTGTTACATAGCGTGATCGTGTTGTTACATAACGTGATCGTGTTGTTACATAGCGTGCTCAGGTTGTTACATAGCGTGATCGTGTTTTTACATAGCGTAATCATGTTGTTACATGGCGTGAACATGTTGTTACATAGCGTGATCAGGTTGTTACATAGCGTGATCAGGTTGTTACATAGCGTGATCATGTTGTTACATAGCGTGATCATGATGTTACATAGCGTGAACATGTTGTTACATAGCGTGATCAGGTTGTTACATAGCATGATCATGTTGTTACATAGCGTGCTCAGGTTGTTACATAGCGTGATCATGTTGTTACATAGCGTGCTCAGGGTGTTACATAGCGTGATCATGTTTTAAATAGCGTTATCATGTTGTTACATAGCGTGATCATGTTGTTACATAGCGTGATCATGTTGTTACATAGCGTGAACATGTTGTTACATAGCGTGAGCATATTGTTACATAGCGTGAACATGTTGTTACATAGCGTGATCATGTTGTTACATAGCGTGATCATGTTGTTACATAGCGTGATCAGCTTGTTACATAGCGTGATCAGGTTGTTACATAGCGTGATCATGTTGTTACATAGCGTGATCATGTTGTTACATAGCGTGCTCAGGTTGTTACATAGCGTGATCATGTTGTTACATAGCGTGATCAGATTGTTACATAGCGTGATCATGTTGTTACATAGCGTGATCTGCTTGTTACATAGCGTGATCAGGTTGTTACATAACGTGATCATGTTGTTACATAGCGTGATCAGATTGTTACATAGCGTGATCATGTTGTTACATAGCGTGATCTGCTTGTTACATAGCGTGATCAGGTTGGTACATAACGTGATCATGTTGTTACATAGCGTGATCATGTTGTTACATAGCGTTATCAGGTTGTTACATAGCGTGATCAGGTTGTTACATAGCGTGATGATTCTGTTACATAGCGTAATGCATGTTGTACAGGTGTATACAGATCACCAAACTTTAATTCAGAGTAACAGATCGTTGACATGAAGATGGTAGAGGCATTCCACTAGCTGGAACGATTCAGGAGCTGGAAACGCTAGGGACACGCAGCGTAATGCAAGTTGTGCAAACTTTAATTCAGGAGGTAAAATTTCGTTGAAATGTAGATGACAGGGGCGCGTCACGATGTTGAACGGTCCGAAATCTGGAAATGTTAGGGACAATCCGTTGTGTGGATGACTAGTGTTTCCAGAGAACATCCTTTTTCACGAATGTTCCCAGATAGCATCCTTTTTTCCATGCCCGCACTCGCCATGTTCTGGTTACGTGTCGTTGTAACGTAATGTTACGCTGTTAGGATGGTTTAGTATACACGACAGGCAAAAGGCGCGGGTCCGTACCCTTAAAGATTTGAACCTGAGGTCTATCCCATTCAACAAGACGTCTACGGGCTCCGTGAACAATAGTTGTCTAGATGACTAAAGTTTCAAGAGAGTATCCTTTCCCCCTGCTATGCATTGATCGCAATTCCCTCCGTCGTCCTCATCCTGGATATATACATAGTTGCGTGTTATGAATTCATTCATTCGCTTTTAATTCCTTCGAGCGTTAGCATTCACGTATTCATTTAATTTCTTTTAGTTTTAGCATGAGCTACTGCCCGAGAGAAACTGTGCAACTAACGAATGAGAAACTGAATTTTTCATACATTACACATGGAGGAAGACGCGTTATTAGATGCTGTGTATGCGGGCGGATTTTTAAGAATCGTTCTTTGTCAAGATTTAAGTTTCATAGAGCAACATGTTATACTGAATCGACTCTCTCTCCTGCACTCGAAGATCCGAAGATGTATAGAGGGGGATGTTATACCGGATCAAGCCTCTGTCCTTCACTGGAGACTACTGTTGGTGAAAAATCTGGATACATCGGAAGTTGCGAGAATATGAAATCTTCATATGATGATGATTCAGTGATATCAACGCTTGAAAATCCAAATAGACTAGTAAATATATTGAGGTTACTAATTGCGTCGAGGGACGCTGGTAATAATAGTCACACTCAAGAGATTGAGGAAATTATAAGTAAGCTGAAAGCTTCTAAAGTTATAGCATGACAGGATTGAGAAATTGTGTTAATCAATTACGACCATGGTTAACAGGAACTTTGAAATATCAAAACCTTGTACATATAAAATACATCATTCAGACATTGTTGAGATGTTTAGTTTTTTACTGATAATGTAGGTCTCTTGCTGTGTGATGTATATGATTATATAACTGAGTGTTTAGAATGTCTAGACTATCACCTTTGCCTTTAGGAAATATGTATGGTTTTTTGTGAAGGAATGTAATAGGATAATGTTTATAAAAAATAAATGTTGTCTGCATTACTTTTTGTAAAGTGATATGTTTTTACATGTATTCAGGTAAACGGATTTTTAAAAATTGGTTTACATGAATGTTGTTTATCTTCTTTTTCTAATATTCTAATTCCTTTTTTATTTTTTGCGTGAATATCTTCTTTCATGTCTATTTCTGCAATATTTCCCGAAAGTGTAATTCCATACTTTGAGTATGTGCAAATAAATGAAAGCGTAGTAGATCTGCTTAACAGTTTCTTTATCCATATTATTCCTTGCCTGTTTCATTAGTTTTTTGTAATATATTTATGGTTGTATAAGTTATTAACAACGCTTAATTTTTCTGAGATTCTTTCATTTCTAGTTCCAATTTCAAGATCTTCATTTTCACTGTGTACTCTTCTTCCAAACACTCAAGCCTCCTCATAAAAACCCTCTCTTATGCCATCTTTGTTCTTTTCAGGCAATGGAGTTGAAAGTTCTGTATGGGAACTGCAGACGCCACCTTTACACTTTCTCTTTCTTCAAATTCCTTACCTGTTATTAAAATTGCTGAAGGACATGTTGGATCTGGATTTACTATTTCAATGTCCTTCACTGTGGTGGTTACTTCTGAATGGAATCCAACTTCATCATCAAACTCATTGGCGATTAAATAGTAGAGCAACAATTGTTATTTGGCTACTATTGTCTAAGAAAGGCTGTACATACATACGCCTCCAGTTTTGTACAATCGTACCTTGTCAATGGCATTTGCTTGCTTCATTCTTTTCTTTACCTTCTCATAATATCATTTCAGGGATTTTCATTCACACTGGATGATCTTCCTAGAATTGTACTCATTTGCAATTTATTTCCATGTCTCTTCCTTACGCTTAGCAGAGCTATCAGTCATTTTATTTTCAACACTAATTTGTGTTCTAAAACAATGTCGGTCATATATCTTTCTCTTCATTCTTAAAATTTGCTGCCTGAGTCTTTTTTATTACTTTCGTCCTTCTCCATTTTGCAATTTGTTTATGTATCAGAGACAAATGAAAGTTGAATGGCATTAGCAATTGTGAATTGATTCAATACAATTGCAGTGATCTGAATTAGTGAATAATGAATAACGTTTATTTCCCAATACTCGATACATAATTAAGTTATATACTTTTAGACTATAATAATATTTGAAAATATTAGGCTATTTACACTATAAATTCACTTCTTTGTTAATTGCCTATACTAATCTATGGTCTCAGTACATACAACTCCTGGTTTTCTATGTATCGATGACCCTCTGTCTACTTGTTTATGTTTCATTATATATACCTTTATTTATTTTTTTTATTAATGTGCCATATGTATAATTTCCTGTGTTACGTCTTGTTACGTGGTTACGTTAGATGATAGACAATGAGAAGATCCAGAACAAGCAAGGTGGGAATAGGTTAGGACGTATACTTCACTGCAAACCGATATACTGTTTGTCCCTCTCCGTCTCGGCACTACTGTTTAACAAATATAAAGTTTGTAAGGTTTAGAAAATAAGTATATAAAAGTGTTATAAGGCTGGATGAGAAAAGTTTTATAATCGAATTACTCTCTATATTACAGTATAAACCTACATTCCTCCTCCTTCAATCTCCGTCTATCCTTGTATCTCTCCCGTTTTCCATATTTCTCCCATATAAACGTATACTCCAATCCTCAAACCATGTCTAGACTAGCACCTCTCCTCGTAGGCCCTACCGCACTCATGTAAATGCATTTTCCTCCTTGAAGACTCTCTCAACCTAGCACCTACCTTCGTTTTCCCTATCTTTTCCCATATAGACGTATACTCTCTCATTCAGATCTTCCCGACTAGCCTAGCACTTCTCCTCATATTCCCCTACCTCTCTCATATAAGATGCATTCCCTCATTCAACACCGTCTAGCCTAGCATCGACCCTCGTATTCCTTATCTCTCGCATATAAACGCCTAATCCATCATTCAAAACTCCTATCCTAATACCTCTCCTCGGTTCGCTATATCGCTCATATTCTACCCTTCAAGTCCTGTTTAGTATAGCATCTTTCCTTGTATTCCCTATCTCTCTCGTATAAAGCATATCCCTCCCTCCTTTAGCATCTGACTAGCTTAGCATCAGCCCTGGTATTCCCTATCTCTCTCCTATAAATACTTCTGTCTAGAGGCCTAATGTTTCAGGAGAGCATCCTTTCCCCCTATAAAAGTTTATTTGGCGTCTTTATCTTAATTAGTTTAGGAGTTATTTAATTTATAATTAAATTACATTTTATCGGAATTCGAACCCTGGACACCAGAAACAAAATTATTTACAATATTAGTTTGATATGTTGAAAGGGTCTGTATGCAGTTACAGCATCAATCTAAGTGATATATTCTAGAGTATAGAGAAAAATAAGTAAGTGATTGAAAGATCGGGATTCGAAGTAAGGACAACTGATTGAAAATTATATACAGTATTAATTGCCCATCATAGGAGCTATCAATCATGCTTTGGTCAACTCCACTACCTCTCTTAGTTTCTGAGATAATGACAATTTAAAAATTAGGCTCGAACCCAGAACGTCAGGTATCTAATTACACATCCGCAAGATACTACCTAATGACATAAACGCAATAAAGTTTATTTGTCGTCTTTATCTTAATTAGTTTAGGAGTTATTAAATTTATAATTAAATTACATTTTATCGGTATTCGAACCCTGGACACCAGAAACAAAATTATCTACAATATTAGTTTGATATGTTTAAAGGTGCTGTATGCATTTACAGCATCAATCTAAGTGATATATTCTAGAGTATAGAGAAAAAATAAGTAAGTGATTGAAAGATCGGGATTCGAAGTAAGGACAACTGATTGAAAATTATATACGGTATTAATTGCCCATCATAGGAGCTATCAATCATGCTTTGGTCAACTCCTCTACCTCTCTTAGTTTCTGAGATAATGACAATTTAAAAATTATGCTCGAACCCAGAACGTGAAGTATCTAGTTACACATCCACAATATACTACCTAATAACATAAACGCAATAAAGTTTATTTGTCGTCTTTATCTTAATAAGTTTACGAGTTATTAAATTTATAATTAAATTACATTTTATCGGTATTCGAACCCTAGACACCAGAAACAAAATTATTTACAATATTAGTTTGATATGTTTAAAGGTGCTGTATGCATTTACAGCATCAATCTAAGTGATATATTCTAGAGTATAGAGCAAAAATAAGTAAGTGATTGAAAGATCGGGATTCGAAGTAAGGATAACTGATTGAAAATTATATACAGTTTTAATTGCACATTATAGGTGCTATCAATCATGCTTTGGTCAACTCCTCTACCTCTCTTAGTTTCTGAGATAATGACGAATTAAAAATTAGACTCGAACCTCAACTCCTCTACCTCTCTTAGTTTCTGAGATAATGACGAATTAAAAATTAGACTCGAACCCAGAACGCCAGTTATCTAATTACACATCCACAAGATACTACCTAATAACATAAACGCAATAAAGTTTATTTGTGGTCTTTATCTTAATTAGTTTACGAGTTATTAAATTTATAATTAAATTACATTAGGGTATTCGAACCCTAGACACCAGAAACAAAATTATTTACAATATTAGTTTGATATGTTTAAAGGTGCTGTATGCATTTACAGCATTAATCTAAGTGATATATTCTAGAGTATAGAGCAAAAATAAGTAAGTGATTGAAAGATCGGGATTCGAAGTAAGGACAACTGATTGAAAATTATATACAGTATTAATTGCCCATCATAGGAGCTATCAATCATGCTTTGGTCAACTCCTCTACCTCTCTTAGTTTCTGAGATAATGACGATTTAAAAATTAGGATCGAACCCTGAACGTCCGGTATCTAGTTACACATCCACAAGATACTACCTAATAACATAAACGCAATAAAGTTCATTTGTTGTCTTTATCTTAATTAGTTTACGAGTTATTAAATTTATAATTAAATTACATTTTATCGGTATTCGAACCCTAGACACCAGAAACAAAATTATTTACAATATTAGTTTGATATGTTTAAAGGTGCTGTATGCATTTACAGCATCAATCTAAGTGATATATTCTAGAGTATAGAGCAAAAATAAGTAAGTGATTGAAAGATCGGGATTCGAAGTAAGGACAACTGATTGAAAATTATATACAGTATTAATAGCACGTCATAGGAGCTATCAATCATGGTTTGGTCAACTCCTCTACCTCTCTTAGTTTCTGAGATAATGACGATTTAAAAATTAGGATCGAACCCTGAACGTCCGGTATCTAATTACACATCTACAAGATACTACCTAATAACATAAACGCAATAAAGTTTATTTGTCGTCTTTATCTTAATTAGTTTAGGAGTTATTAAATTTATAATTAAATTACATTTTATCGGTATTCGAACCCTGGACACCATGTACCCGAATATACATTCACGAGAAACTATCTAATGATGTTAATGTAATAAACTTTATGTGACGTCTCTATCGTAATTAGTCTCTGAGTTATTAGAAGCTGAATTTGTAATCACTCCTAGGATTCGACCCCGGCCATCTCGGTCAACTTGGAACTCATTGGAGAAGCTGCTGCTTTTTATATCATTTCCATCGCTAAAACCTGAAGTGTTGAGAGTTGTGCAGAGCACTTAGGAAAACAATTACTGACATTGTTCGCTAATGTGGTGAAAGCGTCTTACGTGGTCAGCTAATGTAGGTCGCCGTTACCACCAGGCAGAAGTAGGATGTTGATCGCTAATGTATGTAAACAGATCCGGAATGCAAACTTAAAGGTCTATTAATGTGGTGAAAGCGTCTAACATGGTCAGCTAATGGACAAGCGCTTTCCCCAGATAGAAGAAGGCTGCAGTGTTTTCATTACATGACAGACTGTTCCCGTGAGCAGACTACTTATACTCACGCTCGAGTCAACAATTCATTATTCAAAAAACTTAATTGCTCGAGGATGCACTGTGTAGGCCTTAGTAGTCATAAAAAAATGTTTGACGAACATTACCTAATTAATTTGCCGAGGGGCGGCAGGCCTCGAGAAAACAAATCCCTCAAGTCAGGACGCCACGGCACGCGACTAGACCGCTTGGGGAAGGGGGTAGGACCTGTCGGCATCTCCGGCGGTCATTAGCGGGTTATATATGTTTACATATGTATTACCACACATATCCATTAGACTTGACATTAGCGGCGGTCATTAGCGGTTACACGTGTTTACATATGTTAAAACACATGTAATTACCCTTATCAGCTGTCGGCATCTCTCTGTGGGCTTAAGTCGCCATTATATTTCTACTCCTATTCCTTTTCTTTTCTCCTTTATATATTAATTTTGGCCTTTCTTTTGTTTTGTCTTTCTAGTGTTTTTTCAGTAAGTTTTATGTGAATTGCTTACTAAGAATTAACAAGAGCACATTTACGTTACTTAAACCGTTATTGTTTCTTCCCAACCGAGACTTTCTCTATAATTAGACAGTCGAATGTGGCAACGTGGAAGTCAACTGCTTTCACGAGGAATCATAATTTAAAAATCTGATGTGTTACAATCACATGACTTTCCCTACTCTTGTACAATCTATTTTTACAAACGCCTATTCTCCATATGCTTCATATTAATCGAGATATCGAGATGCCAGTCTTATTTGTAATTTTCTTGTAGATGCAAGGGGAATATGGTAGCTTTTAAGCGATAGTCAAATATTTTATCGCTGGTTGCTATGTGGCGAATTCCATTCTCTTTGCATGTCCAGGACATAAAAAAATGAATAACGAATTTGAGAAAAAGTATAAGTATTGGAAAATTTAAGGAAATATCAAGCAATATCTCGAAAACAGTTCACTCAACAAAACAAATGTATATGACATAAGTTGTGTATTTTAACGCGATCTACATTTTTGTGTAGTAAAATTTTGTCTATCTCTTATGGTTTACCAGTTATGCAAAAGTCGTTCATAATGAAGAATACGTTTGGAGACATTCCCAGAAATTTCCAGATATACATTTCATTTCTCATGACATTATCTTAAACATAGGATATTTTCATCAAAATCGTTAGAGCCATTTTTGAGAAAATTAAAATTTTCGAAAAATGTTCCATGTAAAGGGTAGTCTGGGGTCGGGGGATTTTCTTGAAAATCTTCGTGTCGCATCTCTGGAAGATACTGAACGTAAATACCAAGTTTGGTGTTTATCCGACTGTTAGTTTTTGAGTTATGCTGTTCACAGACACACACACACACACAGTCACACACGGACATGTTTCCAAAAATGCTTTTTTTGGATTCAGGAGGTCTCAAAACATGTATTTCCGCTGAAATCTCGGTATCGAATTTTTGGGTGGAATGCAATACTTCCCCTACTTACTATACGTAGTAGAGAAAGTAAAAATGTGGTATTTGTGACTGTTCAACAATGCTTTTGAATACTGTCTCCTCAGTATTTATATTTTGTTCTGTATAGTATCCTGAGAGTTTAAATTAACTCTTCGTTTGAATGTCTTGTAGTTACACATCGAAAGGAGGAGGTTTAATTATATAGTCATCCGAGTTTAGAAAGCCAGTCTGCAACTCGGGCATAACAGCTAATATGTAATTATTCACTACATAATAAGAAATCTTCATAGGGTATAATTTTCTGGTGTAAAGGATGAGAAACAGAAGATAACATAAAAGGAATTGTGTGTAGATTAAGCTAAAATGCTATGCATTATAACTTTACTATAACTACAATCAAAACAAAGATGACCTTTAAAGGCAAGTACCCTGTTAAATCCAAGATACTAATAAATGAGAAAATATTAGAAGTACCGCATTTCAATTATCTAGGATTTAATGTTAGTTTTAAATTTGAGAAGGATACTGAGGTGAAAATTATTAGGTATATTTAAACCATTTGTGGAAGAATTAAAAGAAGTTTAGGAAGAAAAACTAGAAAATAAACCCAAATTAAACTATAAAAGCTTATGACTAGATCTAACGTATTACATGGCTCGGAATTGTGGACAGTAACAAAAAGAGCGAGATCACGCACACAGTCTGCGGAAATGAAGTTTACGAGATATTAAAATGGTATACTAAAACTAATACAATAACATCACATTTGAGTATTTTCTCAGTTAACAAGACTGGTGGAAACATAACAACCTGGAAAGATCACGTCGACAGAAGGACAGATGATAGAGACCTAAACACGTGATCTCACCTAATTCATGAAGGGAGAAGAAGAAGAAGGGTGAGAAATTATCATTGAATATATTTGAAGATGAAGTATCATCATAATATCAAAATATACGTATTTGAACGTTAAGACACGAGGAACTCTTTTTACATAGCTATATTCTGTTTTCTCAACAAAACATCCAGCTGTAGCCTTGGTGTTTGCACAACAAGAATCATATGAGTGTACAAGGATTGCTGTCACTTCTAAGAGAGCAGTATTGCGTTTTAGCAAGGCAAAGATCAACAATAGCAATTTTTAAATGTCCTATTGTATGCCTAGGATGCGATACTCAAAAAGTGCGGTTGTTACCTGCTTCATTGTCAGTTTATAGGATGCGAGATGAAGCTGCGTTTGAAGTAGAAGATGTGGATTTTACCAGACCTCTTTATCTAAAGACAAGGAAAAGGCTTGGATATCTCTATACATATGTGTAGTTTATCTAGCAGCACTGCTTCAGAATTATAAACGTAGACTCTTCGTTGCTTCATAGTTCGGAGAGAAATATCAGCATTAATGTGAAGTAATAATGGCAGTCATTTCACAGCAGCAGACAATGGTTAGCAAGACTAATTAACAGACAGTTGAATGTTTTAGTTGAGTGTAAATTTAATCCCGCTAGCGCAGAATGGTGAGGAGGAATATGGGAATGATTAATAACTCTAAGGAAACTTTAAGCAAGATTCTTAATCGAGCTAGATTGAACTATGAACGGTTTAACTTCTAGATAAAGAAAACATAAAAATAAAAATTAAGCTCCTATTTCATAGCAAAATCTAGCAATTAACAAATTGTAAAATAAAACTAAATTGTTTTACTTGATGTGTGGCATATGGATGTTGCACAAGTCAGCAACGATCCAATTACAGATGTATAAAAGAGAATCGGGCAGTCGAAGCCAATATTGCAGCGTCTGTTCATTAATGGGTAGATATAGCTTGCTAGGTCTTGATCTAGCAAGCACTTTTATATGTGTAATTTCAGACTATATATTAGTATGTGTAGCTACATAATTTATATGTTGAACTACCGAAAAGAACGCAGAAATTAACAGGATCTAGGAAATTATCAGCAAAAAGTAAGTCAGAAAAGAGCTTAACATAATTAGTTTCAAAATGTATCAAAATCAGATTTAGGTAACCATGAGCATAATAATGTAAAATAGTGAAAGACAAATAGTTAGCTATACATACACATAAAGAAAAACGCGCGTAGAGACACATTCAACAATCATTAGGATTGTGTATCATCATGTGACTATAGCAATGTGTGGCGTAGGTACGCAAACTTGAAGGAGACGCCAAGCCTTGAAGCTGGTGGTCAGGGATGCTGGTCCCGTTAGCCAGCTCGCGAAATTTTGTACTCCACTAAAAGTGAGTGTGCAATATAAGTGCGTTTTAGCAGTAAAACACTGATAAATTTAAAATAATTAAAAGTGAATAATTATATCTTAGTTCGTGAAATGTTTTACTTCGTGAGTGAAATAATTTGTTCCACGAAATCAGGTCTCTTCATTTTCGACGAAGACCACACCCGAGACACCCACAAGAGAAATAAGAATATGTTTACAGGAGTCCATGACTGCAATCTACCGCTCACTAAGCTATGCGGAGCACTTTATCGAGTTAGCAGATCGACGAGTCACACTGTACTTCAGCGCCAGGTACGGGAAACAAACGTAGTAACTGCTATCATCTATATTATTGCTACAAAGTGGCACTTGAGCATCGAATAGGAAGAGAGGAAACAGCAGACAAGTTTCTACGAGAAACAAAAGTACCCCAACATATGGAGGGAAAAGCAACAATGCAAACAGAAACTACTTCATACTTCCAGAGACAAGAAAATTAATTCGGAGAGCAAGAACAGCAGACCAGTGTGAAAAAGAAGGCAACACACGACAGATTCCAGAAGAGAGAGAGGAGGAGAAGAAGACAGTAACCCAATCATCCAAGAAACAAGTTGCAAAACTGGTGATCACACGACTCCCAGATCAAAGGAATCAGCAGGTCACACCGACAGCACAACAAAAAGTAACATCATTATATAAAGGGCTTGTATTAATAGCAGTAGATTATTATGAGAAATGGTAGAAAAATTGGTAGGATGGAAAGTCAAAAGAAAACTAAATAAATGGAAGTCTAAACAGAGGAAGCAATAGGGGAAAAGCAAGTAGTAACTTAGCTGATAAGACAAAAGCAGGAGGTGATAAAGTAAATTATGAACTGTTAGGACAGATATTAAAATAATTAGCTACACTGTCAGCAGAACTAACAAAATTCAAACTAGCAGACAAGAATGTAAACAAAAAATACAGAAGAATGTGAGCAGCTTAAGCAGGTAATTGCAAGAAAATGCAAGTAGCTTAGCTAGAGAATTACCAGAAAACTCTATTAGCTTGAGCAGGAAATTACAGGAAAATGTAAGTAGCTTAGCAAGGGATAGACAACAACATCTGAAACCATAGAGCAAACCAGGTTAGAGGATCGGAAAGTAATTCCAGAACTAAGACAGAAAGTATAAGACAATAGGTTAGAAAGCAAGACTAAATTGTAAACATAACAAATGAAATTAGACACGGACAAAAGAACGTCATTACAGAAATCAAATCAGAAGTAGATTAGGAAGTAGAAATAGCTAAGGCAAACCAAAATTAGGCTATGCAAAAACAGAGAAATGATTTTGTAGAAATGGAAACAAAAATAAAAAGTGAGGTTAATGTTCACAAACAGAGATGTTGCAATAGTAGTTAGAAATGTAGCTATGGATGCAGAGCAAACCAAAGAAATAAAAGAGGAAGTAGCTAGAAATATGACTGAATTGTTGACTGGAATACAGCTGCAAAATGATAAAAAGAATACAATTAAATGAAGAAATAAACACATTTAAAAACAACATTACTCAATTCAAAGATAAAATAAATAATCAAGTGAAGATAATGAATGAAAATCCAGAGAAAGAACAAGGACATACAAATCACATAAAAAATAGTGATTACACTACAATCAAACATAGAAAATAATTTTAATGCATCTGAAATTTAAACGATGATTCTGACATTAGAGAAAGTGACTCACATAACTTAGAAAATGTACTTGAAAATTTAAACGATCATTTGTACCATCCAAATATGCCCTCATACACACATTTTAAACACACCACGTGCTACACAAACGTCCTACTCAATGATATCAAACCACCAAATTTCGATGATTCAAACGGAGACAATCCCAAAATATTTCTAATGGAAATCGAGGATTATTTCAAAATTAAGAGAATTCTGAATGTTCTCAGAATGTCATCGCCGAAAATGTCTCAAAGAATCTGCACTAGAATGGTTAAGATTAATTTCAGCAGCATGTGAAACAAACAATATTATGCGAAACCTATTCATTGGCAGATCTTGGTTTCCAGGGAGGCAAAACAAGTTCAAAATTGAATTATTAGCAACGGGGAGATACGATGCAAAACAAGACATAACTATGACCGAATATTTCCTGACACCACTCAATCACGTTTATTAAATCCACAAATGAACGAACGTGAGACTGTGAAAAAAATGATGACACTAAGCCCAGAGCATCCGAATCAATTTGATAGTAGTGAAACCAGTAGACTTTGCAAACATTATACAATTGTTGACAGAATTTGAAACACAAATTATTCAACAGAAAACTAGAATCAAAGGTTCTCACACAAATATACTAATCAAAACATTGCTACGAACCAAGGAGAAAACTATGATCGTAGTGATAGAAATAGTAGCTACAAATACGATAGAGAAAGAAACAGCTATAAATCAACAAACATATCACAGAGGAACAGAGGCATCTCTCATACACATGCAGGAAATAACTAGAGGAACACACATACGAAGCGAGGAGAAGATACAACATAATTTACTACAAAGGAAACCCGAACATATAATAACCCAAGAGGAAACTTCTACACATGTCCAAAGCAAGGACGAGATAGCCAAATAAACCGCCTAAGATTCTATAGGAATTACATGAATACAAATAGCAACAATATGAATGATCCTCCGGTCACAAGTGCACATGCACCCGGAAGCAGGAGCTATGAAAACACAAGAACAAGGTCACCTAGGAAAGGATACAATGACCGAGAACGTCAACAAACAGACACAAACCATCAAAACAATACCGAAACATATGGCAACAGAAAACCAAACAATCAGAGTGGTAGCAGACAGCATTCGGAAAACGAATACTAAACCGTTTTGATGCTCCACATCTTGGTCGATATATGTATGAAAAGGAGCGAAAATAGTTTAATTTTAACACACGATACTAAACTATGTACGAATGAAAACACCAATACATTAACAGAGATAATAAATCCAGCGCAAATATTAATCAAATCATGGGATCAAGAAATTAATACTCTAATCGATATCGAAGCAAGCACTTCTCATTTATGAAAACTTATTCCTGGAATTTGTAAACAAATACAACGCACTTAACCTAACCGTAAACAATGTGTCATGCAGCATAACTATTGGACAAAAAAATATCACATCATACTACAAGCAAGAACAATTGAATGGGAATTCGAATTTATAGCACTCGTATCTAGAACTGTCACACTCACTAATAATTGTTACTAAAATAGATTTAGATTTGCATGAAATTATAATAATGGAAAATGGTTCTGTAAATAAAGTGAGGTTACTGGAACACAAAACTATGAACAAATACCTACATTGCAAAGAAATTCACACGGATAAATTTTTCGTCCAAAATGTAATTGTAAACAATGAATCCGAGGATGATTTTGAGATTAGCTACGACGAAGAAGATGAAAATTTCATGTAATAGTTTATCAGCATCCAAGACACTGAAGATGAAATAAATATAAACAAGGTAGTTAACATATGCTAGATTCCACTCAAACAGTTGAAGTAATAAATAAAGAAGTAGAGGAAACAAACGTAATACATGACCAAAAATAGCAAAATTAAAAGAAATTTCAAGCCAATGCAGTGACACATTCAGTACAAAACCACGGAAATGTAACAAATACACCCACACGTTTCGGGTTAGTGAAGACATAACACTATTTACTCACAAGTGCAGACCAATACAGAATGCAACTAGTAAACAAGCAAACGAGGTAACAAAAACAAACGCGCAGGACGAGATTATAGAAACTTCAACTTCCATGCACCAAAATTTAATCTGTTCTATAAGCAAATCAGATGAATCTTTAAGAATGACGATATATGCGCAGGAAATTAATTCATACATTCAACCAGACAATTTCATACCGCAGGGAATAAATTTAATGCTTTCAAAACTAAGGAAAACACTTAAAACTTGATTCAATGTAAATTTTTGCCAAATTAATTGGGATAAGAATGTAAGGAAATATACTTCTTTCATTCAGGAAAATGCTATAAATTTTCAAGATGCGGATTTTGATTCAAAACAAGTTGTAGTGTAATATACAAAATATTTGGTGACCCATAAATAATTTTGCTTTACAATATACGGATGTTTTTTTTAATATATGACGAAGACTTTGACAAACACTTGGAACATATAAGATACACACTAACAAAATTCAAGGAAATTGGTATGACAACTGAGAAAATCGCACTTCATACAAAAGGAGATTTTTAGGTTATGTTATCTCAGAGGAAGGAGACGCACCGAATGCAGACAGGTAAAGCCAATTGAAGATAATCTCAAGAATCTCAAGCACTTGAAACGATTTCTAGGAATACTGCAATACGAGACAAGATTCGTATACAATTACTTACAGGAGCTGACACATTGCGTGAGCTACTGAAGAAAAACACAACGTGGAAATGGAATGAGGAGCAGCACAAAGCTTTTGAACGAAATTAAGATTTATTAAGTCAGTTCTACCGCAAAGACCATCGGAAAACGCCCCGTGCATCATTTACAGCGAAGCAAGCATCAAAGCATACGGAGCAATCCTGAATAATGACGGGCACATGGGAGATAATTGTCACAGCATCCAGATACGTAACACAAGTAGCAGCCAACTCTTCCATAACTGAATAAGAAGCTGGAACTATATATTTTGCTTTACAAAAATTCCAACAATGCATTATATAATCAAATAATCATAATATACAGAGATCACGTCAGTTTGTCTTTTATACAAAAATGTATATTCAAAGATATCTAGATATCTACATGACATAACCTAATATGATGTTGAAATAAGACACCTGCAAAAAGCAATACTTTTAGCGAAATGTTTAGAATATATTCCAAACACTCTGTTACATGTTACACCCACAGAACGAAGTAAGGTTTAGGATATTCCACACAAAAGAGACTAAGGAATTAGAAAAATTAAACAAATAGCAACCCTATAACACAACGACGAACAATTGAGAGGAATGTTGGAAAATGTCGCAAATAAGCATAGCCGATGGAATATAATTGCTAAACATAACCACGTGTTATACACAGTACATGGATTTGACGAAAAGCATGCAAAATTATGATGCCCAAAAACTTAGAAGCAAGAATCATAAGCACATTCCACAAAACATTGGCACATCCAGGCACGGAAGGGACCGTTTTAGCCATATCTGATACATTCTATATTAACAATTTATACAGAAAAGTCATAAAAATTGTGGCAACATGTGAACTTTGCCAGAAGACAAAACCCATCAACTTTAAAATATATGATTTTGTTCCACAAACGACCATCAGACAGGAAAATAACTAATTACCAGCCAGCAAATTCAACCGCAAATTTATATTTGTGATGTGGGATGTCTTCATAAAATTCGTTAAGATTTTCCCAGTCAAAAAACATTAAGACTAAAACGTGCATAAACAAATTCATTAATAATTGTATCCCAAAGCATGGAAAATTAAAACAATATCATCAGAAAATGCAACAGTATACGAAAGTAAAATTTTCAAGGAAACCTTATCCAACAATGAAATAAAATTCTACAATCATCAAACCTTTATCCCCAAGGAAACCCACGTGAAAGAATTATGAGAGATCTTGGAATTTATTTTCGCACCCCATACCACCCGAAACACAAGAGATCGTATAACACTGCCAAATTATATACGACATGATAAATAATTCAACAAATCCTATCACAAAGTTAACACCATTCGAGATGATGAGACGCAGAAAACCTAATGAATTAGCTACCAATATTACTTACCCTAAATACAGGGTGTTTAAATACCAGCAATACAAACACATTAACGATGGAAGAAGAATGCAAAGCAGCTTTCCAGAGAATAAGGAGAAAAACAAAAAATAGTTTGGAGAAAATAAAAAGAAACCAGAAGAAATAGAGCCCAAGGATATGAGATAACGTACTTTTAAAGCAATATCCCATTTCTAAAGCATCTCAAAAGTTCTATAGAAAAATATGTTTGCTATACAAAGGACCATGCATCATTCAAAACATTTACGCAGTTTAAATTGAATGTTTTATTTATGGATGCTCTTTAACTACTTTGGCTCCTAGCGCCCATGCCATATTGGGCGTTAAAGACCGAACATTTTGCTCCGAGGCCTCTTTATCTGGCTTCAGGTTCTTTTATGAGGCCTTAAATCTACGACACGGGACCACCGGCTTTACTTTCCTTCCGAAAGAAGCCATGCTAAGGATTTTTACGCCCGAAAAAAATCAATCGCCCTCCGCCGGGATTAAACCCGCGACCTCAGGAACTGATATTTATGGAAAACATACATATAAAATAAAGGATGGTCATAGAATTATAGGAAAATATCACAAGATAATGCTAAAACTACCATAGGAAAATAAAGATATAAATAATACACCTGACAACAATGAAGCACACAGCAATAATACTGCATAGAAAAACATATATAAAATGTACAACGATTTTATAACCAGTCACAAGAGACAAGTAGAATTAGAATCAATGTTGAGTGAAATTTCCTTAATAAAACACTTAAAGCAAAGGTCATGAAAGAGTTATGATTTATAAAATACTTGTAAAATGTTTAGCAATAATGGTAAACAGAGGGAATTATTGGCTCGCATGTTTTATGAAAAAAGGAAATTAAAACAAAAATTTAGAATTTTGGAAACACACATAAAGCAGCTAATGAGAGGCATTTGAGACGATACTTTAAGATGTCTAGTTATATAATTTATGTGTTGAACAGCCCGAACAGAACGCATAAGGAAACCTGCAATCAGAAATCAACTAAAAATGGTTATCACATTAGATCTAGAAAATTAACACGAAAAAGGAAGTCAGGAAAGAACTTAGCGTTATTAGCTTCAAAAGTATTAAAATCACATTGTATTAAAAATTACATTTAGGCGAACATCGCATGTAAAATAATGGAAGACAAATTCTTAGCTATACATACACCTAAAGTAAAACGTGGGTGGAATCATATTCAACAACTAATAAGATTGTGTAAAATCATGTAACTATAATGTGTAACGTAAGTACGCAAACTTGAAGGAGACGCCAAGCAACAAATAACGCACTATCTTATAGTCAGAGAGAGGTCGCGCTAACGAGCTCGCGAAATTCTTGTGCGCAGCAAAGAGTGAATATTATAATTCTGCAATATAAAGATTAGTAGTGCAATACTAAACAGTTTAAAATAATCTAAAGTAAATAACTATAACTTAGTTTGTGAAATTTTTATTTCGTGAGTGAAATAATTGGTTCTAAGATCACGCCCAAGATGCCCACAGTAAAAATAAGAGGAGAGCTAGCACATCGACGCTCCAGGTACATGAAACAAACGTCGCAAATGCTACAAGCAGCGAATCGGTTATGTCTATCACCGCTACAAATATGATCATTCCACGTCAGTCTTGTCCAAAAATATGCTAAGATACGGGTCTTTCAAAAATAATGAACCAATTTTATTAAGCTATATTTTCCTAACAGACAGTAGTACAAGATTGCAACCATTTGACTGATGTAACAGTTTTGTTCCCTCTCTTATAAGTGTTCAATATACCACCACCCGCGTCGTCCTCCGTGGACTAGTGGTACCGTGCTAGCCTCTAGTTCCCGAGGTCGCGGATTCTAACCCGGAAGAAGGCATGGATTATTTTCGGGCGTAAAAATCCTTAGCATGGCTTCCTTCGTAAGGGAAGTAAAGCCGGTGGTCCCGTGTCGTAGATTTACGCTAAGTAAAAAAACCTCAAGCCTGATAAAGAGCTCCCTGAGCAAATTTACCAACCTTTCACGTCCAATATAGAATGGGACGCTAAGAGCCATAGTATTTAAACAGCGTCCATAAATAAAACTCTGTTTGAATCCCCTTGTACCTACAAGAGAGTATGCAATAAGACAGCTTTTGTAAAAGTATATCTCTATCAACATGCTATAGACAGAAGAACAAGCGTTTGTAAGAATAGTGTGTACAAGAGTGAGTAGAGAAAGTCTTGCAAGTGTAACTCCTGAAATTTCCTCGGATACTGAACAAATTTACTGAGATTATGAAGGTGTAACGGTATTATATTGTAATTTAATATTGAAGTTTCAAATAGTTATACCGCGCATAGAGTGGGTATGATCATTCTTAAGAGGAGAATGGGTTTCAGAGAGAGTGGAGAAGAAAACCCGGGGGTAGGAGCAAGTCACGGAACAATGAGTTCAGCTATCCGCCCGCACCTGAAACGAGAAGAGAGACCATGCCACTTCGATTTGGATTTGTCTGGCCAGTCGCTGATGGAAGCACGATGGTCACGTAGTGCTGTCTGCCACGCAGTAGAGCAGGCATGGCGAGACTGTAAGCCTGCCCCGAAGCACCTTGATGCAACCTGGATGACAAAGCTATGGAAGGGGGAGAATTTGAAAGGCGGGCGGGGTAGTGGTAAAGAACGAACGGATTCAGTGGCGTGCTGTACTCTGTATTTAAAGTAAATTAAGCTTCTCCAATGTCGTTTACAATGAGAGATTCGAAATCGGGGATTATGTTGTTTATAGCTAGACTAACTGGTCATGAAGATGTTCGTTCGTCTGTCGGGATCTGCATTTGCTTTTTACTAATTTAATCACAGATGTACGTTGTACAAAACATTGCTTCCATGGAAATTGCATATAATCGAAGCTTCGGATATTTATTGTCGTATAAGATTTTAAAACATTCCACTCCCATTAAATCCTTGCATCTGACTTTCATGATTTCGTCAGATTGTAAATGAATCAGCTCCTCTTGCAGATTGATTCTGGCCTTTCTTACGTCTATGTTTAATGGATAGACATACACTGATATATTATTTAAAAACCCTGAAATCATGAAATCTGTAATCACAAAAGTCACTTTTAAGTGTTAAGCGAATACTAATGTAAATACTGAATTTATCTGAGGAGAAATTTGAAAGGAGATTTAAACATGGAAAATAGTACACCTGCCCCTCTTTCAAATGATTTACTCAGAATGAAAGTGTGTTTACGAACGCCTGCACTGAACTATACTTATCAACAATATTTTGATTGCATCGTTGAAATGTAGTATTCAGCTTTTTTAAGTGCATACATATATCGCATAAGAAAGCTAAGTCGCAGACCCAGACCTCGTTATTTAGTTCCTAAATTTCCATTCCCTAAAATAAGGAAACAATAAAATTACGATAAAATGACCTTAAAGTATATCAGAATAATGTAAATGTAAAGCTAAAATAAATTGCCTTTTCTTTCATAAATCCGGGGAATGTATCTCTGAGGTTGAAGAACCGACGTAACATTGCACCTTTGTTAAGCCATCTAATATCACACAAATAGTTAATATCTTGAAATGATTCTCCCATATTTTTAAGTATACATATTTCGAAACTGTCGGTGTTTCAAAGCAGTTCCTTTTATTTTGTTCACAACACAATCCATCACTATTGTAATGTATCTGACTTGGCACAAAGTGCTTCTTGATGCAACAGACAATGCCAAGCATAAAAATTGCTCGAAATACCTTTATCACCGTCTGATACTAATTTCGACCACTGTAAACAATATCTTTCAGTACTAATTTTTAGAGCTTTAAATATCTCCTCGCCAGTAGTACTGCCTTTTAGTGGGACTAAATCGAGCAAATACTCTTCAACATTAAGTTCCTAATCAACACCTCGAATGAAAATGGCCAATTGAGGTGCCAGTTACATCTATACTCTCGTCCAGTGCAAGAGAAAACTTGACAAAGTCAGCCATTTTCAAATCCATCTGCCTTATTACGTCGGCAGAAAGCACTTCAACTTTCTTTGCAATGGTTTGTCGAAAAATATGCCAACACTCGAAATTATGGACCTGTTGAGGACATAAAATCCTAGACATTTTTATTAAACATGTTTTAACAAATTCTCCTTCTTGAAATGCCTTAAGGCCTTTGCAATTTCCCAGGTAACAATATAACTAGCGTGATTTCTTTTCTTTGGCATAGTTTGAGTCTTTGTAGTTGGTTTATGTCCATTGTTTTGTATCAATTTCAAAATTTCTTGGGTTCTTTCGCGTCCTGTGAACATATTGAGAATTAGCAATCTTACCTGTAGTTTAAATAAGAATTAAAGTCTCATGAAATAAAATGTTTAATAATAATAATAATTACAGACCCAAATTACCTTATAACTTGGCATATTCGGAATGATAAGCATTGTAATGGCGTTTCATGTTGAATTGCATTACTCCGCTTTGGGACATATTTAACATTTTGCATTGCCACCATCCTCAACGAAGAACTTTTCCTGCCATTCCATGAAATGTTCTGCTCTTCGAATGTTGCTTCGCAAGCGGCATTGCTAGCCGCCACTGTTTGACGTAGTACTGACCACGCTGACATGAGTAGGAGGTGGAGGGGCGGGTGAAGCTACGGAGGGGTAGTGCGCGAGTCAACTGAGGCGCAAATTGACTCGCGAAGCACTGTTTCGCCATGGCTGCAGTAGAGGATGGCGCTTGAATTTGCGTAAGTAATTTCTAAGTGCCAGTTTCATTATAAGTTTGTATACGTATATGTACGTATGTATATATACATACATAGGGCAAGTTTGCTTACATACTTGACGTTATGTTGCGATGAGATATTCTGTGGCAATTGATATTATAGCAGCGATTGTATAGAGTTGCTACAAGAGGTGAATTGGCTACAATTACGTCAATACGTGATTTATCAGTAGTAACACAAATAATACGCTACGTGTGAATTAGTTAGGCATTCTTATGCCCAATTTTACAACTGGCTAAATTGTCGAAGAAACACTTTTCCGTCCTTAGGGATGACGATTTGGAGAATTAAGCTACACAACTAGAAAGTCGAAAGAGAACTGGGCCGCAGGAGTGGGTTCTCTCCAGAGCATCGTTTTCAAGGATGAATTTGGGAAGAAAATTGCTTCAAGAGTACGTAGGGCGAGAGAAGTGGTTCATGGGTAATCCTCATCTGAAGGCAGCACGTGGGCAACCTACACATCGGCCGATAGGGATTCTGGCTTCGTTTTAAAAAAAAAGGGTAAGGCATTCCATTTTAACCAATTAAAAAGAGAAAGATTAATATTTGTATGCCAGCTTCAAGTGGAGTATTTCAGTTAATGTGATTACATTTCTTGTACTTAATATTAGTCCTAATGTGTCTAGTGATTTAATGGTAGGAAAATATTATGTGATAATACAAGATTATCGAGTATTCTTACATAATCAGTACTTGATAAAAGTGGTGATACTTAAAGATGTTTCACGTCAGAGTGAGATAGGATCAGTTATGTAAGATTATTATTTACGTGGAATTTGGGTTCACTAAATTATAATTCACATTTTAGTGAAGGGATATTTATTCAATTCTGAAATCAATTTTAATGTATACATACAGAATGAATAATTGTATGTTGCAATTGGGGAGGGGAAAAATTACTAAAGTAACGTTGTATTGTTATGGTTTCGAGCAGAATACTCGACTGTAAGAGTCAAATTTATTGGATGTTAATACTTGGAATTAATAATGAATTTAAGGCGAGAAATTAACTTGGGCACAAGAAACTATATATGATTGTTAACTGGATATTGGAAAACCATAGCAGAAATAAATGAGAAAGAGTAATGTAATATTCTTGAGAACACGATCCATGGACCTGTAAATATGCCTGAGGAGAAGGCCATGGAGCTCATAAGGTAGAAAAGTTAAGTGTGTGGTGTCATTAGTAAGAGGAAAATATTTATCTATAGTTACTAATGATACATTATAACACACTACGTTTTACATTATGTCATGTAAAGGGAGTAGAATATTCCAGAGTCATTTCCAGGAAATACTTCTACGGCGCACTGGTTTAATTACAAATGCAAAACACACAGCGTCGCAAAGGTAAGGTCAAGTTCTGGTTTTTGTCAATGTTAGCAGTGAAACAACACAGTAACACCTCGCACGTATGTTGTTCACTGAACTTTCCTATTAATTCCAGCGGAGAAGCGCAGCAATAGACACGCTGTTCATGTAAAATGTCCTAAGTTAAACTATCTTCTTCTTACCAGACTTGAAGCTGTTAAATTGAGTTTTTATTTATGGACGCTCTTTAACCGCTGTGGTTCTTAGTATCCCGTTCTATATTGGGCGTGAAAGACCGGTAATTTTGCTCAGAGACCTCTTTTTCAGGCTTGAGGTTCTTTTACGTGCCGTAAATCTACGACACGGGACCACCGGCTTTACTTCCCTTTCGAAGGAAGTCATGCTAAGAATTTTTACGCCCGAAAAAATCTATCACCCTCCGTCGGGTTTGAACCCGCACCTCGGGAACTGGTACCTACTACACCACGGAGGACGACGACTTTAAACTGTCTCTATGTTGCCCAGCTCTCCTGTCATTCCAAGTCAATATTTTACCTTATTTTGATGAAAAAAGTCATGTATAATGCATGGTTATTAAATCACTATATTTCATTAAAAACGTTATATTAAAAATATCATAACTTTCCTTTTGGTTAAGTAAGGTTCATTCTTTTTCATCAATTAAAGATTGCAGAATATGCGTTAAAAATGAAATTAATTATCTTAGATTTTTTTACTTTCTCTACTACGTATAGTAAGTAGGGGAAGTATTGTATTCCACCCAAAATTTCGATACCGAGATTTCACCGGAAATACATGTTTTGAGACCCCCTGAATCCAAAAAAAACATGTCCGTGTGTGTGTCTGTGTGTCTGTCTGTGTGTGTGTCTGTGTGTCTGTGAACAGCATAACTCAGAAACGAACAGTCGGATAAACACCAAACTTGGTATTTGGGTTCAGTATCTTCCACGGATGCGACACGAAGGTTTTCAAGAAAATTCCCCCACCCCAGAGTACCCTTTACATGGAAGATTTTTCGAAAATTTTAATTTTCTCAAAAATGGCTCTAACGATTTTGATTAAAATATCATATGTTTAAGATATTTGCATGAGAAACGAAATGTATATCTCGAATTTTCTGGAAATGTCTACAAAAGTATTCTTTATTGTGAACGACTTTTACATAACTCGTAAACCATAAGAGATAGACAAAATGTTACTACACAAACAATGTAGATCGCGTTAAAATACACAATTTATGTCATATACATTTTTTTTGTTGAGTGAACCATTTTCGAGATATTGCTTGTTATTCCCTTAAATTTTTCAATACTTATTTTCTCAAATGGGAATTCGTTATTCATTTTTACTTTCTCTACTACGTATAGTAAGTAGGGGAAGTATTGCATTCCACCCAAAAATTCGATACCGAGATTTCACTGGAAATACATGTTTTGAGACCCACTGAATCCAAAAAAAGCATTTTTGGAAACATGTCCGTGTGTGTGTCTGTGTGTGTGTCTGTGTGTGTGTGTGTCTGTGTGTGTGTCTGTGTGTGTGTCTGTGTGTCTGTGAACAGCATAACTCAAAAACGAACAGTTGGATAAACACCAAACTTGGTATTTAGGTTCAGTATCTTCCAGAGATGCGACACGAAGGTTTTCAAGAAAATCCCCCCACCCCAGACTACCCTTTACATGGAACATTTTTCGAAAATTTTAATTTTCTCAAAAATGGCTCTAACGATTTTGATGAAAATATCATATGTTTAAGATAATGTCATGAGAAATGAAATGTATATCTCGAATTTTCTGGGAATGTCTCCAAAAGTATTCTTTATTGTGAACAACTTTTGCATAACTGGTAAACCGTAAGAGATAGACAGAATTTTACTTCACAAAAAATGTAGATCACGTTAAAATACACAATTTATGTCATATACATTTTTTTGTTGAGTGAACCGTTTTTGAGATATTGCTTGTGATTTTCTTAAATTTTTCAATACTTATACTTTTTCTCAAATTCGTTATTCATTTTTTTTATGTCCTGGACATGCAAAGAGAATGGATTGCGCCACATAGCAACCAGCGTTAAAATATTTGACTATCGCTTAAAAGCTACCATATTTCCCTTGCATCTACAAGAAAATTACCAATAAGATTACATCTCGATATCTCCATTAACGTGAAGCATATGGAGAATAAGCGTTTGTAAAAATAGTTTGTACAAGAGTAGAGAAAGTCATGTGAGTGTAACACATCAGATTTTTTACTTTCTCTACTACGTATAGTAAGTAGGGGAAGTATTGCATTCCACCCAAAAATTCGATACTGAGATTTCACCGGAAATACACGTTTTGAGACCTCCTGAATCCAAAAAAAGCATTTTTAGAAACATGTCCGTGTGTGTGTCTGTGTGTGTGTGTGTCTGTGTGTGTGTCTGTGTGTGTGTGTGTGTCTGTGTGTCTGTGAACAGCATAACTCAAAAACGAACAATCGGATAAGCACCAAACTTGGTATTTAGGTTCAGTATCTTCCAGAGATGCGACACGAAGGTTTTCAAGAAAATCCCCCCACCCCAGACTACCCTTTACATGGAACATTTTTCGAAAATTTTAATTTTCTCAAAAACGGCTCTAACGATTTTGATTAAAATATCATATGTTTAAGATATTGTCATGACAAATAAAATGTATATCTCGAATTTTCTGGGAATGTCTCCAAAAGTATTCTTCATTATGAACGATTTTTTCATAACTGGTAAACCATAAGAGATAGACAAAATTTTACTACACGAAAAATGTAGATCGCGTTAAAATACACAATTTATGTCATATACATTTCTTTTGTTGAGTGAACCGTTTGCGAGATATTGCTTGTTATTCCCTTAAATTTTCCAATACTTATACTTTTTCTCAAATTCGTTATTCATTTTTTTATGTTCTGGACATGCAAAGAGAATGGAATGCCCCACATAGCAACCAGCGTTAAAATATTTGACTATCGCTTAAAAGCTACCATATTCCCCTTGCATCTACAAGAAAATTATCAATAAGATTGACATCTCGATATCTCGATTAACATGAAGCATATGGAGAATAGGCGTTTGTAAAATTAGGTTGTACAAGAGTAGAGAAAGTTATGTGAGTGTAACACATCAGATTTTTTTGTCTTGGATATGCAAAGAGTTATAATCTGTGGCAAAGGGAATGGTGCTGCACCTAGCAACCAGCTATTAAGAGATATGTATGTGCTTAAAGGCTACTGTTTTTCTATATTGCCCTTGTAAATATATTTTCCCCTACATCTACAAGAAAATTAGCAATAAGATAGAGTCTGCAAATGTTTATCTCGATTAGCATGAACTAGATGGAGAATAAGCGTTTGTAAAAATACTTTGTACAAGAGTAGAGAAAGTCATGTGAGTGTAACACATCAGATTTTTTAGATAATGGGTCATTCATTAGACTCCACTTAACTAACAGGGATTTCTTTCATCAGAGATTTTATTTTTAATGCTTTAAGTTATGTTCCTTATTAATCTTTTTTTCATTGGCATAAGTCATTCTTCCGCATTTTTGTTTCGGGTGATTTTAAGATATCTTTTTAGTTATGTTGACCGGAAAATAATTATAATGTTTTCTTTCACATATTTTCTGGAAATGCGCTAATAGCTTGTGTTAGTTAATTAAAGAATGCGGAAACATTTCATGATGGGATGCTCTTTTTCGGTACTAAATTGATGTCAAGACAGGCGGAATGTTATAATTCAGGGAAATATGCGTGTTGCTGACATAATAGCAACGTGGATTGCTTTTAGGAGCTCAATACAGCACCACTGCGAATACAATGTTTTTATAACTATTTTTCTGTTGCGTATAAAGGATTTGCAATGCCGTGGCTTTAAGAGGATTGTATCGTCTTCCATTTGATTTGTTGTTATGGAAAGCCCGCCAGTAGTTCACATACCCATAGGGAGGGGAGAGGGGAACGCTACTATGTGGACGGTATTTGTTAATCGGCGACTACACAACCGTATTAGGGTACCTCTGTTTGTACTAATGTGTTGCTATATATATCTCGCATATACTCATTTGTTAACGTTTTATTACAGAATGCACTGTTAACTATCAAAATCTAAGCATATAGCATGAATTTACGCACTAATTATGAAAGTACGGACTATGAGTAGCATAGCAGTCGAAACTGCCCAGTTTCTACAATGTCGCAATAATATTACACTCTAAAACTAAGTCCTTATTTATCAAAATATTTTCGAAATATGTCTTGATTTCACAACATTTGGTTGCTCTAAGTTCTAGCCACCTATATTTGTTGCAAACAAACAGAAGTATACGTTGATCGCAGGGTGGATGATCATGTCACCAAATATTTAACCATTTAAAAGAACACGGTGCCACAAGCTTAAAACTAAGTTATTATTTTGCTCTTTTCGTTGTGTTATTTAAGCGCATAGCCACCTACATTTGTTGCAATAAAACTGAAAAAAGTGTTCATTTCATTGCTTACTAGATGTTATAAGCTGTATATCGGCGTCAGAGTCAACAAACTGGTTCCTGCGCAACGCAAATGTTTGTCGATAGATGCGCTCAACTACTAGGTACCTTAAGTGCATTATATTCAGCATACAGCAAAGGCCAGCGTGGCAGCCATGTTGGGCTGAAGTCTCGCCTCTCTTCCCATACACAAGTAATGCGGACTGGTTGTACGATCTTAGAAAAACCGAAATAAAACACAAAAACCACACGCAGAAGGACCACCAATAAGTTTGTGCACAACTTACGTATTTCCAGCATTAAAAACATTACTTTAATTAGGTCTGTGTTAACACTGTTTTCGCAAACTAATGTTGTAAAATAAAATAACCCTGCGCTGCCTATACGTAACTTGCAATAACATTCATGATATTATCCTGTCTACAGTTTAAATCGTAGGATAAAGTAATAATTAAGAAATGCTTCATGGAATTGTGATATCTATTAACAAATGTTTATTAATTACAGAAGCGATATGAGGAAGATACTTTATGACACTTTTGGTATTCACAAGGAAATCTATTGATATACTACCCTTCAAGTTAGCCGAATTTCGGATTTTTTTTAAAAAAATAGGTTAAGAAATAATAAAAAACAGAAACGTGTTTTTTTTTCTACGGCAAATTGTACCTACACAAAATGAAATCATCTCACCCTCCAGATATAAGCTGGCGACTTTCTGCTCTGTAGGTGGTGAATTTAGTTACGAAAGTTGCACAATTTTGGTTATTACTATACATCCCTCTTAGAAATTCTCATTCAATGTCAAGGCAAGACTTGTGCAGCATATTACGCAAATTTGTAGAATTATCAAAAAAAATGGAAAATTAATAATGCTAACAAAAATACATACTGGATTTCCGGTAAAACAAAACCAAATTATTACTTTAAACAAGCATAAGGGTAAATTGCTGTTTTTTTATGAAAACTCAATTAGTTAAGTAACGACACTTGACGATAATGTGACATTCAACATTTTTGTTTTGTTTTTTAATTGTTCCATACTTCGCCTATATTGGCAGCCTTTTACCATGGAACGTACGTATAACAGATTATTTTAAAATATTTTTCAGCCTGGTATTGCAACATTAAATGACTGGATAGATGTCTATGAATTAAATGCATATTAAATACAATTCAGAAAAGTCATACTAATTATAAAATTACTTTTTAAAATATGCACAATAATACTGCAAATAAATACAGTTTAATAGGTTAGGATCTGAAAGCATGCTCAAAACGTTAATAAACTCTTCTAGTTGGATATATTTAACTTCATGTAACTTTTGACTAAAAATATAAAAATGTATTTGATAATTATGCGTAGAGTAGAACATGTAAATATGTGGAAATTCATGCCGTCATACTTTTCAAGTCGTGACTACAGTGAAATTGTGAACATAGTCAATGCTAGTTAGGACTTTATTATACTACACCTAAACGTTTTCTTCCTCTACATCATTTAGAAAATAAAATTACTATTGCTATTCGCGTATGCAGGCACTTCTCATCTTAAACACAAGAGGAAAATAAAAGTTTTTTACAGAGGGATTCGAACAGAGCAATTCTAGCACTTACATGGACATTTATGGGTTGTAGATTCGAATTATACAATAATATATGTTTGACACTTCTGTTGTTATAAAATGTGACATAAACATCAACATACGGAGATACACCCCCAAGTAACTTTCCCTTTCACTCTGCTACACCGATCCAGGTATATCACAAACCACTGAACCGGCGGGAAATGATTGCATTGTTCTGAGTTTTCCATTGAGCATACATTTCATTACATGCAAAAAGCTTTGAGTTAAGTAATAGTTTATGTAGAGTGCATGTTTGCGTGTGTGTTAAGCTCTCTCAACTGAAATGTGTAATATTTGCCTTTAATGACAATTGGGTAGAAATGGTTTATAGCTGTGAATCTTACTGTAAGTCAAGGCAAGAAAAAGAAATTGGCTTGTCATTCCATGCAGTCTCTAAACACAATTAACTAAAAAAGAAATGGTGCATAGTAATGTCTCACGAAAGAGACAAGTGGGATCTCTTTAGGCACCAGGGCCAAATTCAGAAGTGATATGTAGTAGGCATTCAAAAAAATGATTACGGAATCGGCATATCTATAAAGTGTCTACTTTCTTAAATTGTGCCATCAATGTTTGAAGGTTTCGCACCGCATAAAAAATCTGATGTGTTACACTCACATGACTTTCTCTACTCTTGTACAAACTATTTTTACAAACGCTTATTCTCCATATGGTTCATGTTAATCGAGATATCGAGATGTCAATCTTATTGCTAATTTTCTTGTACATGCAAGGGGAATTAGTAGGCTTAAAGCGATAGTCAAATATTTTAAGAGGTGGTTGCTATGTGGAGTATTCCATTCTCGTTGTATTACGAGGACAAAAAAAGAAATGAATAACGAATTCCCATTTGAGAATAAGTATAAGTATTGGACAATTTAAGGGAATAACAAGCAATATCTTGAAAATGGTTCACTCAACAACAAAAATGAGTATGACATAAATTGTATATTTTAACGCGTCTACATTTTTCGTGTAGTAAAATTTTGTCTATCTCTTATGGTTTACCAGTTATGAAAACGTCGTTCACAATGAAGAACACTTTTAGAGACATTCCCAGAAAATTCGAGATATACATTTTATTTGTCATGAATGTATCTTAAAAATATGATATTTTAATCAAAATCGTTAGAATTAATATTTTTGAAAAACGTTCCATGGGGTAGGGGGATTTTCTTGAAAACCTTTGTCTCATCTCTGGAAGATACTGAACCTAAACACCAAGGTTGGTGTTTATCCGACTGTTCGTTTCTGAGTTATGCTGTTCACAGACAGGCGCGCGCACACACACACACACACACACACACACACACACACATACACACAAACAGACACAGACGGACATGTTTCCAAAATACTTTTTTTGGATTCAGGAGGCCTCAAAACATGTATTTCCGGTGAAATCTCGGTATCGAATTTTTGGGTGGAATACAATACTTCCCCTACTTACTATACGTAGTAGAGAAAGTAAAAAGTGTTCAATCTTCAAGATGCGGAAACAAAACACTGTAATGGGAAATGCATTTGCATTTTTTTTTCTTCCAAATCATCCTTTACAAAATGATCCTCCATCATGTCAAACTTGATTAATAGCGTAGGCTAGGAGTGGGACGAGTATCTTTACTTACTAGATGTTGCAAGTATGTTAATTCTTCAGTGAGTACATAATACCATTTTCAGTGTGCAATTTTATTGCCGTATATGGTTTTAACATTAGGAGTTTTAAGCAAAGTTTACGAAATTTAACATCTCAATGTCACTTATACGGACCATTATACATTCACTAACTCCATAATTTTTAATAGAATTAATAACGTTAAAATAAACTTTTATAACCTGACTTCTTCATAACTTTCATGTTCTACATACAATTCATTAGCAATGTTTACCAGCTGCTTTAACCTCTAAATATGTCACTTAATGTTGGATCCTTTATACATCAAGCACAGACAACTTGTGAAGATATTTTGTCTCAACACGATTAGTTATCCTAGAAAAACATAAATATATTCTCGACTTCTTTTTAAGTTTCACACGTAACTATAATTCATAGTTAATCACTCACTTTGACAATTCCGTAATACGCATCAATGGCAGCTTTCGGTATTTTAGCATGTGATCGAGCGATCCTAGCAGCAGTATGTGCAAATACGTCCGAGCACTGGTTCATGAAGGAGAGTACGCCTGCTTGTAATATCTAGTAAGGAATGGTTTATTTACCAGTGATACGTTGATCATAGCGTTGGTAACGATGTCACCAAATGTTTATTCACCGTAAAGAAGACAGTGCCACAAGCTTAAAGCTAAATATGCGCTCAAAACTAAATTCTTTTGTTCTGATCACTTTGTTATATTGGTTTAAATGGTTTGTTTTTATTTTCTCTGCTACGCATAGTAAGTAGGGGAAGTATTGCATTCCACCCAAAACTTCGATACTATGATTTCGCCGGAAATACATGTTTTGAGGTGCCCTGAATCCAAATAAAACATTTTTGGAAACATGAACGTGTGTGCATCTGTCTGTCTATGAGTTTGTGAACTCAAAAACGAAAAGTCGGATAAATACCAAACTTAGTATTTGAGTTTCGTAACTTCTAAGCATGCGACACAAAGATTTTCAAGAAAATCCCCCACCTCAGACTACCCTTTACATAGAATATTTTTCGAAAATTTTTATTTTCTCAAAAATGGCTCTAACGATTTTGATTAAAATATCAAATGTTTAAGATATTTTCATGACAAATAAATATATATCCTGAAATTTCTGGGAATGTTCCAAAAATTCTGAATGACTTTCGCATAACTAGTAAACCGTAAGAGGTAGACAAAATTTTACTGCACAAAAAATGTAGATCTCGTTAAAACACACAGTTTATGTCACATACTTTTTTTGAGTGAACCATTTCCGAGATATTCCTTGTTATTTGTTTGAATGTTCCAATACTTATACTTTTTCTCAAATGGGAATTCGTTATTCATTTTTTTGCCCTGGTAATGCAAATAGAATGGAATACTTCACATAGCAACCAGCTCTTAAAACATTTGACTATAGCTGAAAGCCTACCATATTCCCCTTGCATCTACAAGAAAATCAGCAATAAGATTAACATCTCGATTAACATGAAGCATATGGAGAATAAGCGTTTGTACAAGAGTAGAGAAAGTCATGTGAGTGCAACACATCCGAGTTTTTAATCCTGAAAGTCCGGATTAAGATTAGCATACGAATCGAAGCTGCGTAGTCTCCACAGTGTCGCAGAAATATTAATTTGCTGCGGATGTTTTGATCACATTTGGTAACCACGTCACCAATGTTTATACGCTAAAAAGAAGACTGTGTCACAAGCATAAAATTTTCTTTTTTATATTATTTTTTTCTGTTTGTTGTGCTATATTGGTTTGTTTAATAATGAGTCATCATTTAGGACGCCCAAGGCGAAGTGTAGAATGCTAAGGGGCTCATCAAAAGCAAGAGTACGAATGGTGGTGCGAATTATTCGCGAATAAGATGCATTTCCCTTAGGCCACAAAACTTCAAAGTGTAAGCTCTTTCGTACAGTGGAAATTTCCTCACAATATTGTGTTTTATATTATATGCAGTTAAGTATACCTATGAATATTCTTGATAAATACGTTTCTGCTATAAAAAATTACAGTCTTTAACTCGTAGCTAAAGCTGGGATTAGTCACTAGTAAAACATATTCGCACGGAAATTCTCTACATATCTAGTTAAAGCTATTTAAAACCAACTTGCTCAGCCTCTGGGTTTGTTTTGCAGCTACTTGAACCTACATCTTTAGGTTTTTAACAGAATTCCTTATTATTAGTATTGTTATTATTGCTACAGCATAGAAATAAAATATTTTCTTTACACTATAGTCCTTTGAAAACTTATTACTGTCAGCTTCATTTAACATGCCAACATTTGCGCTAACTGTCTGTCATATTTACTCAGAATGTTAGTCATAAACCGTATGATATGTCAGTTCTTATTTACAGTATTGGATACCCCAACTTCCTGTTTCAGTGTGTTGTCAAATATATGTACGTTGATATTTGACACTAACTCGTCTAAGCTTCAGTTTTTGTTTTTCACATACTTGTTAGTACTTTTTACAGAATGGTCTACACCCTTGTCCACACTTTTTTATTTTGATTTCCTTTCTTGAAGTTTAATGTGCTTTTTCGGGTAGGTGATGTCAGACGGTGAGTAAATGGAACGTTTGAAATGATGCTCAAATGAGCCCGGAGTTCCTAGAGCATAGAGTTACCCTCATTACTCTTCTCAGGATAACGGAAAGTCCCGTAAAAAAGCTTATTAGGTAACTCACCCTAACAGAGATTGAAACTCGGGACTTCTTGAATATGAGGCAGACACGCTAACCCCACACCACAGAGGTAGGTTCTTGCTTGCATTAGTGTATCAAAATAAAGTATACTTCTTCGCCAATTCACATTCTAATGTCTTTGAAACTTAATATGTATTGTCAACCTCCTCTAACCTTTATTAATGCCGTGCTATTCTACACAGGCTTTGCTGCCCGTGCTCTCTAATAAAACACACAAGTATCCTGGGATAGACTGACGTTATTCTCTAGGTTATTATGCAGTGCCATTGGTGGAAAGTCTAGCAGAATGCTATGCCCCAGCCCCCAACATTTAAAGCTCATTACAGTATATATAAATGTGATAAGGCGTTTATAACCCCCACCGTTGCGTTACTACGGAAATTACACCCCGAAAACAAGTTGCGCATGGCCTTCTAGCATTTAAATTCAGCATTTAATGCTTTGATGCAAAGTGGGAAACAGCATTATTACGCAATACATCTTGAGTTTGTGCAAACAAATGTTTCAGCCTCAAAAATGGGCTTACATTAAACGAACTTACCTTTAGAAAAGTCAGCTAACTTTACAGGTAAAGGTTATTCAACGGAGCGGGATACTTCGCGCGCTGCGACGTACACAGATCTATCGCGGCTACCAGTCACCAGAAGGAAGGGATGAGGTGCAGGAACCACAGGAGATTACAGGCCGTAGACAAGGCACAGAGCAGTCCCTAATATTTCCAAGCTCGCAGACCTGTTCACTGCTGCAGTTGCCGAGGGAGGGCGAAGAACGACTCACCAATCAAACAGCCTTCTAGTGACCATGGGGAATACTCTTTCCATTGAGGATCCGCGCCAATTGGTCGGCACCGCCATACGCCATGAAACCTAGGAACACATAAATAAGTAAATAAAACTGTGAAATACTCCGTCCCAGTACATAGTTTTCTAAACTGGGGCGTACATTCCAAATCCTTATTCCCTTGTTTCTATTATAAACAATTTACACATTCACAATAATTGTTCAAATACTTAAAAAAAGTTTATAAAATAATAAAAGAAAGTAATACAAAACCTAAACTATAAACTACAAAACCAAGCCCCAAATTCCACTGTCTACTACAACCAAACTTTTAACATAAATACTGGTAACCAGCTTATACTCTAACTACGTATTAAATTTACAAAGAACAAAAAACTTCTCTACGAAAAAAATTTAATAAAACAATTTAAATAAAAATTCATAAATTAAAAAATTGCTGGTAACCGTAAATTAAGTACTGGTATATAGTACCTTTCCTTTCCTTATTTAGAATTCCTTTTGGTTTAATACAATAATCAAACTTTAAAGAACTTTAAAACTTTGTTTATTTATTACATACTTATTATTATTATTGCTACTATTACTATTTAAGTCAATATATTTAGAAGCACAATTATTATAAAATTCTTTAACTATTATTCATATTTTATTTCATGTATATTATATAAACCTTTCAATCCCTTATTTTCTATTTCATTTCATTTATTATTTAGGTTCCTTATTTTATTTTTACTTACTTTAATTATACTTCATAAAATTCAATTTATTTTATTTTATCTATTCGTATTATCATTAGTTATACACTTTACTTATTCACTTCTTTTCTTAGTATTTATTTAGTTTTAATTTATTTTAATTTCTTATTAAGATTAACCTTTATTTCACGCTTTTTAAACCTCTCCTCATTTTCCTTCATTACACTTCACTTTACTTTTTAATTTAATTAAAAATATAGCCTTTTCACCTTCACTAATTTCACACCTGAGAGATAAGAAAATGGAATGAAAGGGAGATGATGGAAAGGAAATCGTAGTAAAGAAAAAACCACTCCAGCATTTTGCTGCCGAAGCGTTGAAACCACGAAAAGAACCACGTGTTAGAGTCGGCGGTTGCGGGGCATCGAAACCGGGGGCCTCTCGAATGCGAGTCGTACACTTTACCGCGGCGCTACCTCCTCGGTAACTTAACAGATAATATCATCATTTCTTCCCTTCTCTCGTTGATTGGCATGTGCTTACGAGATACAGCAGCGGATGGAATAATGTACTTATTAACCTAAGGTATTCAATCAAAGACAACGACAAACAACGTATCTAACTCTACCTTGTACACATCTCGGTTACTTAATAGCGTCGCATGATTCGCTTCTTATACGCAGTATTTTCTCGGGATAAAAGAATCATAATACCTAACTGTCAAATGGGCAACTTAGGTACTTCTCATTTCAAAATGTTTTGCAGCAGTAATCTTCCTACTATGCCGCTCTCACCCCTCTTCCTGGCGTTGAACTCATTGCCAGCAGACGAAGATCGAAGATCATTCCTGACGTGAGTATGATAGAATGACATAATGGTCGTCCATGCTTGCTATGCATTCTGGGTCAACTACGTCACCGATCACAGCGCACTACCAGGCAGCACGAGGAACGTAAATCTCCCGGGCGAGAATAGTCAACAGTCGAGAGACGGAGCAAGCAGACCACTCAGGCTTGTATTTGGCTTCGGCGAGCTTTTCGGCTTAGCATTTTCAAGGCAATTTCCTGGAGTTTACAAAATTGAATTCATACTTTCAACATTTATTTCATTAACCTTTTTCTAAATGCTTTAGACTCACGGGAGAAACCTATATTTTCATTTCGTGATTTGTAGGTATACTGCACTGGCAGTCGAAGCAAATAAAACACTTTGTAAGGAATCACAAATTACTGTAAAGCAGACCTATTATCAAAAATAAAGTTGAAGGAAAAATGCGAGAACCATTATGTATTTAAAACATGTTAACTTTTCTGTCACTTGGTATGTTAAAACAAATTGAAAGCTTAATTGAAATTTACATAATTGTCAATGTTACAGAAATCTTTAGCTACAATAAATGGTCAGTATATCTGCGTGCATATTTCAAAACCTAAGCTCCTTTAACAATCCCCACCTCTGGACCAAACAAATGTTACACCATTAAGGTTAAATTGGGCAGCAGCTTCATTACATATTGTAAGGCGTACTTGAAGGATAATGATATGTTAGCACAGCACGGCACACTACTGAAAACATAACTTACCTTGGTACAGAGGTATAGGTTATACCACAGAGGGGCACACCTCGCGCACTGCGACCTATTCTGGGTACCACGCTCCAAGTGAAGGAACAACAAGAGGCAGTCAGGCCATAAAGACACGCATAAGTCCCTAGCATTTCCCATTTAGAAGACCCGGCTTACTACTCGATCTGTCCCGAGAGACCAATGAGCAAACCTTGCAACCAAGCAGCCCTCTGATGTTAGCGGGAAATACTCTTTTCTAGGAGCAAACATCGCCGTCATCTGTCCAGGTTTGCCAGCCACCGCGAAACCTACTAGTATATCCGAAACACGAGAAGGAAATGGAATGAAAGGGGAAGGAGAGAGAGGAAATTGCGGTAGAAGAGAAACCATCCCAACATTCGCCTACCGAGCAGGGAAAACCACGAAAAATTCTAGGTAAGAGTGAGCTTCCGAATGACAGCCTCATATGTTACCGCGAAGTCATCTTACTCGGCCATCGCTTACTCGCGAAGCCATCCCACATATTTTAGCACATGCCTGTTTAAAAATCTGATGTGTTACACTCATATGACTTTCTCTACTCTTGTACAAACTATTTTTACAAACGCTTATTCTCCATATGCTTCATGTTAATTGAGATGTTAATCTTGTTGCTAATTTTCTTGTAGATGCAAGGGAAATTGGTAGGCTTTAAGCGATAGTCAAATATTTTAAGAGCTGGTTGCTATGTGGAGTATTCCTCTTTGCATTACCAGGACAAAAAAGAGCTATAGATTTTAACTGTGCAGTAAACACACCATAGTGATAGCACTGGAAAATGTTTTTAACACACTGCCTAAATTCCTCGGTATGATCCCTTGTTATGCAAAATTATTTGTCACTGCATTGCAGATTACTTTTACATCATCAATTATAATATCCAGCAGCCAAACCTCATCAGCACACAAGTAAGGCGGATATGGCATAACACCATCATAATTTGAAATTGATTTTAAGTGCAAATCATTGCCAAAATGAAGAATTCTATCAATTACTTCAGAACTGCAAGCATCAATATTTATTACAGTTGAAAAACATAACGCCATCACCGAGTTGCTTGTGCATTGTGTGCTTTTAACCTCACCAAATATGCCGTTATTTTGGCTCAAGGTGCCAGCAATCACTTTGGCTACTTTCACGGAAAACAACTTCTTAACATTAAAATTAAAACTGGTTCGTTTCTTACTAGGCATTATGAAAAGTCTTAAAACGTAAAACAGTAAACAAAGAACAGAAACACCTGAAAATGGTACTATAACAAATAACATATGAATGAATAAAATGAAACAGCCCTTAAACCGTGGAAACAAAAAATATAAACTAAAATAGTAACATTTAAAATGTAACTATAACGAACAATAACATATGAATTAATAAAACGAAACGATCTTACGAAATTGGTTCAAATCAGCATTCCTTTGAAGCAAAAGCCGATAGAAGATTCACAAAATCATAGCAGTTCGTTTATTTATCAGTATATTTGACTATCGCTACTATGTTCCCCTTGTTTTGTATTTGCAAGGGCAATATAGAAATACAGTAGCCTTTAAGCATCGACATATATCTTAATAGCTGGTTGCTATGTGCAGCACCATTCTCTTTGCCACAGATTATAACTCTTTGCATATCCAAGACACAAGACAAAAAAAACTGATGTGTTACGCTCACATGACTTTCTCTACTCTTGTACAATCTATTTTTACAAACGCTTATTCTCCATATGCTTCATGTTAATCGAGATATCGAGATGTCAATCTTATTGGTAATTTTCTTGTAGATGCAAGGGAAACATGGTAGCTTTTAAGCGATAGTCAAATATTGTAACGCTGGTTGCTATGTGGCGAATTCCATTCTCTTTGCATGTCCAGGACATAAAAAAATGAATAACGAATTTGAGAAGAAGTATAAGTATTGGAAAATTTAAGGAAATAACAAGCAATATCTCGAAAACGGTTCACTCAACAAAAGAAATGTATATGACATAAGTTGTGTAGTTTAATGCGATCTACATTTTTTGTGTAGTAAAATTTTGTCTATCTCTTATGGTTTACCACTTATGCAAAAGTCGTTCACAATGAAGAATACTTTTGGAGACATTCCCAGAAAATTCGAGATATACATTTCATTTCTCATGACATTATCTTAAACATATGATATTTTCATCAAAATCGTTAGAGCCATTTTTGAGAAAATTAAAATTTTCGAAAAATCTTCCATGTAAAGGGTAGTCTGGGGTGGGGGGATTTTCTTGAAAACCTTCGTGTCGCATCTCTGGAAGGTACTGAACCTAAATACTAAGTTTGGTGTTTATCCGACTGTTCGTTTTTGAGTTATGCTGTTCACAGACACACACACACACACACACACACACACACACACAGACACACACACGGACATGTTTCCAAAAATGCTTTTTTTGGATTCAGGAGGTCTCAAAACATGTATTTCCGGTGAAATCTCGGTATCGAATTTTTGGGTGGAATGCAATACTTCCCCTACTTACTATACGTAGTAGAGAAAGTAAAAATGAATAACGAATTCCTATTTGAGAAAAAGTATAATATTGGAAAATTTAAGGGAATAACAAGCAATATCTCGAAAATGGTTCACTCAACAAAAAAAACTGTATATGGCATAAATTGTGTATTTTAAGGCGATCTACATTTTTTGTGTAGTACAATTTTGTCTATCTCTTTACTAGTTATGCAAAAGTCGTTCACAATGAAGAATGCTTCTGGAGATATTTCCAGAAAATTCAATATATACATTTCATTTGTCATGAAAATATCTTAAAGATATGATATTTTAATCAAAATCGTTAGGGCCTTTTTTGAAAATATTAAAATTTTCGAAAAATGTTCCATGTAAAGAGTAATCTGGGGTGGGGGGATTTTCTTGAAAACCTTCGTGTCGCATCTCTGGAAGATACTGAACCTAAATACCAAGATTGGTGTTTATCCGACAGTTCGTTTCTTAGTTATGCTGTTCACAGACACACAGATACACACACGGACATGTTTCCAAAAATGCTTTTTTTTGGATTCAGGGGTCTCAAAACATATATTTCCGGTGAAATCTCGGTATCGAATTTTTGGGTGGAATACAATACTAAACGTAGTAGAGAAAGAAAAAGTGCTTATTATGAGTGTCTTTACCTTTAAGTACGGTGTGCTTGTTTCCCAATCTGGCCCATCTCCTCAGTCTAATACAACATACAGAGTATGAAACGATTGCACCAAAAGCCATGTAGGGATTTTCAAAACTCTAAACACCTCTAAAAACCATTGTAGTATTTAACACTTTAATTTAAAGGGAGAAGGTACTCTGAAATGGTAAATATTCACATTTTTTTGTTTTAGGCATTACTAAATTTTCTATTATTTCCAGTTTCAGAAAATATATGCTTTTTGGGGGTTAAGAGGGTTTTAAGACATTTAAATACCATTTAAATGATAGTCTGCATTACTTTAAACCTGTCATACAACGCTCCTTTTTAGAACATTTTTGTATCTTTCAACAAGGAACGAGTATATCCTGCCCAGCGAGCAGTTCAGCAATTAACAAGAGAAGGTCATAAGAAAAGCTGAAGCAATCCAGCAATGAAGGTGTAGATAATTATGACCCCGGGATGTACTGAAGCGTTGTCAGAATTTTAATGTTCCAACTTTAAATTCAGTTTTCTCCAAACAACATTAACGGATATTTGTGTACCTTTTTGCCAGAAAGCATGAGAGGTAGAGAGCTGAAATTTTCAGTACATGTATACAACACATAGATAAACTTTCTGAACCACAATCATAATTTTATAATGCATATTAGTGATATTAAGAAAGCAACAACATTGCAAAATTTTCACATTTTTACTTTTTTGACCTTGCAAATAATTGTTTTTCAATTTCTAGTGAACTGATATACATAACTAAATAATTGAGGTTGAGAAGATGGCTGATTATACTAAGAGCAAGCATGCAAAAGCGTGATTCTGTACTACTTGTATCAGAGAAAAAGGTAGATGAATTCACATACTTTAAGAGTAAATTTTATTATTTTTCTGCTGAATGATATAATTTTTATGGATTCACCTACATAAGCTATTAATACAAATAACCACTTCAGATAATTGTTATGGTTTATCCAATAATTCATAAACATTGCGGGAAAAAACATTTAGAACTTTAAGAGCATTGGTAATCTAACACACTTAAGGTGTAATTTCCAGTGTTGAGACCACCTTGTCCCCTTAAAACATAATTGCGATTGGTAGAGGGAGAAACTCGGAGAGATATGTGATCTTTACAGTTCGAATACCTTCCCTATCTCCTGCTGCATCAACATTGCTACTGCCACTTCGGCCTGCGAAGTGGAAGAAATGCGGAGGATGTAATTATGTGTGTTAAAGAAAAAATCTAGTGTGTTTCATTCACATTACTTTCTCTGACCTCTATTGCATATTAATGGGTACACAAACTATCCTTACTAAGGTTTATTTTTCTATTTACTTTATTTTAATCCAGATAAACATTTCCGGAAATAGCTGCATTACATATTTCGTTATATATAGTCAAATGTTTAACAACTGGACGCTATACGCTGCCCTTAAAATTCCATACTGTTTCCATGGCAATGCAAGAAATAATTTAAAATCAACAGGACCTTAAAACAATGTTGAACATTTCGAATCACTAATAATGGATATCTCGAAAATGGCTAATTCAAACCAAAAACTTATTTGAAATAAATTGTATGTTTAAAACAGATCTATATTTTTGTAGTACGTTTACGACTATTACTTAAGGTTTATCAGTTATACAAGATAATATAAAATTCTTTCCGAATGAAGAGGACTTAACAGACTATTCCCAGAAACTTCAAGATATATATTTTATTTTTCGTGCAAGCGCCTTTAATATATCATATTTTAATCAAATCGTTAAGGCGATTTAGAAAATCAAACATTTCAAGAAATACTGCTCGTAAAGCGTACTCTTTGGTGGGGGAATTTTCTTAACAAATCTTTGTGTCGCATCTTTGGAAATTATTAAAGTTTCGAATTGTTCATTTCTTGGTTATTCCCCTAAGTCCTGTGAACATTCGGTTGTTTCTCGCGATTGCATGGAAAGAGAATGGAATTTTAAGGCCAGCATATAGCATCCAGTTCTAGAGCATTTCACTATCACTGTTGTCTTTGTATATGTAACCAATTATGTGATGTAGATGTTTCTGCGAAGACTTATTTGGATTAAAATGTAGTAGACAGAAAAATAAACTTTAGTAAGATTAGTTTATATACCCACTAATAAACAATAGAGAGTGCAGAAGGTCACGTGAATGTGTCACATTCAGAATTTATGCATACAATCTCAAAGATTCTATTACTGTGTAGGATTGTACAAGCTATCGATTGTTTTCTGCAAGAAAGGTTTCTATGACAACGAAATAAGTTGTTGAAAGGGAGCCTTTACTTATGTATGTCAACACAATAATAACATCGCTAAGATTAAAATAAATATGTTACAAATGTAAATCACAACATTATAAAGACATTGATTCTCTTTTGTTTTGCTATATCATGTGTAGTTTCCTATCACCATATCCAATCATTATTAAAATCTCAATTCTATCTCTTTTGATTAAAAACAATGTTAATTTCTGAAAATAAACTGCATCAAATACACCAGGAAATTCAACTACGTTTTTGGTTACCATAGCAACGTTTGTTGTATAAAACAATTGATAGCTTGTACATACACAATAATAAAATCTTTGAGATGGTATACAAAAAAAATATATAGAGAGGGTCATTTAATGATGTTTCCATGACGTCACAGCTTTCAAAGAAATGATATTAAGGATCGTTTGTTACTGTAAGAAAGTGTGTTTTAAAATTACTGTTTGCCGTGTTCAAACGTATTTTTTTAAAAACATTTCCATTTAGCTCTGGTAAAAAATATGCGGTACTTTCGAAACGCACGGTATATAATGATATTTATAGCCTTGTTCTCCAGTGTGTTATTTTATAACTCCAATGTATTCGTAACTTAGTACATACACTTTGTAATAGTATTTTAGTAATGTATGAGTTGAAACTATAAGGTATTTTATAGCCCATATCCATTAGAAGGAATGCGGATTTTCAGTGGTGTTTCAGTGGTTTTTGAGATTACGATACACACATACGCACATACAATACATAGATTCATAATGCATGTATTAAAACTTTGTATATTTATAATATTAGTATACATTTGACACCTGTTACTGACATTACATCATAGGAGACGGTCAGCCGGCAGTTGTATATGGTGAAAGAAAAAATTAAAGATTGAAGTGCACATTCTTAAAAATTCAGCGTAGATTAACTTCATTAAAACCTACACCAATCCACAATTATTAGTATCACATTGAGTTTTACATACATTAGCAGCACATTCCGCAACAAAACGTAGGATATAGGTACCCAATAATATTACCTGGGCGCGTCATTTACTGCAAACACAGAGCACGTTGCCTTCAAGCGAACAATGGAACGAAACAACTCAATTTTCGGGCACGCCTGTGCAAACATTTTTCTGCTCAATTGCCTCTTACTCAGTGGTTGGAGTTTACATATAATGACAAGCAACTGCTTAACAGCCCTAAAAACAAAAAACAACTCATGCGTTACATTCACATGGCTTTCCATACCCTCTGTCGCTTATTAGTGGATATGCAAATTATTCATACCAATGTATATTTTCCTATTTACTTGATTTTAATCGAGATAAATCATTCCAGAAATATTGCATTACAAATGTTGTAGATACAAAGGGAATAGCGATAGTCAAATGTTTCAGAACTGGACGCTCTATGCTGGCTTTAAAATTCCAAACCCTCTCCATGACATCACGAACAATTGAAAATCGACAGTACTTTAAAAGAATGCTAAGTATTCAACAATTCGAACCATTAATAACGGATATCTCGGAAACGGCTGATGCCACAAAAAAATATTCAAAATAAATTTTGTGTTTTAAAGAGATCTACATTTTCTGTGAAGGACGCTTTCGTCTTTGGTTTAACGTTTACCAGTTACACAACTTTATACTAAATTGCTTCCGACTGAAGAGGACTTCAAAGGCTATTCTCAGAAAATTAAACCTATACGTTTTGTTTGTCATGTAACTATCTTTAATATATGGTATACTAAACAAAATCATTACACCATGTTTTTAGAAAATCAAACGTTTCAAAAATGTTCCATGTAAGGAACAGTTTTGGGGTGGGGGATTTTCTCGAAAATCTCCATGTCGCACCTTTGGAAGGTATTAAATATAAATACCAAGTTTGATATTTATTAGACTTTTTCGTTTCTGAGTTATGCTGTTCACAGACACACACAGGGACACTCGGACCTTTTTCGAATTCAAAACTTCCGGTGAAATCTTGGTTTAGAATTTTTGGGTGGAATGCAGTATCCCCTCTACCTACTATGTACATGGTAGGGAAAGTAATAATAATTTATTAACTACTGCTGAATGGTTGAGAGGAAACAATTCGTCTGTAATAAAGGAAACTTTGCTCAGACTTCACCCTAAAAGACAGAGAGAATTGTTGAGTATTCCAGCGCAAGCTTCAAGTGCTTTGTTGTTTATATAAGGGCTTCTCCCGCTGCCATGGAACTAAAATAAACACAGGCAATAAAAACCGTAATGCTGCACCGCAGAATCAACACAAGATCTTCCTGCCATTCGGGAAACAAAAGAAAACACAAGATAATAGAAAATAAGAAAACCAATACAGCAATGTGTCCCGTTTCCTGACATACGCTAATTGCCTTCTGACGTCAAGGGTGCACCTTTTCTGCTCTTTAGGGTCCAGGCAACCTAAGTCGAGTTCAAGTTACCTTGAAGGGAGAGGCAGACATAATTTGTCAAAAATCTGAGTGTTTCTAACATTTTTACTTTTCTGTACCACGTACATAGTAGGTAGAGAACGCGCCGCGCCGTATTTCCCCCCCCCAAAAAAACAATTCTGATGTGATACATTCACGTGACTTTCTCTACTGTCTATTTTTATTAGTGGTATACAAAGTATTCTTACTAAAGCTTATTTTTCTATCTGTTATATTTAATCCAAATAAACCTTTGCAAAAATAGCTACACTACACATTTGGTTATAACTACAAATAGAATAGCCATAGTGAAATGTTTACGAACTGTACACTATATGCTGGCCTTAAAATTCCACACTGTTTCCATACAATCGTGAGAAACAACTGAAAATCGATTGGACTTAAAATAATGACAAGTAGTTCCAAACTTTAATAATGATATCTCACAAATGCTTATACTACAAAACGAATTTGTAAGTAAATTGTGTACTTTAAAGTAATCTAAATTTTTGTGTGGTACGTTTTCATCTATCCCTTAACGTTTACAACTTATAGAAAATTCATAATTCCTCGAAATGAAGAAATATACATTTTATTTGTCAGGTAAATATCTTTCATATATGTATATTTTAATGAAAATCGTTAGCCATTTTTTAGAAAATCAAAATTTTCGAATTTTTTTCTATGCAAAGGGTAGTTTAAATTGGGCGATTTTGTTGAGAATCTTCCTGTAGCAACTTTGGAAGATATTGCACTTAATTACTAAGTTTGACATTTGTCCGACGTTTCGTTTTTGGGTTATGCTTTTCACAGACACACACATACGGAAACGTTTCTAAAAATACTTTATTTAGATTCATGGGACCTCAAATCATGTATCTCCAGTGTAATCTCGGTACTACTTCCACCAAGTAGTTCATTTTTTATGTTAGTTTACCCATCTCGTCTTTAGGTTTTGAGTGGCCGAATGTTGGAACCCCCATCTAGGGGATATCATCGTATTAGCTATACATGTATAGGACGAGGCTGTGATGCTAAAAGCTGACTATACCTTCTAACGTTGCTGGTTGTTATAGTATGTATACACAGACATCTAATCCCTTCGTGTGCTAGTTTCGGTCTATGTATACTCACAAACCAACACTATCTTATGGTCCCCTATATCTACCTCCTCCCTTTTAAATTATACGATCTTGTCCGCTCCTCCTACCTCTCTCAGCTCTACCTCCTCAGATTACACCGTAATGAATACCCATTACCATTCCACCTAAACAGAGCTGTCCTCTTACATCACTCGTGAAACAAAAAGTCTCTACACATCTCATACCTGTCCCCCCCTTCTACAACCCCTCCTACATGCCTAGATTGCGCATAGCGGCAATATATTTATTAAAACTTGAACCTCTGGTACCTTTTCACCAGCGTCATTATCGTTGACAGCTACTTGAAGCTCTGTTTGCTTAATAGCTCGTCCAAAGTAAATGTTAGTATTTCGTGAATAGTTTTCTTTAAGTTCTAGTATATGACAATAGTTTTATAAACTTGAATGTGTTTACATTTTATATTAGGCGTTTCATATTTCTTATTTTTTTCCTAGAGATCCCAAGTAACGGCCTGTAACAAGGTTATGTTGTACAAAGAAGTGTTTAAGCCAACAAAGTTATATGGCATTAAGCTTAGGGTCTAAAAATTAAACTGAGTTTTATTTATGGATGCTGCTAAATGCTGTTGTCCTTAGCGTCCCCTTCTAAATTGGGCATGAAAAACCGGTAATTATGCTCAGAGGCCTCTTTATCAGGCTTGAGGTTCCTTTACCTGCAGTAAATCTAAGACATGTGACCACCGGTTTTACTTCCTTTCCGAAAGAAGCCATGCTAAGGATTTTTACTCCTGAAAAAAATCTATCGTCATCCGCCGGGTTTGAACGCGTGACCTCGGGAACTAGAGGCTAGCATGGTGTGATGATAATGATAATATGGGGTTAAGGGCGCTAAACAGCTGAGGTCATCAGGCGCCCTTACAATGTATTCATTCATTATCTGTTTACCCTCCTCTTATGTAGGACTTACACCCCCCAGGACTTACAAACGGGTGCCTGGGGTCAGAGGCCCGTCGAGGAGCAGACACTCATGGATCAGACAGAGCATCCAGGATGGGTGATCAGCCCGATGCCTGGTATGGGATGAAGGAAGTAAATGAAACGAAATGTTGGTTAAATGGATGAAAGGAAAGGTGATGATGGAACAGTTGCTGGAATGAATGGCGGGGGAAACCGGAAAACCCGGAGAAAACCCGCCCAGACGCCGCTTCGTCCACCACAAATCCTACATGCAGGTCCCTGGGATTGAACCCAGGCCGCCTCGGTGGGAGGCGAGCGGTCTAACCACTCGGCCACGGCGCCGCCCCTTACAATGTATACAAATTTAAAATCCAGAAGATAATATACGGGACACAAACCCGCTTAGTCAAAGCAATAAAAAACATATCCAAGTCTAAAAACCACCACACTAAAAACTTGGTCAATCAAACAATGAAACATTAAATTACGTGTCAGGAACCGTAGAAGTCAAGGGACCAGAGCACCATAGGACCCCAGGTGAGAACAGCATCCCATTAAAACGCACAATATAAAATCACAAAACTAAAAAGACGCTCAGCACATTAAATGCGTCGACTAAAACCACTGTCACGGATAAAACGTAAAAGACACTCTACAGCAGAGGTGGCGAAAACGTGACTCGCGAGTCACTTTGACTCGCAGGCGCACGATCCCTCTCTGCAACCGTGCGTTTGATTTTCACATGTTGCTGAGTGATGCAGTGCGTGTTGCATAATTGGTGACTCGCGGAAGGAAGTCGTTTTCGCCACCCTTGCTCTACAGTATGCGCGTCGTCTGCCAAAACGTTGGCTATACCAACAGGCAGAGACAAACCAACGCGGAATTGTGCTAAAACCTGACACTCTGTTAAAAGGTGACACACCGTTAAGGGCGCATCACACCGCTCACAAAGTGGTGCGGGGTCACCACTGAGAACGTATCTATGACTAAAAAGGCAATGTTCGATTCGTAAACGAGCTAGAATTACCTCTTCCCGACGAGAAGAGCGAGAAGATGTACCCCAGACTATCGGGAGAGGTTTAGCCTCCCGCAACTTCTTCCCCCGGAGCGCCGTCCACTCATCGCGCCAACGCGAGAGGATGCGGTAACGTAAAGTAACATAAAAATCTGAGGAAGGAACAACACAGGTAAAACATCTGGGTGATAAAATAGCCGATTTGGCAACGGTGTCGGCAGACTCGTTCCCTAAGATGCCCACGTGACCTGGAATCCACGCGAAGGAGACGCTGATGCCGGAAACACCAAGCGAGTGGAGCAGGTCATGAATGCACTGTACGAGCGGGTGGTAACTGTACAGCGCGCTGATACTTTGAAGAGCACTCAGGGTGTCCGAACAAATAAAACAGTGCCGTAAGTCGTGCAGTTGAATGTATAAAAGAGACTGATAAATGCTAAAAAGTTCGGCGGTAAAAATCGAACATTGCCCCGGTAAACGAAAGGTAAAACTATTTCCACCACAAACAAAGGCACACCTACTCCAGAGTCAGTCTTAGATCCATCGGTAAAGATAAAATGAACGTCCACGAATTGCGCCTGAAGTTCTAAAAAGGCTGATCTAAAGACTGAATAAGGGGTCTCATTCTTCGACATCGACGTTAACCGAAGGTGACAGTGGGCCTCAGCGCGCGACCATGGAGGAAAACGGGTTTCCCCCGTGGAAAGGTCGGCGCTGGCGTAACGTCCAGATGTCGAAGAAGCTGTCGAAATCGAACTCCTGGAGGGAGCAATGTAGAGGAGCTAATTAAATATTGCCGATCAAGCGGTTCCTCGAAAAATAACTCGAAGGACGGGTGGTCAGGCAAGCTTGAGAGTCGACAGACATTGCTGCACAAAAGCATCTCACGCCGGAAGGACAGCGGAGGCTCTGCAGCTTCAGCATATAAACCAGGCACAGGGTTAGTTGGAAAGGCCCGCGTAGCGACTCTTATGCCACGATGGTGAATGACATTCAATCGACGTAACACAGATGGACGTGCCGACGAATAAACAACGCACCCGTAATCAAGCTTGGATCGGACCAAAGAGCGATGAAGACGAAGCACGGTCTGATCAACTCCCAAGGATGTGCCACTTAAAGCACGTAAAATATTAAGAGAACGGTCACTCTTTGCTTTTAAAAAGGAAATGTAAGAAGTCTAACTCAGTTATCGGTCGAAGATCAACCCCAAAAATTTCATCTCGTCTGCAAACGGAAGGACCTCCGACCCAAGATGGAGAGAGGGCGGAGGGAAAGCCTTCCGGTGCCAGAAATTGACGCAGACGGATTTCTCGGCGCAGAAATTAAAGGTGTTGGCGTTACTCTTGGCGTAGAGACGGTCGATCAGCTCTAGAGACGGCGTTTGAGCAGACAGGTCCGCCGTGAACTGCAAAAAATGATAAAATAGTCGACAAAAAGGGACGAGGAAATGCCAGGTGGAATACAATGAACAATGGCGTTGATAGCAATCGCAAAAGGTGTGACACTGAGTACAGAGCCCTGCGGTACACCGTTCTCTTGAATAAAACGACTAGATAAAACCGAGCCCACACGTACACGAAAGACGCGGTCCGTCATAAACTCCCAAAGAAATATGGGAAGGCGCCCGCGGAGATTCCCTGCGTGAAGTATACGTAAAATGCCGCCCCTCCAAAAACTGTCATAAGCTTTCTCCAGGTCAAAAAACTAAGCCACTATTTGAGACTTTCTCAGAAATCTGTTCATAATATGCGTCGACAGAGACACCAGATGATCGACGGTAGAGCGATGGCGACGAAATCTGCACTGAGCTTTCGCTAAAAGTTTCTGAGTCTCAAGCCACCATGTCAACCGCCCGTTGATCATGCGCTCCATCACCTTGCAAATGCAACTGGTGAGGGAGATAGGGCGGTAGCTGGAAGGTAGTTGGCGATCCTTCCCAGGCTTAAGGATAGGGACAATGGTGGCTTCGCGCCAAACCGAAGGATAAGCGCCGTCCTGCCAAATACGGTTATAGACCTGAAAGAGAAAGAGTTTACTGTCGGCTGAAAGGTTCTTTAACATAAGAACATGAATGCCGTCCGGCTCAGGAGCGGAGTGCCTAGAGCAATGTAGAGCATGCTCCAGCTCCCTCATTGTAAGAAGTTCATTATAACACTCCTTATTAGCAGACCGAAAATTAAAGGTCTGGGAATCCAGCCGGTCTTTGAGAGTGCGAAAGCCGGTGGAATAATGGGCAGAACTGGAAACCGCCTCAAAGGCAGCACCCAGAGTGTTAGCAATGGCAGCCGGATCCACTATGGTGGCATTGGAAACCTGAAGGCCAGGCACAGTACAATGCGACACTTTACCGGAGAAGCGACGTAGTTTATCCCAAACAACAGAGGAAGGCGTGAAGCGATTAAAAGACCCTACAAAATGAGTCCAAGATGCCTTCTTGCTATCCTGAATAATGCGACGAGCCCTGGCGCGCGATGGTTTAAAAGTAACTAAATTATCAAGTGTAGGGTGTCACCGAAACACCCTAAGCGCAGTTCTACGCGCAGGGACGGCGTGCCGACAGTCCTCGTTCCACCAAGGAACAGGAATACGCCGAGGATGAGAGGACGAACGGGGAATGGTGCGTTCGGCGACAAAGAGCAACGTAGACGTAAGGTGCTGCACCATTTGGTTAACGTCGGTGAAGGGCTGGTCGTCAAAATGCAAGAGACTGGAATACAATCTCCAGTCGGCTTTTCTGAATATCCAGGCAGGTACTCTGGAATGTTGAACGGGTGAGACAACAGAGAAACGATGCAGGGGCAATGGTCGCTGGAGTTGGTGTCAGCGGCGACGTTCCACTGCAGACGAGTAGCAAGCTGGAGTGAGCAATCTGCAAGGTCCAAGTGAGAAAATGTACCAGAAGTATCAGAAAGAAAAGTATTTTCACTGGTATTGAGGATGGAGAGGTTGAACTGATCAAAAATGTCGGAAAGAAGAGCTTCCCTTGCACAAGCCATAGGCGAACCCCACAGGGGGTGATGGGCATTAAAATGTCCCAACAGAAGAAATGGTGTTTGGAGAGCGGACAAGAGATCTCGAACGTCCGCGTGAGCGAGGGGAGACAATGGAGGCGAATACACAAAACAAACGGAAAAGAAAATGCCGGGTAAGTAAAGTGTAACGGCAACAGCTTGCAAGTCGGACGTAAGTGTGAGAGTTTGAAAATGAACGTCACTACGCACTAATATGATGACACCTCCATGTGAAGGAGTACCATCCTCCGGTTCAAGATCGTAGCGAAAGGGCGGTGCTACTTCTGTTACCGGATCGTGAGGACGAAGCTTAGTCTCCTGGAAACACACGACCATAGGTGAATGCGAGCGCAATAAAAGTTGCAATTATGCCCTATGCAATCGTACACCATGTGAATTCCAGGTCAGGATAGCCATGAAGAAAAGGGATAAACTTCTTACTTAGAAGGGCGACTCAAAATATCGTTTTGCTTTACCTTGGGGCTCGGGCTTTTTGTATGGAGTTGGTCAGACTCTATAGGCTCTTCGAAGGGAGGGCCCACGCGCTCAGTGCCAGGAACCAATTTAAGCACCATGAACCGGTTCTAGGGAGGCAATGGGTGAAGGTGACCGCTGAGCGCAGCTTGTTCCAGGAGCATCCTGGGATGCGACCTTCTAGGAGGAGAATGTGAACTTTTTTTACCGCTCGCACGCGGAGAGTCTTTCAAAAAATCTTCCTTGCGTAGTTTCTGCTTGGATTTCTTATCAGTGCCTTGGGACTTCATGACCTTAGGACCAGCTTTGGGTGGATTCGTAACTATAGCAGAAATGGACGGCCGGATGGTAGTGGCGGTTATTGCAGTCATGGTTCAGGTCTGAGTTTCGGCATCTACTCGTGGTACTGGGGAGGCAACATCAGAACTAAATGTACCACATCGCAGGAGCGAAGGTTGACGCTCGTACCGTGCTGAAAAACTCGTAGGCAGATCGACACCATCGAAACTGATAAACAGAGTACGAGTTGGAACCAAAATTCCGTCTCGATTAGCCTGCACTCTCTGAACAGCTGTCACCTTTTGATCAGAAAGATAGTCGACAAGTTCTTCGTCCGACATACCATCGAGGCTATGAGTGGTAACGACGCCTCGACAGGAATTCAAGGTGCGGTGCTTCTCAACACGGATAGGATAACCGTGGAGAAGCGTGGCGCGCAACAAGGACTTACTTTGCTGTTCGGATTTGGTTTGAACCAACAATGAACCAATCCGATGACTAGTGCAGGACTGAACCGCACCTGCAATAGCGTCAATGCCCTTCTGAATAATGAAAGGGTTCACCTTCTCAAAACTTTGTCCTTCTGCTTTACGTGAAATGACCAAGTAACAACCAGATGTCGGCGGTGCTACTTCTGTTACCTAGACTTTTCGTCGCTTGTTGTGAGTAATGGAGAAAGGGTGCTCCATAGCGAAAGAAATCCTCCACCATTGCAACCGTCTCCGACATCGGCTCTGACTTCCCGGGCGTTACCCCGGCTTGGGTGAGTGGCCTATCTATACCAATCTCACACCTCCCAGAACATAGACAGAGGGACCCAATCGCCGTCAGAAGTCAGCAGCTCATGCAATGGCCCCCCAGCAGGACTGTAGTTGAACAGCGGATACGAACACATACCCTACATGACGACCCCGGGTGATGGGGATGACGCCATTACCCACTCACCCAGCTGCGCACCCAGAGCGCGAGTATCCGTCAGGCGGTGTCCACGGAGGATTAAAACAAAAGGGTAAAAGTAACTAAAAGTGTGTGGACGTTTCGCACGCAAGGTAGGCCGGCGAAGAAGAAAAATAGATGTGTAAATGAATGGACGTGGGGTGAAATGTGCGTAAATAGAAGGCAAGTAAGAAACGATGGCGAGGGGCGTCATAGAATGAAATGCACAGAACGCCCGAGAGCCTACCTCAAGTCCCCCGATCATGAGGACGAACCCACCTCGACCGGACGAGGGTGGAAGGGTGATGATGGCGATCAAACTCTCGGCCACCCAGGGCACGCCAAACCCGTACTCACAAAAGGTGAGCCCCTGGGAGGGGGGGCTAGCATGGTAACCACTACAACGCGGAGGACGACAACTTTGGGTCTGTGCAAGCAAAAGTAATATAAACGGAATTTACAGATTCAAACAAAATTACAATGACGGTTTGTAGATGTTCCTTGGTGAATTAGGAGCTAAGATATCCAACGAGAGCTGGGAATTCCTACTGTTGCAGAAGAAATAAGAAAGCTCCACAGAAGTATGAGATTATATTTTATGAACATGTAAACATTGAAACGATTCAACTTCTGGAGAACCATGGAGTGCTTCGCAGCCTCAATAGGTAAAACGTTTTGAACTGATAAAGAAAAAGGAGTGACAGTGTGATCCTTGAGTTAAAAATTGTAGACAATCGATTATAAATGGCATGTTAGTCCTATGAGTAGTGTGGCGTATTTTGATGCCTCGTCGATGAGTGGTTGTGCGTCTGGTTCTGGACCTCCTGGTAGTCTTGGACATGAAAGCGTTTATCTAAGTGTCGTTCTCCTTCTCGTCGAAATTCTCCTTGGCTGCAAATGGTAAAGCGTTGTTGTGGGGAGCAATTTGGAATCACTGGTGACTGTCGAAGCACTAGAAGGTATAACACCGGTTATTTTCTGACACCGGTTCCGGCGTTTTGTTCCTGTAAGATTCGCTCGCGTGGGTTTGTCTCCCACACCTGCAGTCACACTGTTTCCTACCAGGCACAAGTCTTGGGCGTAAACTCAACAAGAGAGATTCACTGTTCTCTGCCTCTTGCTAATTATCCTCCGGCCGAGTGCTTGGCCGTTCTTTAGATGCACCGATTTAATTAGTTTAATTTCTAAGCTAGTTCCTTCTATAATAGTACTGATCACCGCTTATCTACCTTCATTAATGCCGCACTAAATTATTATTCAGAACAAGCGGATAACTGAAACTTCCTCAACTTTATTTCCCACTCACTTTGTTGGAAATTAGTAACCGCGTCTCATATTCTTCCCTCGCATCACAAGCATCTTCAAACAGTGAAATTACCAGAGTGAATCCCGAATCTCGCTAATACTACTATGTATATAATATCTTACAGTGGCAGCCTTCGTTATAATTACTAGGAATCAAATCTTTCTACATTATATTATTGGCTTCTTTCGATTATCAACGGCTTCTCCCTTCGTTTGTTCACAAGACGCTGCTTGGTTCTTATACCTGGGAGAATACCCACGCGGGGTGCCTGCCCACGCATTTGAACGTGTACAATAAAATTACAACAAAAATTTTCCCTTATTTTGCAGAAATATTGCATGAAACAAAGGGTGATAGCAGCGGTGCTTATTTCCTAATTAAAACCTTTTAGTATCTTAAAAGGGATTTTTACTGATATAACTCACGATATTCTGAGGTTAAAATTACAGAAATTTGTTAAATTTAACATGCACAAGTTCACGATCATTCTATAACAAATACTATTTCATTACTAATTTTTATGCCTGAGGAAATATCATTCACTAGTTATAACATAATGTTCCCCCTTTATTTCTTTTAGTAGATCCATTTATTATCGTCCTTACTCCCCGTTGTCCTCATGAATTCCAACATGTTGAAATAAAGCACGATTATTGTGATGTAATATTCTCAGAATAACTTGTAAAACATTTTACTTCAAATGCCTAGTCAGGAAGGCACAACTTCTGTTTGCATTGCAAATGTTCCGCGTTCCCCTGACGAAGCGAGGCAGTTGCCATTATAAAGGACGTGTGAAGTAAACGAATAGAGAAAATAAGTAAACAAAGGAAGATAGCCAGAATTTTGGAAAGAGTGAATGAACACTGCAAGCACTTAGTTATTCTCGGGGAAGAAAGGACGCATACATGTCATGTCCTTGACATGAGGTGAAGGAAACACAGGAGGCTACAGTCTGCAGGTAGACCACAAAGACTCGCAGAAGTCACTAACATTTCCTAGAAGACCAGACTCACTTCGGAGCTGCCCAGAAAGGACGGTAAACGACCCTTGCAACAAGGTAGCCTTCTGCTGTCCACGGGGAATGCTCTTTCCATGGAGCAAGCGTTCGCGAAACCTGCGAGCGCACCTGAAACATGAGAGGGAAATGGAATGAAATGGAAACGAGGTAAAGGAAATGTGCTAGAAGATAAAGCAATCTAGCATTCTCCTCCAAACCAGGGAAATCCTAGGTCAGAGGGAGTGATCAACGGGAATCAAACCTAGGACCTCCCTAATGCGAACCTCACACGTTACCTCGTAACCAACTCGCTCAGTATCCTTACAGATCAGTAAGTTTAGGTTATATTCATATTCGTCGTTTGAATAAAAAGAATCAAACCCATAGATATTGGATGATTTAAAAATATCAAAGTAATTCTTAAAATAAACAAAAATAATTTACAGTGTAGTATCTTTGTGAGCACTAGGATTTGTCATCGTGTTTCAGGAACGCAAAAGAACCAAAAGCTTTCCTATAGGTACGTAACAGTAAATCAGGGTATTAAACAAGCCACGGTTCTAGCAAACACTCATAAAGGAAGGCTAATATTAGAACTGGACCGAAGGAGTCTGGAAGGATTAATGAGAAAAAGGGGGATCAGTTTAAGGATTACGTATGCGTATACCAGTATGTCTAAGCGACGCGCGCGCGCGATTCGTGACTACAGATCAGTGCTCCATGCGACTGCTGTACTTGCAAATTTCAACATACTAACTATTCGTGATTCCACAACCTTCTATCTCCGTCGTGTTAAATTTGTAAATTTCAATGTATGCTTTCTTAACAACTGTAAATAGTAGACAAATAAAAATGTTCCCACTTATATTTACACTCCTTAGCAACAAAGTACAGGTTGTTAGACAAAAATCTTTAAAACTGCAGTGATTAGAATTTTTTAAATGATTAAGCTTATATTTCCAAATTTTCGAAATGAAAAAGTTTAATATTAGTTTTAAAATTGGTACCAAGAAGTTAAAAAAATATCAAATCCTATTAATATAACATGTAAACAGACTAAAAATTTCAATCCTCTGGGATGAATAGTTTCAGAGAAAAGGTACGTAAGGTTTGAAGAAACAAAGGTTTCGGGAAAATGACTTTAAAGTTGTACCTTACTTATTAACCTTTTAAAACATTTCTGCTCCATAATCAGGGTTCCGGCACTATTAACAACTTCTTCTCTACTTTTCTTATTGTTTCTTACCCTTTACCTAGCTTTCTGGTATCAGTCCTGTGCCTCCGATTATATTTTTGGAACTTTGTTGCGTTTTGACAAATTCATAAGTTCACATAATATATCACTGTTTATTGATCTGCACTAACCAAACAGTTTGCATTATCTAAACTAAAACTTACCCTTTACATGGAATATTTTTCGAAAATTTTAATTCTCTCAAAAATGGCTAACGATTTTAAATAAAATACCATAAGTTTAACACATTTTTATGGCAAATGAATTGTATATCTGGAATTTTCTGGGAATGTCTCCAAGAGTATTCTTCATTGTGAACGACTTTTGCATAACTGGTAAACCATAAGAGATAGACAAAATTTTACTACACAAAAAATGTAAACGCGTTAAAATACACAATTTATGTCATATACATTTTTTGTGTTGAGTGAACCATTTTCGAGATATTGCTTAAATTTTCCAATACTTATACTTTTTCTCAAATGGAAATTCGTTATTCATTTTTTGTCCTGGTAATGCAAAGAGAATAGAATACTCCACATAGTAACCAGCTCTTAAAATATTTTACTATCGCTTAAGGTCTACCAATTCCCCTTGCATCTACAAGAAAATTAGCAATAAGATTAACATCTCGATTAACATGAAGCATATGGAGAATAAGCGTTTGAAAAATAGTTTGTACAAGAGTAGAGAAAGTCATGTGAGTGTAACACATCAGGTTGTTTTGAACACTTTAATACAATTTAGGCATTTTTATTTGTTAAACGAAACGGTAAACATGTGCAAGCCTTTGGCGCTAGAAAACAAATGAATGAACACCACAAACAGGTTAACCAATGACTGAAAGCATAAAATAACTAATCATACAAGAAAGTCCCTAGAACCAAAACATTAAAATCTAAAAAAAACCATCAGACATCAGAGAATGCAAAGGGGACGTGTCCCAGCGTGCACGCTGTCATATAAGCTAGGATCTTTAAATAAGCTTATGCTTAAACACACATTTACATTTTCATAAAACACACTTCAAATTATGAAATTAAGCAATAAAATGAAATTGACATTTGTCCCAACTCAAGGTACCTTCTCCCTTTAAATACATTACCGCCTCTTTATTGCACTTGAATAGTTTATTCTGCGAATTGAGACAAGTCATCTTATAATCCAAAGAAAGTATACCCACATCATAGAGCGTGGATATCCTTAGATACTCTTTAGGTTATTATGGACCTGGCAGTTCTCTTATGTATTCATTTAAAAATACTCATTTGTAAAATTTCTAAAATCCATAACCTCAATCTGATTCATTTAAAATGTCTCTTTTATATCCCTCCCCAAATGACCTATGAAATTCGGGGATATCTCATCACGTCAAGCGATGATTGGATGCATGTCTGAGCTGGAGACACCCATCGGGTGGACTCCGTTGCCTCCGATGACAGGGTGATGGTAGAGGGCTTGTTAGAGTGGCCTGGTCCCTGATTTCAAGTTACCGATGCCTTTGCGCGTGGTCCTTGGGTACAGAAGTATACCGTACAATACATGGTAAGTTAACTTCATAAAAACGCCCATTCTGATCCCCCTCTTAGTGACGATGGGAATGGCGGTGGAATGAGAGGACCTACAGCTTTTACCGTGGGCTCCGAACCACGTTGGACCTTGGGGATACCTCACATTAGCAAGTTAGAGGTGAAGGCATGGATAGAGAGAGCCGAGAGTCGAACTCCGGATCCTCAGAACGAAATCACTATGCTACCCCTGCGCCTTTATTTCAAATGTTAATGCAACAATCCAGATTTCATATATCTACAGTATGTACACAAAATAAAGTGGATATCTTAAACTTATTTCCTGAGATATTATCATTATGATCAGTATTTTATTAATTTGTTTACTATCTTGAAAAGCTCCTCTACATAATGAAATTAGTTTTTGTAAACGTGATATTTTATAATCAAAATATTTATTAGTATCATCATAAATTTTAAAGATGACTCTTTAATTATCCTACTAATTTGGAAGAAAATTTAATACTTTCAGAAATATTAAATATGAGACTTAAGAATGCTTGCTTAAAATCTACACAGTATCAATAATGTTGCTTAATAGCATCACAACAAAATACATTAACAAACATTCATCTCAACAGTTTTATACTATTATTTATAAGAAGTTACAGAAATCTTCAGTCATTTATAAGAAGAATTACAGTCGAGTGTATACAAATGTGCAGTTACATTTAGTTTCCTATAGTGTTTTCTTTATTTAATGTTGGCAGGAAATCCCCATCATCTGTGTTCCACACTAGCCGTGGGTAAGTCAATCTCTTTTGTGTTTCAATTCAACTTTGACAAACAACACACGCGCGCGCGTATTGGATTAAGAACGAGGTTCACGCCTAGGTGAGAGGTGAAAGGAGGTAAGTACGGAAACATTTCACCTGAGTGGCTGGAAGGCATGTTTCGCAGCGACGGTCACGGCATAAGCTGGATGATTGCGTCGTGTATTGGTCTGATGTCAAATGGTTGTACTCAAACATTAATCCATGAACATAGATCGGTTCCAGGCTCAGCAGCGAAGAAAAAGGGAAGAGTAGGACAAACATTAAGTTGAGTCCCTGAGCCAGGTAAGATACTTGACAGAAGCGTTCCTCACCAACACAAACACTACTGCAGATTATATTGACACGATTCCATGCACTCGACTGAGCATCGTGCTGAACAATTTTAAAATATAGAGGTGTGCTGACAAATAAAAACCCGAGAAATGAGAGTTTAAACACAACACACCTTCTGACTTTATGCTGTTTAAAAATCACCCATTTAGTGCATATAAAACAGGCCATTCTTCGTCTATTTCTGCTGCTCAACTGATTTAGTATTTGAAGATTGATGTATAATAACACTAAAACCCATATTTATGAATTTTGGAAAGTTTTGGCCTTTTTTCACAGTTGACTATCGTTAATAGTTATAATTCTTCGATCTGGCTTACAATGACTAACAGTAAGCGCTGTACTTACTTGCATTATTGTGCAAATGTTCAACTTACGTCATCAGGTCACGACACTGAGTTACAACAAATAGTAGTAAAAAGAAATATTTAGAGGAGGGTCTATTTTAAGTACTCGTTGTTAACTCACACTTTACGTGTATTCCCAAGCTTGGCGTTAGTAGCAGCTGGTTAGCTAACATTCTTAATAATATCAAATGTGAAAACAGAAACAAAACTCAACCTTGATGCTAAAATCAAAACCTGAAATCTTACATCTACAAATTCTTCCTGTAAAACATTCCCGTGTATGGTATAAAAAAGCTGATGTTACATTCACATGATTTCTCTACCCTCTATCGTTTATATGTGAGTATACAAATTATTCTTATGAAAGCTTATTTTCCTATTTATTTAATTTTAATCGAGATAAACCTTTGCAGAAATAGCTATATTACACATTTCGTTATACAGGATGTCCGACAAGTCCCACGCCATAGAAGATATATTTTTTGTCTCTTATCATAATTAAATTAATATTTGCTCTACATGAGTGCCCCAAGTTCAAAATATGTCTAGACATGAAACTTCATATTATTCAGAACATGGTGTAACATATCAGCAGCTGTTTCAAGATATTTTTCCTGGATCCGTGTTCGTAGGTGTTGCAGATCGCGAATATTCTCTTGGTACACTTTTTCTTTAAGATAGCCCCAGAATGCACAGTCAAGGGGATTTAAGTCTGGCGACCGTGGAGACCATTATCTGGCTCCTCTTTGCGTCCTAGCCACCTTCCAGAAAAGTTGTCGTGTAGCCACTGCCGAAACTTGTGGAATAATGTACTGGAGCACCATCCTGCATAAACTATTCTGGTCCTTCACTAAGCAGATCGAATTCAGGCATAAGCTTATCTCCTGGTAGCTGGAGATATTTTTCTCTATCCAGAAAAGAAGAATGGTCCAGCTATATGAGTAGGTAAGAAAGAGTGGTTCAGGGCCACTTTTTTGCATTTATATGGGAAGAAATAGGGAAAACGGGGAGGAATGCTATGCTAGGAGAGAGTTGAAGGAGGGGAAATCCGTTTATATGGAGAGATAGGAAAATCGAGGAGATATGCTGGCTGGAGCAGAGACTGAAGTAGGGGAAATGCGCTTTATATAAGACAGGTAGGCAATACGAGGAGAGATGCTAGATTAGACAGAGGTTGAGAGATAGAGTATGCATTTATATGTGAGAGATAGAGAATACGAGGAGAGATACTAGACTAGAAGAGCTTGAGGGGTAGAGTGTGCGTTTATAGAGAGCGATAGGGAATATGAGAAGAGATTATAGAGTAGACACAGGTCGCGGGGTAGAGTATGCATTTATATGGGAGAGCTAGGAAAACGAGGGGAGGTGCTAGACTAGACAGGGTTTAAAGGGTAGAATATGTCTTATATGAGAGAGATAGGGAAAACGGTCGTCGATGCTATGATAGGAGAGAGTTGAAGGAGGGGAAATTTGCTTATATGAGGGAGTTAGCGAAAACGAGGATAGGTTCTAGGAAGGCTAGGGTTGCTGTAAGTAAAATGTCCGCGTCTTCTCCAGGATAGCACCATCTGGTAGGTGAACAGCAGATGAACAGATTCCATGGCTCGGATACAGCATAGCCCTGTATCATTTAGCAGGTAATTCAGGTAGTATAGAAGGTATTTAGGGTAATTCATGTGATATCACAGGCAGACAGATTCCAGGGGTTGGGTGTACCATAGTTCCGTATGATTTCAAAGGTAATTCAGGTTCCTTAGCATCTCATTCTATATAGGGCGTGAAAGACTGGAGATTTTGCTCAGAGGCCTCTTTATCAGGCTTGAGGTTTTTTTACGTGCCGATAATCTACGACACGGGGCCACCGGCTTTACTGCCCATCCGAACGAAGCCATACTAAGGATCTTTACGCCCGAAAAAGTTCATCGTCCTCCGCCGGGTTTGAACCTGCGACCTCGGGACCTAACGGCCAGCATGGTAACCACTACACCACGGAGGACCACGTAATCCGTGTAGTATCATAGGTGTTCGGGGTAAGCGATTCGTATCAGAGCTATATAAGGTAATTTCGTGTGATTCATTCAGTATCACAGGTATTTAAGTAATTTTAACAGGTGTTTCAGGTAGTAACACAGGTATTTATGGTAATAGAGTAATTCAATACATGATAAACATTTCGTATCCAATGTTACAATACTTTTATATACTTTTTTTCTAAATCTTATAAACTCTTATATAATGTTAAACAGCTAGAATGTGAGACGGAGAGGACTAAACTGTTTATAGAGTTTCAGTGAGGATATATAGAATTTGTATAGGCTCAACCATTTGCATGTTTGAGGAGTTATTATAACGTTTTAGTTAGCTTTATTGTTTTTTATGGTTGCTTTATTGTTTAGATTCAGCAGCTTTATCAGTTAATAATTGTCTCATTAGATAAGGATTGTAAGGGTAGACTCTCCCCCCTTTTATCTAAGCTTGAGAACAGCACTAGGATTTGCTCCCAATGGCAGGGTTAACACTTCCCATTCCATCTTCTTATTCTTCTTTCTTCACCAGGTGTTTGCTAGATGTATACACAGCACATGGGTAAACCTACATTTCTCTTTAAATTGTAGACTCGCGGAGAAAGTCTTCATCTTGAGATCCAGGTTACTTCTCTTAAGCGCTGGTTTGCATACTGTAATGCCCATATGAATTTGTTATTATTCCATCCTCGGCATAACTCTTTTATCGTGAAAAAGAATCAACTTGATTTTATTCACTTGTACTGTGGTAATACCATGCTCTCGTGACAGGATCAGCTTCATTATCAGCATTCGTTGCAAGGGATGTCAGATATTCTATAAACTTCTGAGCGGCATCAAAACCACGATATACATAAGGTTGCTTAGGAAGACCCGTTTCCAGATGAATCGTTCGAGCAGGTTTCACGTAAACACAGAAACTCTTAGGTGTATGTTCCTGATAAGGGGCTGTATAGGAAGTTTCAGGATTGGGGATGCAAGTATGACATAGAGTGACGATGCTTTCAAAAGCTGCGTAGATGACGTAAGGTAGTTTCAACATCCTTTCAATTGTTTTCTAAATTCAACGACAAAGTTCTCCTTTATAGGCATAACTACTGGGATGGACTTTATCGTTGGGCGCCGTATTGAGTCGGCGTCTTTGGGTGTTGTCTTCGTTGGGCGCCTTAGTGGGATGGACTTTATTGTGTGTTTTCCTTTTATGTACGGTATCGGTGTTTTCGTAGGGGGAAAAGGAAAAGGTATCGGTGAAATGTCGGAAGAGCATGGATACAAGTAGGTTCTCTTAATCTCGGGTCGTGTTAACCGATGATATTTATATGGTTTTATTACGTTTTATTCTGACCTTCTTAAAACCATTCCCATAACCGATCCGTTCACACAAATGTTTTATGTCCGATCACACAAATATATCGAACTATGCCATCGCCAAATCAAACTATAGCCACATGATACCCTGTGGTGTTTCACACGTCTGCTCACATCGAATTCTAGAGTACAAGTGTCTGCATTTACCCTTCAGTTCGCATTCCTGAAAGTTTCTTAACCCTAACTTTGCCTGCCTTGTTTCCCCCAATTCACACATGTGTCGTTACAATGGGCATGTTCAGCCCGCATTCCAATCCCCTAACGGTACGTTCATTTCCCGTCGTATACCTACTCTGTACAGTCTTATAAAGAAATGTTATATGTTTCCACACTTTTCTAGGTGGTTCACAAATAGACTATGTATAATCGATATTATGGCTTCAACGTATCGTTTCAATATGCCCCCACGAGGAAATCGCTGTCGCTTCGAAGAAAACGACAGGGATTTTCTCGGAAGTCCCCATACCTAAATTTTGTGTATCATTATTCCTATATCCAAATGTAACTTAGAGTATATGTACTTTGTGTGTCGGATCGATTTTGAGGATGTACGTTAATAACATTTAATTACAATAAATATACATATATACAACATCTTTGACATTACAATGCACATATGAAAAGAAAATTACTACTAAAATGATGACAGTTTAGATATCCACAGTATTGACTGATTACACAAAATTATAGCGCTGATAACTTAGAATGAAAACAATTATTTACAAGCATTTCAAACATGGAACAGATCTCTTGAATATGTACATAATTAACACATTTATAGGTAGACGAGATAGACATTGTTTAGGCGCTAATGCCTATGAAATTGTATGTTGGTTGTGATGTAATGTATGTTTATTCTTCTTCTTTTTATTTCACAATCACGGGCTCACAATTGATAGCGGCACACGCAGTACTGTTCGTTTATCACAAACACTACACTCGCCACAAACCTTCACTGGCCGACTGGGCCGTATACGACAAATTTCATTGCCTTTGTCTTCCAACATTTTTTAACACTATAACATACATATCAGTACATTACTGATAACTGTGTTTGATTGGATATTTGGTTTACAAAGAATCTTTTATCACTAATCAACTAATCTAATTACACTGCCATTTTTTTAAGTAAATGCTTTTTTTTTTGCTACCATCCTGTCCGTTTTGTTTTATTATTTGTGTTATTGATAGTACCTCCATGTACCCGCAGTTACTTTATGTATCCGACGACGCTACTCTAAATTCTTTGAAAGGTTTAAATAAAGCAATATTGTATCGCCCCTTTGCTTTCCCTGTTTTTATATCGGTAATTTCAAATGCCTTAGCGTTAAATTTCTGAGTGATCACGCATGGCCCATTCCATAAGTTTTCCATTCTATGGTATCTTTTTCCAATTAGTGATGAACGAGGGTGGTTCTTGTATAATAATTTTTCACCTACTTGTGGGTCCCATATGTTACTGTTTCTTTTAGTACGCCTTTTTCGTGCTTCTGCGCGTTTTTTTAGCCTGTTAAATGCTTTTTGAAACATTTCTCCGTCCTTTTCGGCTTCTGCTGCGCTAATTGGTTCAGGTAATTTTGGTATTATGTTGCGGGCTATCTCTCCTGTTTGTAAGGTCACTGGTGCATATCCCGTAGATGGACATGGGGTATTATTTATTACTGTCTGCACGTATTCACAATAATTTGGCCAGAGTGAATGCCGCTTATGGCATATCACTCGAAAAAAAATCGAAATATCTCTCATAATTCGCTCGCAAGGGTTACTTTGGGGGTGGTATGATGTGGAGTTACAAACTTTTATCCCTGCTTCCCGAAGACGACCTAGAAACTTCTCTGACTTGTGAATCGAAACGTTATCAGCTATGGGAGCATCCATCTTACCATACTTAGGCACATAATCGTCCATGATTTTTGCTACACATAACGCGCTAGACAATTTCTTCATTGGATAGATTTTGACGAATTTTGAAAAAATATCTACCATTACAAACATGTGTCTCATACCTCCCCTACCTACCGGTAATGGTCCATGGGAGTCAATGGCAACCAGAGCTCCTGGTCTGTCTCTTAATATCGCTTGCGGTGGTAAATCAAATTTCAAGTTTATTAGCTTAGCCTTCTGGCAGATTTCACATGTTGCTGTCAGTTTCCTGGCATTATGCCTTAACCGCGGTATATAAAAATACTCGCCCACAGCAAGAGATGTCTTTTCGCTTCCTGCATGTATCAGTGCGAATGATACGCATTGATAACCAAATTTTGTAATTTAGTTGGTACGTATGTTATCCATTTGGGTCTATCTCTCCCCTGTAATTTATACAACACTCCCTTCCATACCCCTAGGGTTCCTGAAATGTCTTTGTTTATTTCTCGCGCTGATTCTATTATTTGACGTAACCTTGCATCTTCATATTGTGTTTTTTTTAACATTTTTCATTTCAGCTATTAGCTGCTTGTTTAAGCTAAGATCCAGTTTGAGGACCGTTACCTCTCTTTGTGTACCGGTTTGTCACTCAGGTAAATTCTTGCCTGGGCTCAGTCGGGAAAGAATGTCACTAAAAATGTTCTCACTTTCAGGAATGTGCTTAATTTCCACGTCATAGGAGGTTATTTCATAAATGTATCGTGATATTTTAGAACTCGTTAATTTACATGTCTTTATAAAAGACAGGCTAACGTGATCTGTGAATATAGTAATCTTTTTGTTAAAGATATATGTTTTGAATTTCTGCAGTGCATAATAAATTGCAGATATCTCCTGCTCCGTGATGGATGCAACTGCTTCTGCATGTGTCAAAGGTCCGGAACATGTGGATATGACGTGTAGGCCGCCATTATTGTCTCGTTGCGTCAATACAGCGCCGAAAGAAATAGTTGAGGCGTCGCAGTAAATCTCAAATGGCTGGTTCATGTTTGGCCTTTCTAATAAAATCGCCCGCGCAAACAGTTGTTTTATATCTTCAAAGGCGCGTTGCTCGTGTTCAGTCCAACGCCATCTTGTTCCCTTTTTCAGTAATGCCCGTAACGGTGCAGTCTCCTTCGCAAAATTGTATACAAATCTTACTTGGTAATTTAGCATGCCAAAAATCCTCCTGAGCTGCTTCAGATTTTTCGGGGCTGGTATTTGCTGTATGGCTTCAACCCTCTGTGGATCAACTGATAGGCTGCCATCAGAGATGATATAACCAACGAATTGCACCTGAGTGGCGAAAAATGCAGATTTTTCTAAATTTATCGTCATGCCACATTGTATCAGACGTTGTAAAATAGAATCAATATGTTCAATATGCTCCGAAATATCAGTATCATGTATTAAAAAATCATCTACGTATTGCGTCATAAATTCATTCGTAGTGTCACCGAAAACTGCATGCATGGCTCTCAGAAATGCACTAGAGCTGGTCGCGATGCCATATGGAGTTCTGTGAAATTCATAGACACGCCCACAATAAAGGAAAGCGGTATATTTTCTCAGATGTTCCTTAAGTTCTATCTGAAGATAAGAGTTTTTTAAATCCAATGTAGAAAACCATTTTTGTGACCTATTTTGCCTAATATTTGGTCTATACTTTCGGTCCTAAAATTGTCAGGCGATATGTATTTATTCAGTCGACGTGCATCGATGGTAATTCTAACAGTCCCATTTCGTTTTCTAACTATGCACAGGGGGTTTAAATATGGGGAATTTGATAACCCAATAATACCATCTTGAACCATTTTATTTATTGTGAGTTCCACGCTTTCTCTTATATCAAAAGGGATAGCTCGACATTTGTGTCTAATGGGCTCCATTTGTCGTATCTGGAACTCATATTCATAAACGTTACATAAACCGGTTCTGTCCGCGAAGACTTCGCGATTTCGGTAGAACACCTCCAATAGTTTCTCCTTCTGTTCCGCCGTCAATATTTCTATGTCCCTTATCTTCTCTCGGATCTTTTGGGAGATATTCGCATTAGCGTGTTCTTCTACCTGAAACCGGGCAGTTCTGTCAGGGGCGAACAAACCTGTTTCTTCCCGTACCTCTAAGTCATAATAACTAACAGTTACTGATTCATTCGGGACAATATTTGCATTACTAATATCTTCAAATGATTCCTCATCCTGATTATACTCCTCGCAATCGGCATCGGATGCTCTGTTTAGATCACTTCTAGCGTTATTGATCTAGTGTATTTCTCCTCCCTCAATCTGCAAATATTCGACGAAAAAATAATCTCCCATCAAGTCTTTCTCTCCGGGGGTCTCGGGATCGTTTACCTGCTGTGTCTTTTGTATGAAAGGTGTTACAACCAAGCGGTTATTTATGTAAAAACTCAACTCCTTACTTTCATAATTTATTTTTGCTCGCATTGCATCTAGAAAATCATTTCCAATTAAAAGTTGAAATATAAGCCGTGGCACTACCAGAAAAACAAACTCAATTTCTACCTCTTCAATCTTAAATGTTATCATCACCTGGTATTTAATTCTTTGCTTGCTCCTACCTATCGCCGTAACACAACACACGTTTCTTACTGGCAATGTCTGTAATTTCCACCCCGTTGCTATCAGGTTATCGTATAATTCCTGGCTACATTCCGAAGAAGATGCGCCGCTGTCGATAATTGCTTCATAGACATGATCTTTCACTTTCATCGCAATTCTAGGTGCCTCCACTATTTCACTAATTTTATCATAGTATTCCTCCCGGTTATCACTTTCTGTCGCAGAGCCTCTTTGATAATGCTCTATGCCTACACTATTCATACTTTTGTCGTACTCGTTTGCTGTAAATGAATTTGACGTATCCTGCACGGCCATATCAGAGGACTTGAGACGGCCCCTAATTAGTTTAAATTTTGGTTATTCAGTACATTTGTGGCTGAGGCACTGTTTTGTGCATCTTGATGCTGTTCAATGGGGCGTGATTCTTGTCTGTTCCAGTTCGGCGACATTCGTCCTCGTCTCTCACGCCGGGTCCTGGGTTCGTTCTAGGGTGGCTATTTGAATAAGCGCGTCGCCAGCCATTATTGCCATAGTTTCCGCGCGGCCTATTTCCGCCTCGCCTGTGGGGATTGAAGTCTATGTAATTTATATGGTGAGAACGGCCATTTTGTTGGCGGTTTTGTCGTTCAAAATCTGGCTCGTTTCTCGTTCTATGTTGTCGCTGGTTATCTCTTGGAGCCTGATTTTGATATCTGTTCCGGATGTGATAAGGATCTGGCCTACGGTGATTTTCATTGGAACGTGCCCCCCGCCCCATGGAAATTTTGAGCAATGTATCTTTCCTCACTGGTTCGTTGGTGGAAAATATTGGTGCCCCTTATTTAGCCTGAATGGCTTTGAAAAGCTGTTAACAGTTCTAGTACCTCTGCTATTGTTCGTGATTTAGCGACAATTAAATGGTTTCTAATGTGCTCATTGAAATGGTGGGCCATCAAGGAGATGAATTCCTCCTCTCTCATTGGTGGTTCAAGCAGTTGGCTCTGTTGCGCTAGTTTTAGAAAATAGTCCACCATGGTTTCACTTCGATGGTGTTGATATCTCCCATTGTTGATCTGCGTGCGCACCGCATATTGTGTGCTGCTATTCCAATATTTGCTCAGAAAAGCCTGTCGGAATTGAGCGTAAGACGTGTGATCACCCAGCGTTAGTCTATACCAAACTAAAGATTGGCCCAGTAAACCTCTCCTAATTATAAGCATTTTGTACTATTCCGGGATACCCTTTAATGTAAAATACGCCTCAACATCCATAATGTAACGGCGGGCATTATCATGTCTATCATCAAATGTCGGTATCGCAATTTCGTTTAGCAATTGGTATGGCACGGACACATGATTATTCAAACACAATATTAGAGTTGCATTCGTATCGTTATTACGAGTGGTTATCGGAGAAAATGCACCACCATGCATATGCTCCGTTGGTCGTATGTTTGCCGAAACATCAGGTGAGCTGGCGGAACGTATGTTCTGGCTTGGATTATTTATCGGCTCCATTTCGAACCGTTGTGCTTTGTCTTGTAGTCCTGCTAGCTCACGTGAGGCTTCTACTCTGAGGTTTGTTGTCTGCTGAGTATCAGACAGTTGCGCAATTTTGTCTTTCAATTTGGTTATATCATTTACTTGTGACTCTTTTTGATCCTGAATAATCTTTTTTACGGCTGTCATTTCTGCCTCCACATTATTTTCCAATGTGCGCTGCCGCTTCTCCATTATTGTGCAACTGCGCTGAAATTCAGCATTCAACCCCTCTTGCATTGCTAAGGTACTACTTCTAATTTCTACTATTTGCCCTTTGAGCTTCTCAACCTCATTCTGTGATTCTTTGACCTCAGCTTTATTTAACAAAAAATCTTCCTGCATAGCATTGTGATAAGATCTAATTTCCTCTAATTGATCCCTAATCTCTCTTTGCTGTACTTCAAACCTGGCTCCTATCATCTGCTCTAATCTATTTCCTAACTTTTCTTCCAAAACCTCATTCTGACATTGCAAATTTCTGTTTAATCTCTCTTCTAATGCTTTATTTTGGTTTTGCAATTCTTTGTTTTGATTTTGTAACTTTCATCTAGCTTTTCCGTTAATGCTTTATTTTGATTCTGTAAACTTTCACTTAAATTCACGAACATTTGCTGTATAACCAAAACAAAGTTGTTTTCAGTCATAGTGCTAGCCTCTATTGTCTGCATATTTCCCGGAAAATTTGTTTCCCTACTGTCTAATGACCTACTTTCTATCTGCTCTACCTGCATGTTTTCAGCTTCAATTAAGTCTTTCTCCATCTCTTTTACACTTAAAAGTTCTTTTCAAACCTTTTTATTTCTAAGTAACATTAATTAGTGATATTATTATTATTCAATTGTTACATGCGAGAATTTATATCGGGAAAACTATAGAAGCATATGTGTACGTTACTTTTGCTGCGTTGAGTTGGCTCCGTTGACTTGCACTGTGCTGACCCGTGCTGCGATGATCAGGATGTCGGGTTGATCTGTTGACCTGGATGGTAGGGATTTCTTCCGGTGATCGGCACGTTCATCCGCTGCTGCTGGCCTGGGGTTCGATGCTCGCAGTTACTCGATCGCTGTCATCGGCAGTTCTCCTGACACGTTGGGTGCCATGTTGGGATGGACTTTATTGTTGGGCGCCGTATTGAGTCGGCTTCTTTGGGTGTTGTCTTCGTTGGGCGCCTTAGTGGGATGGACTTTATTGTGTGTTTTCCTTTTATGTACGGTATCGGTGTTTTTGTAGGGGGAAAAGGAAAAGGTATCGGTGAAATGTCGGAAGAGCATGGATACAAGTCGGTTCTCTTAATCTCGGGTCGTGTTAACCGATGATATTTATATGGTTTTATTACGTTTTATTCTGACCTTCTTAAAACCATTCCCATAACCGATCCGTTCACACAAATGTTTTATGTCCTATCACACAAATATATCGAACTATGCCATCGCCAAATCAAACTATAGCCACATGATACCCTGTGGTGTTTCACACGTCTGCTCACATCGAATTCTAGAGTACAAGTGTCTGCATTTACCCTTCGGTTCGCATTCCTGAAAGTTTCTTAACCCTAACTTTGCCTGCCTTGTTTCCTCCAATTCACACATGTGTCGTTACAATGGGCATGTTCAGCCCGCATTCCAATCCCCTAACGGTACGTTCATTTCCCGTCGTATGCCTACTCTGTACAGTCTTATAAAGATATGTTATATGTTTCCACACTTTTCTAGGTGGTTCACAAATAGACTATGTATAATCGATATTATGGCTTCAACGTATCGTTTCACTACACTTGCAATATCATGCCGGTTACAGATGGATGCATGTTCTTCTAGACTTTCAGGTCCGCTTCGTCTCTATCGAGCATCAAAATGTGTGAAACACCCCTTACAAGTGCAGACTCATCCTTCATACTTAGTTTTCTGACGTCGAATAGGTTTATTAAAATTCTTTATACATACATAGCAATGTTTTCCACTGCTGTCGCTCAATAGTAAGAAATCACGATTGTCAGTCAGTTCAGTATCGACAACCTTTATTGGATACACTTTATGCTTCTCATCCAGCCCGAAAACGTTGATAGACATCCTGTTAAGCTTCTCAAAATTAGGTACTTGAGCAAGTGTCGCGGGGTATGAAACACAGGTGAAGTCGTACCTATCTTGAAACAGTTTGTATTTGCTGACGCGTTGAGACTTGGTTCTGACAAATTTGGCTAGTACAGAATACATGAAGCATTTCTCGTTGCTATAGATCTGGATGTTTATACAAGCTTCTTTAGCTCCAACTGATGGTGGTAGCAGTATATAGCCACTTCCTCGTAACTTGGTGATACGAAGTCGAAGTCCTTCCACAGCATGCAAAGCCCAGTTGCTACCTTTAAGCTGCGACTCCTCCATTTCAGTAACCAATTTCTTGAATTTCGTTTCCAACAGGGACTCCAGATGCGTACTCCAGATTTCGTGTTTTAAATGCTTTGTCACAGGTTTTCTGATACTGTTCACAAATCGGCATTCAACCAATAGATTTGTTTTCACACTATTGTTAATACCCAATTCGTTCTGAACAGCCCGGATTTTTTGCTGTTTTGCTTCCTGTACATAAACATTCATATCATTTGATGAATTACGACGTATGAAATACGACTCAATCGTCCCTTAAATGATGTCTCGTACTTGTTCATGTTACAGTCCTCCACTGGTGCCTAGTAGATTCCGTTTTCATTCACTTATTAGGGCTGCTTAATTCACACGCATCTTCATGCCGCTCTGCTTATAACTATCATTGAAGACTGCGTGACAATACTTGCACTTAAAGACTCGTTCACAAGTCATTCCAAGTCTTCTCTTGTCATAACTTCGCATGAATTTCTTTCCACATTTAGAGCACGTATTTCCTGATATACTAGAAATGATATCCTTATATGCAGAGTTATTCATCACCACTCTTGATGTAATAACGTATTAATTCTTCTTCAAGAAATGTTGACTTCCTTACTTCGATAACACTTTGAAAACTGATTATTCTCGGAGGGAGCACTATGTTAACACCTCAAGACTAATTAGCACAATAAAGGCCAGTGTCTGACGGTACCCTATTTATAGAGGGGGCACAAACCTTTTAGATCAATCATATACTGAATTTAATAATAAAACGGCGATTAAGCGCCTAAACCCTTATATTTCAATAGGTGTTTTTACGCGTGTGTTCGGGCGTGTCCATATGTATTCGTACATGTTCATGTGTTCGGGTCTGTTCGTATAAATTCCTGCGTGTTCACATGCTTTGAGAGGAAATGTCAGTAGGTGTTCAAGCGTGTCCATGTGTGTTTCATATGCGTACATACAGGTTTGTGTATGTAGTAGAGAGTGTATATAACCGTGTCTGTTGTGTATACAGTGTATGTGTATGTGTGAGTGCGTGTGCTTGTATGTGTGAAAGTGTGTTTGAACTATTTGAACTATTACTAACGTATATCTCGGAAATGATAGTTGCGCAAAAAAAGTTATTTGAAAGGAATTTATGCTTCAAAGAGATCTACATTTTTGTGCAGTACGTTGTCATCTACAGTTTAACGTTATCAATTATACAAGATTATACCAAATTCTTTGCGAATGAAGAGGACTTCACAGGCTGCTCACAAAAAATTCAGCATATACATTTTCTTTATCGTGTAAACATTTTTAAATATGGTGTTTTAATCAAAATCTTTAGAACCATTTTTTTTAGAAAATCAAAATGTTTGAAAAATATTATAACGGTATTTTGGAGTGTGGGATTTTCTTGAAAATCTTCGTGTCGCATCTTTGGATGCTATTGAATCTAAATACCTAGTTTGGTATTAATCCGACTTTTCGTTTTTGAGTTATGCTTTTCACAGTCACATACACAATCAGACACGAACACAAACACACACATCACACGAACCTTTTTCTAAAAATGCTTTTTTGGATCTAGATATCTCAAAATACACACAGACACACGCATACACACACACATATATATATATATATATATATATATATATATATATATATCCAATTAAAACCCTGAATCGGATGTTTTGGGTGAAATACGATACCTTATCTACATACTACGGATATATATATATATATATCCAATTAAAACCCTGAATCGGATGTTTTGGGTGAAATACGATACCTTATCTACATACTACGGACATGGTAAGAAACGGGATTTATCTATAGCAAGGGAGAAATCCTGTGTATTCATATAACACTATAATTGTGAATGGAGCTAATATAGCTCTACCGCGCGAGTCCGGGGTTCGATTCCGTCGACCACCCACTCTGTCCTATAGTTTTCATTGGTCAGTTTCAAATGCTAGGGTGTTTTCTCTACCACGACTTCCTTTCCATCATTTCATCCCGTTTCCTTCTCATCTTTCAGAGGCGCTTCTAGATTTCCTGGCGTATGGCGGTGCCGGACATATGGCGCAAATGGTTGCTCTAAGGACAGAGTACTCCCAGTAGACACTAGAGGGCTTCTTGTTGAATGGTTCGCTCATCACTCTCTCTCTCTCTGGGCAGCTCCAGCAGTAGGACGGATCTTGGAGCCTCGAACTGTTAGGAACCTCGGCGTGTCTTTGTGACCTGTCTGCCTGTGGCCTGTAGCCTCCTGTGGTTGCTTCACTTTATCGTTTCCTCCCTGAGGTGGTAGCCACAAAAGATCAATTAGATCGTAGTATGCGAGTTGTCCCCCTCCGTTGAAATGAAATTTAATTTTATTTATTGACACTCTGTAACTACTTCTTAGCATCCCACCCTATCTGTATTGGGCGTGAAAGACCGGAGGATTTGTTCACAGGCATCTTTATCAGACTTGAGGTTTGTTTACGCCGTAAATCTACGGCTTTACTTCATTTCCGAAGGAAGCCATGCTAAGGGTTTTTACGCCCGAAAATATCCATCGCCCTCAGCCAGGTTTGAACCCACGACCTCGAGAACTAAATGTTAGCACGGTACCCTTACTCAACAGAGGACGATTTTCCCTTCCGTTGTATAACCTATACCTACAACTTACAACCAAAGGAAATCTGAGGGTATTTAGCTTCATAAATGTGTACTTCTGCTTATACACATAGAAGAGTCGACAAATAGACCGGTGGGTAAGAGACACAACATTCAGAAGGAGAACGTGTGAGTAGAAGAGTAAAAACAAAGACAAGAGAGTGAGTATGCTGTAGTTATTAAAGTGGTCCATAGATATATACTTGTTAACCAATTCCGCGTTTCTGAATGTTCAGATTCTCATTTTCAAACATAAAATTTATATTCGGTTATATGTTTTTGCCAGTATATTAATTAACCATAGTTTCCACTGGCTGTGATAGTTCTCTGAAAATAAAAAAACCCTAAGAAACTAGTCTATTAAATTCCAAAAAGAATCATCAACTGGTTATTTACCCACAAAATTCTGAATGAATATGATACCATAATCTCTGAACCGAAGTTTCAAATATAAAACTTCCATTTTGATCACTGAGTGAACTCTAAGCTGGCGAGCATGTTGTACTCTACTCAACTTCAAGGATACTTGTATTTACTTTTATTTTAGTTCGGCAGTCGCTATATCAAATTAATTAAAAATCAGCTTCCTTTCTGTGGCGCAAGTCCTCTTATTTAACTTCTAGAGTGAAAGAAGCTCTCAATCGCCGTCTTAACCATCAGTGCGTTAAATACCTCTTATACTTCTATTTATCCACGACTTCTTCCAAAATTTAAGGGACCAATTTGCCCAGATATCCTTTCTTCCTTCGCGTTGCCAGATATGGGGAAACCAGCGTTATATATTGATATCAGTTCCTATAAGGTTTTATCGTGGAAGAAATAAAGAGAATATAGCAAGAAAGGAGAAATGGAGCTTGTGTTACTTAGCAGCATCACTGAGTAATAAAACAACTATCCGGGTTACCTTCAATCGACTTTCCCTACTGTCTATCTTTTGTTAGTGGGTGTACAAAGTATTCTTGCGGAAGTTTATTTTCCTATCTACTTCATTTTAATAGAGACAAACCTTTCCGAAAATAGCTACAGTACCCATTTCGTTATAGATACAAAGAGAATAGCGACAGTCAAATGTTTAACAACTGGACGCTATATGCTGGCCTTAAAATTCCAAACTGTTTCCATGCATTTGTGAGACAACTGAAAGTTGACAGGACTTAAGAGAATGGCCAAGAAATGAACAATTTCAACATTTAACAACGGATATCTCAGAAATGGCTTATGCCACTAAAAAAAGCCGATTTGAAATAAATTGTCTGCTTTAAAGGGATCTATATTTTTGTGTTATGTGTTTTTATTCATCGCTTAACTTTTCCAGTTATACAAGATTATACGAAATTCCTTCAAAATGAAGTGGACTTCACAGGGGATTACCAAAAATTGAAGGTATATAGTGTATACGTAAATACCATATATGTAAATAGATTTCATATATGGTATTTAAATCAAAATCGTTAAAGGGATTTTTTAGAAAATGAAAAATGTCAAAAAGTGTTCCATGTAAAGGGTAGTGTCGAATGAGAGATTTTCTTGAAAATCTTCGTGTCGTATCTTTGGAAGATATTGAATCTAAAAATCAAGCTTGGTATTTATCCGACTTCTCGTTTTTGAGTTATGCTGTTCACAGATACACACACATACACTCACGCACATTTTTCTAAGAATGTTTTTTTTTATTCAGGGGGCTCAAAATGTAATTCCCGTGAAATGTGATATGAATTTTTTGATGGAATGCAATACCTTCTCTACTTATTAGATACGTGGTAGAGAAAGTAAAACTGTTTTTTTATTCATGGGACCTATAAACATGTATTCTGGTGAAATCCCTGTATCGAATTTGAATACCTTCTCTACTTACTATGTATGTAGTAGAGAAAGAAAAAACCAGTATTTTGGAACAAAGACACGAAGATATGAAAAAGAAAGGTATAGTAGGAGTGAAGTCTCAACACTTGGATATTGTCTCCATTGTTAGTGATGTAAACCAGCTCCAACCGTCCACTCCGGTACTGGTACATGATTTTGCGGAGAAGTGACACAATGTCAATAATTAGTATTACAAGTTCTACATTACGGCTCTGCAAAGACCAAGAAACTCCCATGTTCACTATTCGAAGACGACGGGAGGAAGGGTATCAACATTCTACTTGTCGTTTGGTATGAATCCCACAATTACGAAAGCCCCTGTGAGAACACCTCATCTCAGCTGATTGATTTGAAAACCCTCCTGTTATAAAAATGTCACTTGATATGTCAGATTATATTATTGCTTAGAATATTAATACAGCATTAAACTCAACAGTATCATAAGTGCAGCAAGGATTTGGAACAAACTTTAGTAGTGTTGTACCAAAAAATCCTTTGAAATTCACTTATCTGCTTTTTAGTAGTGGTGAAATATAGTTGGAGAAGATTATTGCGTTGATAATGTCAACTCTGAAATCCAAAGAAAATTAAAATAAGTGGAGACAGAAGGGTAAACCAATAGGTAAGTCATCTCACAAGTACCTTGGAGATCGTAAGAAGTATAATAAAGTTTTTGAGGAATGACTTAGATAGCGCTGATTTTATGTATGCAAAGTATTTATCTCAAGAGAGACCGAAATTAAAATTAGATTAGTTGGGAAAAAATAACAAACAGTACACAGACAAATTCAAAAGTAATAAAAGAAGTGCAAAATGTATGTCTTAGATCCATCACTCATCCAACTACCGTTTGATCAGCCTTCTGTAGCTCTCTCGAAAGTCTTGGAGACGCTAGTACTTGCCGGCATGTCCATACCATTAGGAGACAGCGGACCACTAACTGGATTCTGTCCTGGGCCCCTACATGGCCCCTACAGAAGTTGCTGCAGGAAATGGAGGCTCTGGACTTCCAGATAGAGTATACATTACGACGGTATAGATTGAACGTCCCGAAGACTTCCTCTACGAACTCTCATATGCGTCCTGCACACGTTCTTCCACAAGTTGGAGCTACAAGCATAAGGCCACTTCACACATCTGAAACAGCACAGGTTTAAAGTCTCAGTCATGGGGAAATATCGACATTCCGAACGTAAGCGACGCAGACACAGAAGATTCTGTGATTTTCCGCGTGCTTTCCAGCGTGGCTGTTGTCTTGGCTGATGTCCCAACAGAGCAATGCACCAATAAAGCTCAAGAAGCCGATGACGTGTTTTGTATGAACAGGAACATCTGCGCAGCCATAAATCCTATTTAGCGACACCTTCACCTCATCCAAGAGTGGTGAGGTTTTGGCGTATATTCATCAATCCGAACAAAGCCACTGCATTCTAATAAGGAATTATGACATTCCTATAGACTGTCCTATATTGATGTACCTTCCTCGAAGGATTGAATGCAACAATACCATCTCATACCAAGGAGTGAACTTAAATAAAGGCGTAACTTTTAAGGAACACATCGGACTATGCGGGCTATTACCTCACTGTCCCCATGCTCAGGTCAGCGATGCCTTGTTTTAGAACCACACAGTGTTACACCTTTATCGAGCACTAATCATTCCCTACACCCTTGCGAGATCGCATAGTCGCAGACTGTAGTCTGTCATGACTGCAAAGCCACCTCAGGACCATTTATTCTTTACCGGGCCGCAAAACTTTAGGATACATTGCCATTCCATCGGAGCGGTCTCTTGGAAATTACAGCCACAGAATAGTCCTCACCGCATCCTTCCAAAAGTTGCTAGGGCCCCATAATCTACAATAGTTGGGAAATAAATCACAGCAGTAGTGCAGAAGGGCCGTTGCACCCTGAAAAGCATCCATCGAGGAGCAAGCATTGCTGTTTTCTTACATTCACCCCTATCTGAATCTCAACAGCTACCCTGTAACACTCGTCCACTCCAATTCTGGATAAATACACTAGGAACCTCCCACGATCCGAGGTCGTTAAGACAGGAACTTGTGAACGGGAAGTCTGCTGTCTATATACTACGAACCATCCTCCCTAACTGAGATTTTTCCGGGTTTTCCTCAGTCCTCATAACTGGCCAATGAGGTACCCTAAACTTAAACCTGGGACGCTTCCTTCCCAAGTTTCCTTATCAAATATCATCATCTTACACTCTCCACCGCCTATGGTGCCGTATGAATAAGAACGGGCGTTAAACACTCTTCGGAAACGTGAATGGCCCTCAGCCCACTATATGTATCGTTCGTTCATATATTTCAGATTAAGTTCTGTTCCTTGAATGTTTATTTCAACGAGCAACCTACCAAAGCTTACTTCTTACAGGGCTACACCACAGTTTAGAGTCGAGATGATGACATACTCCTTCCACTTCCACATGGTCATCTCTAAAGCACGGGGTGACCTCCTCTCGTTTAGAGGAATTAAGTATGGCTGCTAGAAGCATTCTCCCTGTCTCAGTTAATTAGCTAGACAGTGCAAGGATGCATTAATGTTCTTTTTATGAGCTTCTTTATTTACCTACCAAAAAGGGTTTTCCAGGATCCTGTGCTGCATGCATGTAACGAAAGTTCAGTTGCTCAGTTTAATGGGTATACCTAAACACAGGAGAGCATGGAAGCTTTGCACAGTAGGTTTGTGGACTTGGTACCTTTCCAGTGCAACAGGGGAGAAAATTAATAGTATTCCTCAATGTAATATTTGTTTTAGATTTAGATTTTCTTTAATGTGTTTTATATAAGGAAGAGAAAACACTCTAATGGATAAGGCATTCCGAATATTTTTTTTTTTTTGCCTCAGCACAACCCCCCAGCCCTTTTTGCTGGTTTTAAAAGTCAGGTTAAGTTTATATTAAAACCTATCACATATCTCACTGCCACTATAGTTATATGTTGAATATCCGTAATAAATTAACTACTGGCCACTACAACTTGAATCCATCTCTGCAACGAAGTCAGTAAGCGTGTCAGATGTTCAGAGATTGTCGTGTAGAATTTATCTCAGGAGTTGGATTTTTTAAATGTGATTAAAATACCAAACCAAAGTGTACATAGGTGGTATAAAAACAATTTATAGATTTGTTTATACAAGTATTGTTATTTTTGGTATGACACAAAAGCGAAATAATTCACTTAATCACAACTAAATTATAACAAGTGGCTCAAACGCGCCGTATTTGACGTCTGCAGATAACCCTTCGTGCGTTAAAAGAGTTGCAGAATTCAACGAGGCAATTCCAAGTAAACACAGGTCATTGGGGAAGCGGCGCTTTAGCGTCCTAAAAATATACTACTACTAATATACCAGCGAAACGTCCATATCAATACACGGAGACGGTTGGAACACCCTATCAATCAACAAGGGCAAAATTTCGAACACCTATTCAATGAGCGAAGTGAGCATAAAGATACTGTTAGATGATGATAATAATAATAGTAACAATAACATTTATAACACCAAGCTAAAACATGGTAGTGAAACACTGCGTGCTCTCATGTTGTAGCTTATAGTCCGTAATGTTAGACAAGAACAGCATAAACACAGTTTAAAAATCTGAAGTGTTACACTCACATGACTTTCTCTACTCTTGTACAAACTATTTTTACAAACGATTATTCTCCATATGCTTCATGTTAATCGAGATGTTAATCTAATTGCTAATTTTCTTGTAGATGCAAGGGGAATATGGTAGGCTTTAAGCGACAGTCAAATATTTTAAGAGTTGGTTGCTATGTGGAGTATTCCATTCTCTTTGCATTACCAGGACAAAAAAAAGTGAATAACGAATTTCCATTTGAGAAAAAGTGTAAGTATTGAAAAATTAACGGGAATAACAAGCAATATCTCGAAAAGGTTCACTCAAAAAAAATAATGTGTATGACATAAATTGCGTATTTTAACGCGATCTACATTTTTTGTGTAGTAAAATTTTGTCTATCTCTTATGGTTTACCAGTTATGCAAAAGTCGTTCACAATGGAGAATACTTTTGGAGACATTCTCAGAAAATTCGAGATATACATTTCATTTGTCATGAAAATATCTTGAACATATATCTTAATCAAAATCGCTAGAGCCATTTTTTGAGAAAATTAAAATTTTCGAAAAATGCTCCATGTAAAGGGTAGTCTGGGGTGGGGGGATTTTCTTGAAAACCTTCGTGTCGCATCTCTGGAAGATACTGAACCTAAATACCAAGCTTGGTGTTTATCCGACTGTTCCTTTCTGAGTTATGCTGTTCACAAACACACACACGGACATGTTTCCAAAACTGTTTTTTTTAATTCAGGGGCTCTCAAAACATGTATTTCCGGTGAAATCTCGGTATCAAATTTTTGGTTGGAATACAATACTTCCCCTACTTACTATACGTAGTAGAGAAAGTAAAAATAGCTTTTGGCGGATATGGATAGCTCATATTTTATATGTCGGTATAAAAGGTCAGTTTATTTCCTCATAATAAAGCCCGTGTATCTGATGTGGAAAATATTCACATCTTTTCGGTCTGTTTTTGTCTATAATCACGGAGAGTACACTCTATTGGAAGGCTGGGAAGTGCATCTCAATGTGCGTCATCGTCTTTGTTGATAAGCAGGAGGAGTAGAACAAAGTTCGGCTGGCCCCGTTGCTCAGTCGGTGGAGCATCTGCCTGCTGTGCAAGGGATCCCGGCTCGATTTCCGGCTAGGGTGTGAAAATCTTTCTTTAGCCAAGATTCTTCCCTATCCTCCCCAAAGTCTGGATATATGAACGAAAGTGTGAATGTGTGAAACCCAAAGACGAGCCTATAGGCAATAATTGTTACAAAGTAAAGGCCGCGGATAAGACCATTGTAGTTAAAGACGGGCCTATAATTCGCCAGTTCTCCACTGACCTGTGTTTACTTGAAATTACTGCATTAAGTTCTGCAACACTTTTAACGTACGAAAGGATTCCACATTTGAGCCAACTGTACACGTGTAATTGTTTTGTATTAACGAAATAGACACGCTATTCAGTACTGAATTCTTTCTTTCTTACATATTTTGAGGTTTAGTGGAAACAGTTCTCGGGTACAATGAAGTGCTGTGTTAATTGCTTATTTTTCATTATTAAAACAAAAATCTTTGTTATTTTAGAGCCTTCAGGTTTAGCTCAGGCTAGGGTTATAAAAGGTAACGGCAGTAAATGTGGCATGTCTAAGCAGTTTGTTCTATACGAGCAGATAAAAGTTGGATCCCAAAGAGGACTGTGGTCGTGCTCTACACAGTTTCCTACGTCGTTGGATGACGTCGTTCTGTGATTCCTATGAAGTTGAGCAGTAGAGCGCCATAATCCTCTGAGCTTACTTGGAGGACTTTTTACCCAGGGATAAACAAAATGAAATCTCAGATTTGTTCTGGCGAGTATCGAAGATGCTGAATGCTTAGTGCAAAATTCAAGTTCCGGCAACGCATGAAGTTTATAGACATTGAATTTAATACTCTCCCAGAATGTGCAATCAAAAGACTTCATCATGAAACCATCAAGATTAAGGTCAGCCTTACAGTGCCTAATGTAACGATAAACGGTGAAGGTACGGACGAACGAGGGGGCCCTCAAAACCGGGACAGAACACCATAAGTAGATCACAACAGCCCTTTTTGCTTTTACTGTGACCCCTGGGAAGGAAGGATGATTGGTGAGTTCTGAGAGGAGACCAGGCTCGGATAGTGACTGGCGAAAGCATGAACGGGGTTCCTAACGTTTCCAGATCGAAACGTAACCGCCGCAGACGCCTGAGAGCATTCAGAGACGAGTTCTAACTGAGCAGTCCTCCAGTGACGCCAGGTAAGAAACCTCTACAGAGCGCACATACACCGCCCAGCCACAACCGGCCGAACACCGCCGCCTGACCTACAACCCTGAAACAGATGTCAAGGAAGATGATCGGTACAGGGAATGGGGCAGGAAAGTCATGTTGGAAGACGAACCACACCAGCATTCGCCTGCCGACCCCGGGAAACCACGAGAAACCCATGGGCTATAGTGAGCGGTAGCTGAATATCGAACCCGAGACCTCAGGGAATGCGGGTCGCTCGCGTTAGCTAGTTTACGCAGCGGTGGATGTGGCTCAAACACACACAGGTGCTATTCGAAGTATTAGGGCGCTGTAACGCTAAATACATAGAAAACAACCGGCTGACAGCCTCAGTTTCCATACGTCTGGGCAGATGTCAGTCAATCACAACATACACATGCTCATTATTTTAATCTACAGAAACTTGTTTGTTCGCAGCGTCTTTTTACAATCCATGTACCATCAATATTTGCTGCAACATAAACAATTCTATCCTTACGTCTGCATGTTACAACTTCTTTCTTCCTTTTGATATTGATTTAAATGTACGAAAAATACTACTGTCTGGCTTCATCTCGTTTGAGTTTTTCAAAACTAAAAATGTGATAATAAATTTTAGTAAACGTTACTGCATCTGCTCCTTTGTACTGGAATTCTGTACCACTTCGCAGAAAAATCATCATATTTCATGATCACTTTGGAGCAGAGAGCTAAAATTTAGCTTATCTTTTAGGGTAAGTTTCGTTCTACGAATTGGTTACTTCTGCGAAGTACGGCACTTTCCGTGTGCTCAAGTTATGAGCTTTCTTTCTTTCCAAATGCACGCGATTTTTTTCACCATTTTTGCTTTGGGCAGCTTTTTCTGTGATCGAACTTCGGGTATAAAAGACCCGTTTTCTCAGAAACTATCAAACATAGCTAAATGATATTTTAGTATGCTAAAACTCACCTCTAAGTTGGTTGTGTTTCTACTTAGCTTTCCTCGTGAGGGAGGGGACTCTTCGGAGAGAAGAGCACTGCTCCACTGAGGATATTGAACCTGTGCCCACAAGAGGGCGCCCCGGGAGGAAGAAGGAGGTGAGAGACACCGGGCGGACGGAACCAAGAATGACGACACAGCAATAACAGATTATCCACAGTTTCCAGATTGAGACTCTCGGACAGTCGGACAAGCAGATCGCCCCACACAGGGAGTCCAACACCCCATTCCGCAAGGGCGGTCCGTATACCATGGCAACCAGGCAAAAGTCGAAGGACGGAGAAGGTTCCACAGAGAGCATCCTTTTTTCCTGCCACGCCACACCGAAACACCATCGCCGATACTTCCAATTCTGAAACAGAGCTAACGAGGAAGGGATGAATTAAATGATGAATGCAACGAAGTGGAGGGACAGAAAATTAGGGGGCCGAAAGAAACATTCCAGTATTCGCCTGACGACTCGGGAAAACCCACGAAAAAATCCTGGGCCAGAGGGGATGGTCGACGGGATTTGAACCTGGAATCTCCTGAATGCGAGTTACTGCGACGTCACCTCTCTAGGTTACTTTGGTTAATAAGGTTATTGTTTAAAGTGTTATTTTATTGCGAATAAACTAATAAAAAGGTAAAATAAGGAAAAACTCCTATCTTCCTTAATAAACAAACATATTGGATAAGAATACATACGTGAACTAAGAACTAGGACTGCACCTGAAGTTTGTAAAAAGTTCAGTCTGATAAGTTGAATGGTTTATGAATTCAGCAGATATAGCTTTGGCGGCTTAGGATCCTTTAATCTACCCTTAAAGAAATAGTTGCGAACGCTGAAGACAATAGCACTACATTACTAAAATGTTAAAAGGGGTTGTATATTTTCGTGGAATAAGAGTTACGAAATATAATTATTAGTCATATACCTCAAAGTTCACTAAATGACAATGAATTCTGCCCAGAAGTGATCACTGTAGAAGCCAATCTTGCTGCGTGGTTTCGAGGCCTGTCACTCTTCTGCACTTTGGTCCTAGGCGCAGTTAAACATTCTCTGGACATCCCTGCATTTCACTTTGAGACTAATTGCACGCTAGTGCCAACATTCCGATGTCCCTCAGCAGGAGATGGTGCTGCACATTCGACAATTACCATTGCGAGATATTTATTAATACCACCTACGTAGCAGGTAGAGAAGGTATTGCACTACACCCAAAATTCCATATCGAGATTTCACCGGAAATACATGTTTTGAGACCGCCTGAATCCAAATGAGTATTTTCAGAAAAAGGTCGGTATGTCTGTGATCAGCACTACTCAAAAACGAAAACTCGGATAAATGCCAAACTTGGTATTTAGGTACAGTATGTTTCAAAGAAGCGACACAAAGATTAAAAGAAAAAATTCCCCAAATCCAACTATGCCATACATGGAGCATTTTTATTTTCTCAAAAATGGCTCTAACGAGTTTGATTAAAATACCATACCTATATTAAAAGTACTACCATGACAAATAAAATGTCTATCTTAAGTTTTATGTAATCTTGTATAACTGGTAAACGTTAAGCGATAGACGAAAACGTACTACACAAATAATGTAGATCTCTTTAGAGTACACAACGTATTTCAAATAACTTTTTGGTGACTTTTATTTTAAAGTTCTGTCGACTTTCACTTATTTCTCGCGATGTCATGGAAACAGTATGAAATTCTAAGGCCAGTATATAGCGTACAGTTGTTAAACATTTGATTATCGTTGTTCCCTTTGTATCTATAGCGAAATGTGTAATGTAGCTACTTGTTGCAAAGGTTTGACTCATTAAAATAAAGGAGCAAAATAAGCTTTCGTAAGAATAGTTTTTATATCCCTTAATAAATTATAGACGGTAGAGAGAATCATGTGAATGTGACACACAACATATTTTTGTATAGCGTGTCACTTGTATCAGGATCGGATTCTTAGTCAATGCGCCACGTGTAAAGCTCAAAAGATGCCCAACATAATGGCTACCCTATGAGATGACTAGGGCCCGAATACTTAGCCGTTACCCTGACATTTAATGAGCCACTTTCAGGAAATATTAATATGTTTCACACATCCAGGGGCTAAATATATTAATTTCACAGGACCTAAAGATGCTTAAATGAGGGGCTGCAACCTAAGCTGTGCTCAATTGCTGTTTTCAGTTCTTCAAATGATAAATACGTGTTTACCCGAGGCTGCAATTATTGTAGGCTCACATGCAGTTCTGGCTTTGAAGACATGAAGCTGATTTGTTTGGTACTACAGGGAGGAAAATAAACAAGATAATGAACCCTAGAATCTACAGCATTAGCATCTATGACTGCTCCAAATTCGAAGGGCGACCAGATCCTGATGAAGACGGGAGCCTGCATGGACGGGTCCATAACGTTTCCAGATCGAACGCATCCTACGTCGCCTGGGCCCATCCAGAGGGCCTCGAACTCCTGGCGGTTCATCCGGAGCGGGGTCCACTCTGAGGTTAGACCTAACTGAGCAGTCCCGCAATGACGCTAGGGAAAAACCTCTGTAGTCACCACCCAGCCGCAACCCGCTGAACACCGTCGCATGCACCTACAATCCTGAAACACATGACAAGATGATGAATACAGAAAGTGAGGGGAGGAGAGTCGTAGTAGAAGGTGAACCTCCCCAGCATTCGTCTGCCGACCCACGAAAACCACATGATCAGAGTGGACGGTCGCCGGGATCGAACCCAGACCTACCGAATAGGAGTCGCCCACGTTACCGCGGCACCACCTCACTCGGTTTTCTTTGAGTATTACTTTCTCTACTACGCACAGTAAGTAGGGAAAGTATTGTATTCCACCCAAAAATTCTATACCGAGATTTCACCGGAAATACATGTTTTGAGACCTCTGAATCCATAAAAAGCATTTTTAGAAACATGTCCGTGTGTGTGTCTGTCTGACTGTCTGTGTGTGACTGTGAACAGCATAACTCATAAACGAACAGTCGGATAAACACCAAACTTGGTATTTAGGTTCAGTATCTTCCAGAGATGCGACAAGAAGGTTTTCAAGAAAATCCCCCACCCCAGATTACCCTTTGCATGGAACATTTTTCGAAAACTTTAATGTTCTCAAAAATGGCTCCAACGATTTTGATTGAAATATCGTATGTTTAAGATATTTTCATGACAAATGAAATGTATATCTCGAATTGTCTGGGAATGTCTCCAAAAGTATTCTTCATTGTGAACGACTTTTGCATAACTGGTAAACCATAAGAGATAGACAAACTTTTACTACACAAAAAATGTAGATGGCGTTAAAATACACAATTTATGTCATATACCTTTCTTTTGTTGAGTGAACCGTTTTTGAGATATTGCTTGTTATTCCCTTAAATTTTCCAATACTTATACTTTTTCTCAAATTCGTTATTCATTTTGTTTGTCCTGGACATGCAAAGAGAATGGAATACTCCACATAGCAACCAGCGCTTAAAAGATTTGACTATCGCTCATAACCTACCATGTTCCCCTTGCATCTACAAGAAAATTAGCAATAAGATTAACATCTCGATATCTCGATTAACATGAAGCATATGGAGAATAAGCGTTTGTAAAAATAGTTTGTACAAGAGTAGAGAAAATCATGTAACACATCAGAATTTTTTTCATGTGAAATGTACCATTAAATAACTCTTATTAAAATAACAAAAAGCAGAAAGTAATAATAGGAAATCGTTCACTCCAGAAATTGTTTGAGCATGCCTTTGGTTGTCTACCGCGTTGCTAACAAATACAAACAAAAGACGATAAAACGTATGCTGTGTGTTTTATGGACTTTTGTGAAATAGAGCTATGAATAAATTTTATTAAAGCCGCTTGTGCACGATCAAATTTTGTCAAATTCAATACTTTACAAGACTTTTCAAGAGTTGTCACAACTTCATAAATTTTCTTGTCAAATTGCTTCCAGTACTTTTAAAGTCTTTGAAAGTCTTAAAAACAAATGAGGACATGCTCTAAACGGTGAAAGATTTCACAATGATTTGATGGCTTTGGCCAATGAAATGCGAGTATTCACAGTGCGTCACCAAACCTGCAACATGGCTGACAGCGATAACTAACAAAATTGGCTACCTGGTCAAGGTATGTCGTATGCGAACTGATTTATACAGAGGGTCTCCTCAGCCATCTGGCCGGTAGTCGCGATGCGTGTTCCGCGCGGTATATTCAGTGTATCCGTTTATTATTCTCTTATTGATACTGACACAATATTATTACTGATTTTATGATGATTATTACGATATATTGATTACCTATCGAACAAACATAATTACTTTTTATTCTATCAGTACTAAACTTTGTCACAGTCGGTGTTCAAAGTGATGTCCTTCGGCAGATAAACATTCTTGGCACCGTCTGATGAAATTACCATTCACACGCATAAGTACTTCCCCTAATTTCTGTTCTTATATTGTTTTGGGATCGTCTATGGTGCGAGGATTATTCCTATAGACTCTATTTTTGAGTTCCCCACAGATAAAAGTCACACACAGCAAGATCCGGCGATCGATCAGGCCATAACCCTTTAGAAATTATTCTGTCATCAAAAACATTCTTGATGTTTTCCAAGGAAGCCTCGCGCGGTCGTAATTGATGGACCATAGTCACTCTGTATGGTTTAATTTCAACGGTTTCGTAGACACTCACTTGTGCTACACGTCGTAAAGGTTTATTCGGAGACCGTTCAAATGCTTCGCCTATTTCATGAAGTTTTTCTTCCGCTAGAACCCTTCGTTTCTTTTTACAACTTACAACATTAAATAATCCCGTTCTCTTCACTAAATATCTAACTGTTTCTCTACTCGGAATTGGAACACCAGGAAATTTATCGTGAAATTGCCTATACATCTGTCTACATGAGTCGGTTATCACGTACGTGTCATACATAAAAAATCTTTGTTCAAGCGAAAATTTGAGTATCATTTCTGGGTTGTAACAATCCGATAATTCAATCGCATACAAATACACACGCGTCTCGCGTCTATACACAAGAAGCGATAACAGCTGACTGAAGCCCGCTGCCACATGTCCGATAAGTGGAAGAGCCCGTGGCCTTGAGTTCATTCAGACGTGTCGCACAAGACTGCCGTGCAATTCCCAGCCAGAGCGCTGAAGGATCGCTCTGTACATAAGCTGGCCATGTCTGTACATCGAGAGCTCCTGGATTACCACAAGATGGAGCAGATGAAGAAATAATTGCCAGATAATTTTCCGAACTAAGTATACCTTAATGCAATTATATATACTGTGGTTAACCTGTCGGTTGGTGTTATTTTCATTGTATTCCTCACTCGTAATGTGATTTCATTGGATATCATATATGAAAGTGCCACATAATATTAATAAAGAACAATATTTCATTTTGAATTGTTATACTGTGACACAAATAGTAAATTGCTTTGCGCGTGATAAATTATCGATGTGTTCTGAAGGGTTTCAGTTTGGCGAAGAGACAACTTCTAAATACACCTTTGACATTGCCAGGTCTTGCCAAATCTTTTCCAATCTTGTCACATATTGAAAAACATTTCACAATTTTTCTTGTAAACTCTAAAATTGAAAAAAAAAGTTTGATCGTGTACAAGGGGCTTAAGACAAGAAAAGAAAAACTACTGCTGCTAGAACACATCTTAAAAATGTTTACATTCATATTACTTTCTCTATCCATTCTTCAACAAACTATTCTTAGACAAAGGTTATTCTTCCATCTACTTCATTTATTCAAGCATTTGTAGAGTTGCTTTAATTACATGTTTCCTTGTAGATAAAATGGGAATAGGGGCTTAAGCGATGGTCAAATCTATTAAGAGCTGGTCACATATGACGGCTTTGAAATACAGTCCTCTTTATACGACTAGCAGAAAAAAAATCTGATATGTTGCATTCACATAACTTTCTCTATACTCTGTCCCTTATTAGTGTGTATACAAATTATTCTTATGAAAGTTTATTTTTCTATATACTTTATTTTAATCCAAATAAACCTTTCCAGAAATAGCTACAGTACAAATTTCGTTATAGATACAAAGGGAACAGTGATAGTCAAACGTTTAACAACAGGAAGCTATATACTGGCCTTAATATCCCATACTGCTTCCATGCAATCGCGAGAAACAACTGAAAATCTAAATGAAAGACAAAGTATTGAACAAATCGAACCGTATATCTCGGAAATGAGTGATGCTAAAGACAAGTTATTACTTCAAATAAATTGTGTGTTTTAAAGAGATCTGTGTACACCTTTGGTGCAGTGCGTTTTCGTCTATCGCTTAACATTTACCAGTTATAAAGGGTGGCGCAGATAGTTGGCCCGTCACCTGTTTGAATGCAAATGTGATATTCTCATTGTGTATTAATACACATTTCTGTTAAAACTGAATAGAGCTACAGTATAACAATAGGCAATTTTATGCAATATGAGTAATCGATAGCTGCCATAGATAAAAGTGGCCCGGTAAGTATACAATATTTTTTTTTAATTCCATTTATACCCCAACTATAACTACATTTGTCTTATTGGCGGCCTTTCCTTTGGAACTTATTGCCTGAGGGAATGGTTTTTAACTCATATTCTCTTGTCGTTGGGTTTTAATCGTTAGATTACACACACATTCAGTCTCTGGGGAGGATAGGAAATAATTTTGCTAGAGAAAAATTCTCACCCCCAGCCGAGAATCAAACCCGCGAACCCTCACACAACAGGCAGGTGCTCTACCGACTGAGCTGCGGTGCCAGCCCAGCAAAACAGTGGCGGGTGCAGCATCAATTTACAACTGTGCACATCTAAACCATATTCAGATACACCCGCCCTGAGATTCCGATATCGATGGCGGCAACTTCACGGCTGATGTGTTTCAGTTCCTGTTTTGTGTGTGGATTTGTTTCACAGACCTTGCTCTTCAAACATCCCCACAGGAAAAAAATCACACCTTGTTGGAACCGGGAACGTGGTGGCCATTCATTTTTGCCAACAGCTCGCTCCGTAGAAAAGACATTATGGACTCATTCGTTAATCGAACCTATTTTCACATATGTTTCCACAATTTGAATTCTTTCTTGTATTGAGAAAGTCATTTTACAGAATAGGAATAAGAAGTGATCAAATAAACTGAAATGCTGACAGAAGAATGCCAACTATCGATTAGAGAGAAGGATGCTAACTACCGATTATTCATATTACATAAAATTGTCCATTGTTTTACTGTAGCTCGATTGAAATTTAAGGAGCAATTTTAATAAAACTGATATTAATACACAACGAAAGAATCGCATTTGGATATGAACGGGAGATGGGCCGCTTTTATCTACGCCAACCTGTACAGGATTATACAAAATGCCTCACGAATAAAGAGGCTTCACAGACTATTCCCAGAAAATTCAAAATATATATTTTATTTCACATGCAAATATCATTAATATATGTCATTTTTATCAAAATCCTTACCGCCAGTGTTTAGAAAATAAAGAATTTCCACGTAAAGGATAGTTTGGGGTGAGGGGAGTTTCTCGAAAACCTTTGTGTCATATATTTGGAAGATACTGGACCTAAATAGCAAGTTTGGTATATATCCAACATTTCGTTTTTCAATTATGCGGTTCACAGATATATAGGGAGCCTTTTCTACCTTTTTTATGCAGGGGGTCTCAAAACATGTATTTCCGGTGAAGTATCGTATCGGAGTTTTTGCAATTCCTTCCTTACCTATTAGGTATGAAGTAGAGAAAGTAACAAAGGTGAAAATCAGGCCCGAATGTTTTTCCTTTGAATTATTTTGGACATTTTTTTGAAGTTACGAAATTGCATTACAGAGACGTTCTAGGACTTGGTATATTATTATTATTATTATTATTATTATTATTATTACTATTGTTATCTATGCGACTTCCTTTCATGATATTTCAATGACCAGTCATATTACAGCCATCATGGTCCTCGACACAGCTTGCCAAACATTAGGACCAGAAGAGCGTCCGTGCAGCGAACAGATTATACACGATTTCCGGAAACACCTCTCTCCACAAGAACAAGCGCTAGGGCAGTTTTGGTCGCATTCCAGCATCATAGTGTAAGTTACAGAGGAAATTCAGAACCGTATTTTAAATCTAGCGCTACTGAACGGTTCTGCTCTTTCTCCCAACTTCCTTTTGCGATGTTATCTGAAATTTTGTTCACTGGGGGCGTAATTTTCTAATCCCTAAGTCGACTTGGGGGAAAGCGCAAAAACGCTACCTACAAGAGATGCCGCCCCTGGAAACGTTTGGATGATAATAAAATAGAATGGTTCATTTAAATGAAGGTGCTCGTTCGGTTTAGCTTCTTCTTAAGCTCTGGATATGCTTTTCAAGTTGGAGAATGAGAGAATTAGTTTTCCTATGCAAGTTATACCGTTAAAAGTAGGCGCCTCTCTATCGCCGCAACGTGTTTTAATTTACTGCAATACTTTTCTATTATCTACATTCGCTTGCGAAATATTCTGTTTAAGCTCTCGGTGGGTTAATATTGCACCAATGAACACAGAGATGGTTTTTACTTTGGAAGGGAACGTGATTAATTTCCGTTTTCACAAAACCTTTCTCTGAATAACACCACTCCTGATGTCAATACCTGGTTTACGCGGTATAATTTAAATCTAATAACAATGTTGCAAGGTCGTCTGCAACATCTGCTGCGGGCGGCTGCTACATGGCTTGCTATAACATCTCTTTCTGAAGGTATACGTGGGCGGGTGTGGAAGGATAACACCAGTTTAAATTTACTCAGAAATGTAATGTGATCTAACACTTGAGCTACTGAAGCGAGTTGCAGACCGTTCGAAGAAAAATAATGAAACTGATTATGAATCGTAACGCTCGAAACTATAATAATTGAATTTATATCCCTGTTCACCTCTGTGATATAACTGTTCCCTCAATAAAACCAACTAGAAGCATAACTTGACGTGAGTCGCTAAGATCCTTACTGGCAAAACCCCTCGCGGCTACCGCTAAATCACACAGCGCATCACTAAGCGCTTAAAATAACACATGGTTCGTCATAAGTAGGTATCCAGAGTGACGAATGTGTGCACGAACAAATGTCGATCAGTACCTCTCTGATTTAGATTGCGCACCTTTATACTAATTCAAGATCCACTTTCTTTAGAACTACCCCACCAACATCCCTTCTCGCGCTGGCCAATACTTAAAAAATCCTAAGTGTGCGTCTGTGACCTTGTTACAATAGGATACCTCCATGATCCTGAGAATTTTATTCCCTTTCTCTTTTTCTAGAATTCTGGTACATGTGACTGTTGAAACGTAGTGAATTAACCCTTGACTGCATTCCAAGAATTTTATGCCAATGTGTTCGCTACTTCAGCTGTCACTGATGCCTTTGCCTTAACATGGTCCGCTAATGACCTTTTCCTTGGACAAATCCCTTCACCTCAAGCTTATTGTGATATACCTTGATTTAATATGCGTAAATTATTTATTGCAATTATTTCTTTCCCTTACTATCATTCTTTATTTAATCATTTATATCTTCCGGTCAGTACTTACGGTATCAATGTATATGTATTTATCCAGAAACATAATCACAAGGCGAACGGAGTTATAAAGCTTTCATTATAACCTGTCTATTTTACGTTCTTTACCACACACCAAGTAGCTAGAGGAGGTATTTAATGTAGAGATTTCACCATAAATATATGTTTTGAGGATACATGAATAAAAAAGTTAATTTTTACAAAAAGGTCCACGTGTATGTATGTATGTATATATGTATGTATGTAGTATGTATGTATGTACGTATGTATGTATGTATGTATGTATGTATGTATGTATGTATGTATGTGTGTGTATTTATGTGTTTGTCTAGGAACAGCATAACTAAAAATGAAATTTCGAATAAATACCATACTTTATATTTAAATTTAGTATATTCCAAAAATGCGACACGAACATTTTCAAGAAAATTCCCACAACAATATGAAATATTTTTAGGCTTTTTATTCTAAAAACGGGATTATATCGACCATGATTAAAATACTATTTAAACATTAAAGATATTTACATGATAAATAAAACGCATATCTTGAATTTTCTGTGAATAGACTGTGAAGTCCTCTTCATTCGCAAGGGATTTTGTATAATTGGTAAACGTTAAGCAATAGACGAAAACGTACTACACGAAAAATGAAGAGCTCTTTAAAGCACACAATTTATTTCAGTTTTTTTTGGCATACCCGTTATCAATAGTTCAAATAGTTAAGTGCTTTGTCATTCTTTTCTGGTCCTGTAGAAATTCCGTTGTTTCTCGCGATTGCATGGAAAGAGCCTGGAATTCTAAAGCCAGCATATAGCGTCCAGTTCTAAAAAAACTGCCTATCGCTATTCCCTTTGTATTTGTAACAAAATGATTAATGTAACTATTTCTACAGGCTTATCTCAATCAAATTTAATTATACAGGATGTTTCAGAAGTACTTTTACAAACTTCGGGTATGGGTTCCTTACACCACAAGAAGGAAAAAAGTTCATATGAACATATGTCCCATAATACTTTGTTTCTCGTTAGGCGTTCAACACAGTGGTACACTTATAACACACAAAACTTATAATAAATGCTCGTAATGTCCTCCTCTTGCTTCTATGCATGCCTGTACTCGTCGAATCATGGAATGTCGCGCCCTGTCAAAAACTCCGGGATGGTGTCGAATGGTTTCGCAGGCTTCCATGACACGTCGATGAATCGCTTCTGCATCTGGGATGGCTGCTCCATAAACCAATGATTTAAGATGCTCCCAGAGGTAAAAATCCACAGGATTGAGGTCGGGAGAACGTGTAGGCCATGGAACTGGTCCTCCTCTGGCTATCCATCGGTCATGGTAAATACCAGTGCATCTCGAACAATGCGACTAAAAGGTGCCAGAGCCAGGCATTTATCAGCAAGGTGACAATAAACAGCGACAAAGGTTGAATGACACGGTTGTCTTCGGTCTGGAAACTCCATTTGATAGAGCCGTGCAGCCTCGCGTCCATTACCATTCGCGCGACCATACATAAAAATCATGTCTGCCTGTTCACGAAATGAATATCCAGCCATGGTGGAACGAAACACGTGCAGTTAACTGACTACATGTACACAATTGAAACGTTGAAGACAGACTAATGACAAACGTAAACAAGTCTCCATGGCAACACTTCGCCATCTACTGTATGTAGTACAATGATTCAACGCCTTCTATGAATGCATAGAGAAATGAAGTGTTGAGGTTGGATCCCGAAGGCCGTTGAACTCACACTTTCATTGTGACAGGAATAACGCGAAAACCAAGAATTATGGGACATATATTCATATGAACTTTTTTCCTTCTTTTGGTGTGAGGAACCCATACCCGAAGCTTGTAAAAGTATTTCTGAAACACCCGGTATAGAAAATAAGCTTTTGTAAGAGTAGTTTGTATACCCACTAATAAACAACAGAGGGCAGAGAAAGTCATGGGAATGTTAGCACATCAGACTTTTGCCTTCAGTTTCGTTTATTATTCTTTATTGGTGCAGTACGAGACTGACATTGCACTTTTTATGTCCTCTTTCCTGCTGTCTCTCGTGAGGATTTATTTTTATCACACATTCCAGACAGTGAGTAAGCGATTCCAAAGGAAGTACAATTCTGCTATTCTTCTGAATTTCCGGGTACTTGTAATGCATTTGTAAAGTTGAATGTTATACAAGAATTGAAACACGTGAAATAATTTTCCTTTTATCTCTGGATAAGCTTGCGCAATATAAGTCCGGGTCCGGCCCAAGCTTATTCGTATTTACAACGCTCATTCACTTGTAAGTGCTGCCAGAGATATTCAAAATTGTATGATAATGTTCCACAAAGCTATACCTAAGGATGAGTTTTAGTAACGATACATGTATAGAAACACTAAAATCTACAGGTTGGTACGGTGGTAATTTTATGGTCCGGTTTGAATCGCGTGTATGCGTGCTCTGCGCTTTTTCTACTACACCGGGGAGATTTCCGTTCTAAAATTCCCGCATTGCTTACTCATGAGTAACATCTATTATAACCTTGTTGTAAAGTGTTGAAGGTGGTGTCCACCTGCATTCAGACATTCCTGGCATTCCTTGTCACGAAGTTGTAACTCATGAACAATACTCACTCTGTAGGGTTTCAACTTTAAACTTTTAATATTTGTATGAATAGAGGTTTCTGAAACACCCATTTGCTGTGCAACGCGTCTTAGAGAATTTTTTGGGGAGCGTTCGCATGATGCATCAATTTTCTCAATTTTTCACGCATGTATAAGATCGTGGCCGGGCCACAGACCGACGGCTCGGTACTCAGAGGGGAAATACTGACCACGAGCGTTTGTTAAATCACGGAGTCGTGATCGGAAGATCCGCTGTTCAAATCCAGCGAGGACCGTCTTCCCTGACTTAGATTTTCTCTACGTTTTCCTCAGTCCTCATAACTGGAAAATGCCGGGGAGGTACCCTAAACTTAGGCCTGTAACATTTCCTTTCCCAATAATCATATCGTTTCTTGTGTTACATTGTTCACTGTCTGTGATGCTGTAATGCAGTAAAAACGGGCTTTAGCACACTTAGAAGGGAAAGCTTCTTGGCAAAGTCAGTTATCATACTTTGAGGTGAGATTTTGAGATTAAAAACTTATCAGTTTTAATGTAAATCTGTATTAGATGTAAACAAATTACTTTCTAAGCATAGTTTTCTCAGTATCAAAGGTAATATTTGATTTTCTAGCTTTCATTTTCTCCAAGGCAGTGATATACGCCTGTGTATGCTGTTATACCGTAACTGTAAACAGGCTTGTAGAGGAGACGCAACACTTGCTTGCCAACGGAGGATGTGTGAAACTTGGACGCTACTCGGATGAAGCACTCGCTTGAAGATTATCCAGCTACACATTCTCGTGTGAGAAAATGTCATCGAAAACATTATAATGCGCTTTCAAGTACATTACGTACAACAAAACAAAGTTAATGCAGGTGAGCCTTCTCTAAGACAGAAAACAAAACACTGGTAATATAGGCAAGCAAGTAAGCGCCAAGAACTTTACACATTATACCTCCGAAACTACAGTAAAAAACGTAAAGCATATTATGTTAATGCTGGGAAGGTAAAAGACGACTTAATAAAAGCATCAACTCCTAATCTACATCTGCATGTTTCCTTCACAATATACTTCACTTCAATAAATAAAACTTCAGCTGTGAAACCACAAACTACGACAGAAAACAACAGATTCTCTCCACTATACTCCCTCCCTGTGACTGTGAGGTTGACGGATACTGAGCCCTCCAAGGGCATAATGTCGCCCTCCAACGAGCGTAACGGTACACGGTACAAGAACGGTCTTTCGTGCATTATTATCAGTACAAAACGAGAAGGAATCTGAAGCAAGCCAATGGAGCGCCGGCAGGAGCGCTGCGTTGGCAGATGGTTTGTGAGACAGAGACAGAGAGACGAGACACACAGCGTGAGCGTGAAGCAAGATATCACCAGTGTAGCATACACATTCACTCCGATCACTTGGCGCGGAGTCCAGCGGGCATCAATGTTAAACACTAACTTTCAAACTTTAAGCTTATATAAAGAATACTTTCGCGTGTAAACACACTGCCTAAAAAGTAAAATACAAGCAAAAAATTAACAACTGAGGTTGACACGTCTTCACTTCGCTAATCTCCGAACTCAACTGCCCTAAACTCTTGTAAACAGACCGAACATAAACAAAACACTGCTGATGGTGGTATACAATGGTCAAGGCCTTTCAGCAACTCTCATAAATACCTACTTGACACATAATCAAAGAACCAAACATCGTAGAGACACGGTTTTTGGACAGTCTGATTCAAAACCTTTAGCCCTGCTCAGCTATAATACTGTAAATGATGTGTACTTAACAACTTTTAACAGCGCAATTGACAAGTAGAAACTGTAGCCTACAGGGAGACCGAGCGGCACTTGAACTAGGCAACGTTGCTCTAGCGCTTTTGGCTGAGCGACTTTCATCAGCGTTATCTAGCTACGCCTAGTTTTGTACAGGTGAAATGGCAAGCTTGTTTTGTGTGACCTCTAGCTCTCAGGGCATTACCGTTAGCTAAGAAACACAAGACATTCAACTCTCCGTATGCGTCGTTGTTATAAAGTGCTTTGCATCTAACTATTGCACCAGAAATGAAACTGCAACAACGAAGATAGATTGTAGATTAGATGCGGAGGAGGAATTTGGCACATAAGCACATAGGAGACCTATTGTAACTACTGAACCTGCGGGAGAAAAGGATGAAGCGAAGCACACAGAGGGCGACCGGGCGCAAACGCTGTCTCTTATGTCTCCAGTAGTGAGATACCGACGTCGTCGCGTCCACTTTTTTTAGCAAAATGACATTATTTATTTTGATACATCCTTTTTATATATTACAAATTAATAATATATATAGAAATATTATAATCTTAAATACAAATATGCGCTATAATTCTTAAATACTGCTCAAGCATTTCGATGTTTTCAAATCCTCATAAGCCGCCCACACCAAGGAGAACTTTTGCTGGAGTTTATCACACACCGGATGCCAGGAGAGAGAGTTGGTCAAGGCAAATTCCACCACCACACCTTTGCACGCCGTCCATTCGCCTGATCCTCCGATCCTGAAGCATGGCAAGGAAATGAAATAACAAGGAATGCGAACAGACAAACTCATGACATCACAAAACCACCCCAAGTCACGCCTATTGACATGAGAAGATCCCAAAAATTCCTAAGTTCAGAGTGATGAGCCTAATGGGAATCGAACTTTGGTACACCACCAATACACCAAGGCTGCCCTCTCTTCTCCAAGGCTAGACGAATTAGAGGTGTACAGATCAGACTTGCTCCTAATTGTTGTTGCAACACGCAAACAAACTTGTTCGGCCGCAGAGCAAGAGTATATAGGACAATACACTTCACGGCGACTAAATCTGTATCAACTTGCTCGTATTAACCCGTGGTAACGTACAATGCTCGTATTCGGGAGCTTCTGCGATCGATCAGTCTTGACCATGAGTTTTCCGTGGTTTTCCCTGACTGGCAAGGCGAATGCTGGGGTGGTCTCTTCTACCACGAATTTCGTTTTGCTCATTTCCTTTCACTTCGACTTCCCTTTCATGTTTCAGATAGGCTTAGGGGCTGTGCAGTGTTGGTCGGTGTCGGAAAGATGGAAGAGATGCTTGCTCGTTGGAAAGTTCTTAGCCCTGCCCAATGGTAGCCTTCTCTGAGCCGTCTCCAGTGGGTCGAGTTCTCATCGGTTCCACCAGAGGGAAGCCTGTGTGAGTAGCCCGTCGGTGTGAACGGGCCATCAAGGGTTAGGGACCTCGGCCAGCTTATAGCCCCCTGCGGTTCCTTCACCTCATCCGTTCCTCCTGGAGGTGGTAAGCACGAACATCCGAGTTTGATCAAGGTGCGAGGTGTCCCCAGTTTCTTGTTACCGCTCCAGACGAGTGGACTGAGGTGCGCCACTCTGAGTTATAGTCATTTTGTGGACTATAAAAACTACACCAAAATAAAAATAAACCAATCCTAAGGGAGACATTAATAAGTAGGGAACTATGCGCCGTAAATCGTAAGAGGATTTTTTAGACTACCAGGTTTTGGTGCGTTGAAACTTTATTTCTGAAATAGCTACATAAAATCTGTATAAATAAATTTGTATTCATTAAAGCAACATTAATATTCCTTTCGCTAATAAACAAATTATTTGTGATGAGGAATCCTAAATAAAGTTGCTAGAAAGTAAACACTTTTCTGGTTAACTAAATGCTAGTCTCTTATTAGACAAAAGAAGAAGAAGAAAAAACCGCACACATCTGAACCATGGTGTGACTTTGTGCAGCTTTTAACTGCCACTTTACTAAGTTCTCTCTGTGACATCTATCTTTTGATCTAGTTCAACTTTTCACTTCACTTCACCTTCTTTGTGACGCAGCGGCGTAATGAAATGCGCACGACGTGGCCTCTTCTTCCGGACGGCTCATTCACTGGGAGTAGAACTCCAAACTTCTCCAATATCTCGCGGAAACAGCAGTAGTCACAAACTCGCTCGTAGAGCAGCACTTTTCGTCGCACTAGAAACGCGCTCGCTCGCTCGCTACTAAATTGCGAGACCGCACGCTTATATAGCCGTTGGTAATTTCCAGAGTGTCAGAGCTTCGAGAAGCGGAAACATTCAGAACATTTTGGTTACCTGACGATAATGCTTCCGGTGTTTACGCTGGCGAGAGCGCTATTTATGTTTGTTTATTTCCGATTACCCGGCGTCGACCTCCCGATAACCTTGGTCCATAGTCACTGCGCCACCATACGTTGTTTACCTTACTAATTGGAACGTTAAGCAAGCAAGCCAAGATGTCTGTAGCTTGTCCCACTCGGATTGCTGACTTGGATGGGAGTGTAGTCGCCCGGCCAAAATGAGTAATTCATCCATTATCTGTTTACCCTCCTCTTATGTAGGACTTACACCCCCCAGGACTTACAGGCGGGTGCCTGGGGTCAGAGGCGCGTCGAGGAGCAGACACTCATGGATCAGACAGAGCATCCAGGATGGGTGATCAGCCCGATGCCTGGTATGGGATGAAGGAAGTGGATGAAGCGAAATGTTGGTGAAATAGATGAAAGGAAAGGTGATGATGGAGCAGTTGGTGGAATGAATGGCGGGGGAAACCGGAGAACCCGGAGAAAACCCGCCCAGACGCCGCTTCGTCCACCACAAATCCCACATGCAGGTCCCTGGGATTGAACCCGGTCCGCCTCGGTGGGAGGCGAGCGGTCTAACCACTCGTCCACGGCGCCGCCCAAAATGACTAAGTGTGTGGCTAAACTTCGGGCAACTGGGCCAGTCCAAAAGAGCTATTAGTACACTTCTAGAGAGAATGCAGGAAAAATATAATTAGTTTATGTCTCAAAGAGCAGACGTAGTGGTGCTCGCGTCTCTTAGTACGAATGGATCAGAAGGCAGTGGCTGACCATAACTGTACATTCGACATTTGTTATATTTACTAATTAATATGTTACATTTCTATTATGGAACTCTAATAACTTTATACATAGTTTGATCGCTTACAATGCATAATACAGATCCTATTTTTATCTTTCTACTACGTACTTAGAATAAGTAGGGGAAGTATTGTATTTCATCGAAAAGTTCTATGTCGAGATTTCATCGAAGATACAAGTTTTGAGACCTCCTGAGCCCAGTTTTTAAGAAAAGGTCTGTGTGTGTTAACAGCATAACTCAAAAGTGAAAAGTCGGTAAATACCAAACTTAGTACAGATCGGTTGCTCAGTCATCTGCCGGTAATCGCGATGCGTATTCCGCGCGCTATATTCAGTGTATCTGTTTATTATTCTCATTATTGATACTGATACCATATTATTACTGATTTTATGATGATTATTACGATATATTGATTACCTATTGGACAAACATAGTTACTTTTTATTTTATCAGTACTAACCTTTATCACAGTCGGTGTTGAAAGTGGTGTCCTTCGGCAGATAAACACTCTTGGCAACTTCTGATGAAATTTCCATTCACACGCATAAGTTCTTGTTGCGTAATTTCCCTAATTTCTGTTCTTATATTGTTTTTAAGATCGTCTATGTTGCGAGGATTATTCCTATAGACTCTAATTTTGAGTTCCCCACACACAGTAAGACTTAGTGATCTAGCCGGCCATAACCCTTTAGAGATTATTCTGTCATCAAAAACATTCTTGATGTCTCCCAAGGAAGCCTTACGTGGTCGTAATTGATGGACAATAGTCACTCTGTATGGTTTTAATTTCAACAGTTCGTAGACCTATGTACTGAGGTTTATGAAACACTGACTTGTGCTACACGTCGTAAAGATTTATTCGGAGACCGTTCAAATGCTTCACCAATTTGATCAAGTTATTCTTCCGTTAGAGTACCATTTCTGGGTTGTAATAATCCGATAATTCAATCGCACACAAATACACACACGTCTCGCGTCTATAGATAAGAAACAATAACAGCTGACCGAAGCCCACTGCCGCATGTCCGATAATGGAAGAGCCCGTGGCCTTGAGTTCATTCAGACGTGTCGCACAAGACTGTCGTGCAATTCTCTGTAGAGCGCTAAGGGACCGCTCTGTATTTAAGTTCAGGACCTTCCTAGGATGTGATACAAGGACTTTGAACGAAATCCCACATTCCAAGCTATCCTTTACATGGAAAAAATATTATTACTTTTGATTATCTCAAAAATGGCACTAACGTTGACTACATGTTTAAGCCATTTTCATGACAAATAAAATGTAATTCTCGAATTTTCTGAGAATATCTTGTGAATTCCTCTTCATTCTGAATGAATTATGTATAATTTGTAAACTAACAAATAGACAAAATCTTACTACACAAAAAATGTAAATCTCGTTAGAGCATACAATTTTGGTGACGTATTGCCCCTCACTTGTTCTCCTGCATTCTGGAAATGGAAACTATACTATATGTTTCCTCTCCAGTGCAATAGTTACTTCTACGAGTATGACTCATTCACACATTTGTATTTGCTGATCAATTATCAGTAGAGATCGGCGCAATAGGCGCTAAAAGAGTTGAAACAGGCACAACAGGTTCGAAAAAGGCACTAATATAGGCACTATCAGTAATTATAAGCATTGAATTATTCAGAATTATCTATTCTTATGTATTTACCACGTATTTTTTAAAGAAAATTCTGTTCAAGTTGAAATAGGTAACCAACGCACCAGAAAGAATACTTATTAAAGGTGGACCATTGTCACTGGATTTTATTTATAAAGACCTTTGTGACCCAGACATTTCAAGACAATATTGCTACACTTTAAATGAAAGAATTGAAACTATTTGTATAACTGGGTGTGCAGTGACTGCACGCAGTAACGCTTCAGCTGTTCCCATTACAGATATGGCGAATAACACTTGTTATTCATAGGTTTGGAAGTAAATGTAGCGAAATATTCTGCAATTATAATACAACATTCGGAGTTTACACAAACTGATATTAAATTTAATACAGGAGAAATAATTATGACCATTTCAGAATATATCGCGGTTGTAGTTTCAACAGCCTGCTGGACTTTAATAACGAATCAATAAAGCCTTTCAATAAAATCTCGAAAAACTGGCTGAATCTTCTTTACTGAAACCCAACAAAAAATTAATGCATCACCAAATCCTCGCCAGACAGCAGCTCTGCCCAAAATAACATTATATTTTCTTAAAGGAGAACGAAATACCAAATCATGTATTTGGAAGCTCTCGTACAATTTCCTGCATATTAACTGAAGGCATCGCAAAGTCAAGCACTCACTTACCAACATGTTGCAAATCAAATAATATGAGAGCTTTAATGAAGTACATGCACTAGATGGTGATAGAACTAACGTTTTATTGACATTCTAGCTTTCAGAAAGGGATCGGATAAAGCTTACATCCGACAACTAGATATGAAAATAATAATTGTGATCAAGCTAAAAAGGTGGACAAAGAAAAGAAGTTTATGTAAGTTTAAAGAAAGTATAGATCTCAATTCAGTCAATGTCATTTCAAGTTCAAGCTTTCCTTTGGTGCCCGTGGAACCATCTACAGGATGTATTCAACTTTTGGCATACACGATGTGCAGAAACAATGTGTTATCTAAACGGGCGATTCGATATAAATTATTCATCATCACATCTATAAAATGTAGACACTACTATCAGGAGTTACTAATCGCCTATGTGAATGTGTTCTTTTCTATACACATTTCATTAAATGTATTTTATAAAATACACTTATGTAAATTATATATTCGATGTGTAGAAGGGTAAGCTGTGATATGTGACAACTTGCTAAAGCAAGTTCTGTGAGCCAATAAATGGCTATTCCATACTTTTACCAATGTGATTGCCTTCCACACATTTGCATTCGCTCGGCACAATAGGTGCTAAAAACTTAAAATAGGCCCTAATATAGGCAGCATCAATAAATAGTATTGAAGTAGGCGCAATCATTTATTCATTTACTACTGCAAAACACATTGTGACATGCCAGAACAGTATAGAAATAACAATCAGCCATTTCTCATCTATTAAATTGGCTAAATTCCACTATTCTTTTAATGCAGGTAAGCTGTAAATATTCTTTCTTTAAATTTCATTTAGTATCTATTTTTATAGCAAACTCCATTATCAGTTTTATACCAATTTCTCTTGAATATTTTTAACACCCACGCTGGTTTGTAATTATTATTGAGCCTGCTTGTATTATTATTATTATTATTATTATTATTATTATTAAAACAGGCTATTGTTGCGTTTGAAATGAAATATCTTTTCGGCAGGGTTTAAGCTAGAAAATAAAACAATGTTCCAAAAATGCACAAATTACAATTTCCATTTGCACAAAATATGATAAGCTTGTGCAAACTTCTGTTAGTAGAAAATTTTATAAATTATACTATTAATGAGGGTTTTAAAAGTGAGATATTTGTGTATTGAATTGAACCCAACAGTAATCTGCTAAATTAAATTAAATTTAAATGAAATTAAAAATTAAATTAATATGCTAAATATACTTAGTGTATTTATATATACGGGGTCCTGAAGTGATAAGATCCACCAGAATAATAATAATAACAATAATAATAATAAAAATAATAAAAATAATAATGTTAATAATCATCATAATCAAAATAATACGGATGGGAATAAAAATAAGAAGAAAGAAGAAAGATAATATGAAGGATTAGAAAAGGGGGGAATAAAATCATAACGAAAGAAATTAAGTAAAGAACAGATACGAATAAATAATCAGAACGTGAAATAAAATGTAGGAAAACGCGTATTTTAGAGCGAAGAGACATAATGAAAACTGTAAAAGACTTTAAGAACACACAGGAAAGAAACATTAGCAAACGCTTAAGTTCTATAGAAATGTGGTGAAACTCACAGGAAGCTAGAGCAACAGAAAGGAAGTCGAATGCAGTCAGCCGCACAGAAAACCTAATCATGCGAGCGTAAGGCGATAATGGTAGACGCGGGCAAGGTCAACTTGAAAATATAACGAACCAATGGGAAACGAAGGAAAACTTAGAAAAATGAACAATGAGAAATTATAAAAGTCACGTGCATAGTAAATAGGAGGAATGAAACTAGAAAATAGGTGGAGAATAGACAAATTGTCTATGACGGAGAGCAGTTTGAGAGTGCGTAAGATGGATCACTTCGTGTCGTACCGGGGAGCAGTGTAGATGTCGAAACTTAAGCATTTGTGTGTTTGAAAGTTAGTGTTCAGTAAAAGTGAGGAAAGGGTAGCTAGAAATGACTAAAGCCCAGTCATTAAAACTTACATCGTTATATTTTTCAACATCTCAAGATACGTAGAAAAGGGGAAAGCACGTAAATACTAGCTGGGGATGATAGGCGGAATCAAGTCTTGTGTAACGGGGATTCGGTGAAGGAACGCAGTGTGGATCATCAGAATAAACGGGCCACTGAAGGAGGACTGTGAATATCATTCAATTCCTATCCACACTCCCTGAGATAAGAGTCTCCCAACCAATAACCCTCTACCTGAACAGCCGGCAACAACAATCCTTCCGAGTCAGAAACCCGAAACCAAGAAACCCTTTTTTGTTACACATTAATCCCGCTACAGTCTTCAGACTTATTCGGCCTTTGCCGCCAGTTGGTTGTCTGCGCATGGCGTCAGTACTTTGAAGCGAGTTTATCACCAGTACCTCTGGCAGAGGACTAGCGAAAGATGAAGCAAGGAGTGGATGTGAGCACTTTCGAGGTGCGACGGACCTCTCCCGTGGCGCCGTCTTCCTTCCTTCCTTCTGCGATGGAGTTGTGGGTGGTTGGTCTAGGCTGAAATTTTAAGTCTAGCATACTTGTGTGTTGCCCTGTTGCTAAACTCTTCCCCAGGGTGTGGTAACAGTAGACGAAATGACACTTCTTGATGATTTAACTTTACTTTTATTGACAATAATTATAATACTTTACAACGCCGCTAGCCGTGTGATCTATCTAATGCACAGTTCTAGGTGGCCTATTTCAGAGCCTTACCTGCCCAAGCTAAAGCCTACTGCTTCCTATTGCTTGCTTCACACGCATCGCCACCAACGTCACGTGAATTTTTACCTCTTCTCCAAATCAGCAAAGCAAAAACACGCCAGAGCTTTACACATGCTCCCTTTTATATCATCACAGGGGGACGCTACTTTTACCTAGCTATTTTAAAAGCTTTACTCTTATTGGATCACCCCTGTGCGTGGTATGAAAATGTTTGCCCTCATATTTGAAGTCCTGACTCAATCAAGCGTTACTTTTACTCATATCTTGTGAATACCTGCGACCACTGCAGCAGGGTTGCCTATTCTATTACCTTGTCTGTCCCCTTTTTACCTGCATTCTTTCCCTTCTCACGGCTGGCTAGCCTTCCTTCACATTTTACATATATGTCTTACAATATTATCAAGTTACCTTGTTTCGTATCACATTGACATTTACAATGGTATCGTAGTTCCCGTTATAGAGGTCACCTTAGTGAAATATGACTTGTATCGTACCTTTCCAGTATTTACATTTGGAACTTCTTTCGCTTGCGTCTCGTAAACTGGCAATCTCAGTATGTATGCTGATAGGTAACTGAAATAATTGGACGGTTTTTGTGGCACAACTTTATTTTTTTTAATAAAAAAACCTGAAATAAGCTTTATAAATATGTTTAAACATTTTAGTTGGTTCACCTTTTTTGTTAATAGAACACAAACGCTTTTAGCTTTTTATCAAAGTTTTATCTTGGGACTTGATCAAATTCTGGGCTGGAACGGAAAAAAATCATTCACACAGTGGCCAATATCGTAACGATAGACTCCCCCCGAATCTGAAGTAGCACTCAAACATGCACATTCTGTAATCAGTGGTCACTTCCATTTCGCGTGCAAAGAACGCAGTAAATTTCGTTGTGAAAAGTAGTTCTGCACCAGCGCAGTACATCAACTTGTTTACGAAGTCGGAAAAGCTGCAGTCCGAGGTTCAATTCTGCACCTCCCCTTTGAGACAAGGGGCTAGCTAAACTAATAATGACGTCATTCATTTAACCCGACTGGTGGTAAAAGCCGAATGGATATGAAGACGCATTATATACAAAGCTGAGCCCTAATTATAAGGGACATGTCTAAGTTCAAGCACTTCACAAAGGACCGAAATGTGCATATAACCAATTAATAATGCCCATTCTGCTTTATGATCACTTCCTCCCTGTAAAGTCCTTCTCTGATGCTGGAGAGAGAATACAGAAGAGCAAAGCAGAGCCCTGAACGTCGCAACGTCATCCTTGGAGAAATTAGTCACAAAAATTGACGCGCTGGTTCATTTTACCTTGGAACTGTTTTCTTTCTTCTAGAGACATGGAGTTGCTTGTTGTGGAGAAGAAACTTTTCGTCACAGAAATGCTGTTTGAAATATACATTAGCTATTCTACTCTTGGTATATCTTAATACTTAAAAAGTCAATGTGTGTATTTATGTTCGTTAAGGGTACTACACCTTGCACCGATTTCGACCAAACTTGATACAGGTAACCTTTGACACAAGCTAAAAGCTACTGTCTAGATTAGAATTCGAAATTCTGCACCATTAAACGCGATTCATTATTTAATTTCATGTGATGCCTACAAAAGCTCGCAAGATCAACTATATGTTTCCCTACGATCATCGGAATGGGTCGAACGTTACCAATAATAATTACTTAGGCGTTCACGGCCTCACAAAACAATGGAATAGTGAGTTCACATATAATCCCTCGATATCTCTGATATTGATCATGAAGCAATATTACAGTAACTAAATGATTACCTGTGGCAAATGTAAGGACGCTACAATCGCTTGGGTTGAAAAATTAACAAAGTATTGAACTACATTATATCAGACTGTGATAAAAGCAATAACATAAAACCAGAACAAATACCACGTATTATATTTTTGTGTATTGATGTAACATAAAAGGATTGACTAACTGAAGTCGCAGTGGTACTCACACTTGCTAACATAAGAGTAATAAATAAGGTGAAGTTCATATTCATATATTCTGCGATCATGCTCAGATTTTCGCAATTTCACTTGGGAGTATTATAGTTTTAGTTTTCTTTTTATTCTTTTTTAAGCAGCGCGTTTCATTCTATAAGGGAAGTTTGTGATGTTTTAATAAGCGAGAAAGAAAGAAAAAAAAAACTGAGCATACAAAAATAGTAGTGGGCATGAACAACAGCATCAAACCAATCGAAGACCCACTTCTTCTTCTCTTCTTTCTTTGTACGTTAGTTTTGGAATTTTTGTGTTTATTGTGCTTTCTTAGTGGCTTTATGTTTGTTGGTTACTGAGAATAAACAATATTATTGATGTTACTTAAACTGTTGTTTTTTATTAATTTCCAAAATTATAGAACCGCTGGCCGACATCTACAGCTGATCACATGGATCCAGAACACAATCATAACAGCAAAAAAAAAATGGAAATAAAAAAATGCAAGTATCAGAATACACAAATGGAACTACATACAACGTTACTAAAAACGAAACAAAGTGAAAACCAAAATAAGTCACTGTCTAATTTAGTCAAGCTATATAACAGTCATATTACATAAATGGTAATGGATGATACATAAAGAGTCTCTCAAAAGTTTAACCATATTTTGTTAATATCTTCACTTTTAAATTTAGTCCACAAAAGCTTATTTAGTAATTTGAAAGAAGTTTCCCTGGCGCCGAAAACAACACCCTTTACTTCCCATGCATCATTTTCAATCTCTCACTTAAGTGGGGAATGCATGGGCTGTGGATTGACATGTTTGTGTTCTTTACTTGGACCGCATGCTCTCTGTCGTTTTCAAAACACGATCCAGAATGAGATCTCATCTGCTTTTCTGTCGATGGCTATGATGTCCGCTCTTCTTATTGACCCATCTTCTGCCAAAAAATGAACCTCCTCGTACTCCTCCCACTGCAGCCTCCGAAGTCTGTAGCAGTGAGGCTTCATTCACAATGAAATGTAAGCGCTAACGTAATGCAGCACAAGCGCAGGCGTGAGGGAACACCATTCACAATGCAGCCGTAGGCGTAACGCAAGAAGTTTGCACGGGCTATTGCGGAAATGTTCCGAGTGCACCTAGGTTTCCAATTGAATAATATAACCAACAATACCAAATAAGAAAGTTCACTCAATTTTTATAAACACGTAGGTCATAGCAAAAAAAAAAAACCAACACACACACACACACACACACACACACACACACACACACACACACACACACATGTCCAAGAGCCGCCCGTAGCGTTAGTGACATCACGACTGTTTGCTCAAAACATTTAAAGTACTATTCAAACAGGGCCATTATTCTGTATGTGGTAGTGAGCACTTTTCTATCAATATGTAACTCACGCACTTGCATCATGTTAGCGTTGCTGTCGTTGGAATTCTGCTGTGAAAATTATAACATCATGGGCCTTTAACCGCGAGGGCTGCAGCTACGGAGCGACGACAGGGCGTAGCCGTAGGGACAGAACAGCCGTAGGATCTGCGCGTCTAAACTCAGATAATCCACTTTAGCTACATTTTCCTTGCTTCGCGAAATTCCGTTAGTTATTTTTTTTTTCATCACGTTCGCAATATCTTCTGACAAGATTTCCGCAAAAGCTAAGCGATCGCCAGAAGGGCCCAATATTTTCGATAAAGCAACAACATCTACACAATTTAAGAACGCGGATACTACACAATCAACTCTGCGTATTAAACAACCCGATTCCGTACGTTTCTTAAAATTTTATACCTCCTTCGCACGTACAGAATAATGTCCGAAAACTGCAGCAAGTTATACATGTGATAATACAGCTGCACATGTTATATTAATGCAGTGTTCATTATCTCTTTGCGCCTGAGCCAAGAAATCTAGGCACAGATGCCAGGTTCATCCACTAAATGAAAGAGGATCCAGTAAGGAGGCTAACCTCTTGAGAGAAATGAGAGATCGTGACCCACATTTTTTGTGGCACGGTCTAGTGGAAGAGTGCACGCATGTACATTAGACGGCTAAAGTCTCGCATCGCGATCGTCTGCTGTTGCACAGCAGGCAATGCAAAGAGAAAGAAATGCAAACTTCTTCCTCTATGCACGCAACGTAAGCATAAAGTCTGGAGTTTGCAAACTCTTGCGTTACGTGACTCTATGTGAATGCTTCCATTAAATAACATGAATGCAAAGTCTTGGCTTACATTTCATTGTAAATGAGCCCTGAAGCTTCTCACTTTGTGGTATGCTTCTAGGACCCTGTTTCAGAGTTTAAGCTTAAGCTTCGGATAGGACTTAGCGGAGGCTTAAGCTACCTTGTAGTTTTACAGTGCACAGTTCCAGTTATATACGCGGCTTGGCTTAAACCTTACTGAACTGTGGTTTAAATTAAGAAGTCAGGTGTTATCCGAAAAAGACAATATTAATGTTGGAGAAAATACAAATTATTTTAACCTATATGCACAGCAGAAGACGATCTAGAATGTTTAGAATACATCCAAACCATTTTCATGTATGGAATGACCGAGAATTCTACGTGAGATTTCGATTAAGTAAACAGTCGTCAGTTATGGTACTAGAAATTATTGATGATACAATTAAACATAAAACTGACTGGTAAAAAGAAAAACTTAATTTGGCAAGCCGTTAATTTTAAATTTATGCTTCATACTTTTATAGTGATATTGTCGTCGCAGTCATATCCACATACATGTAACGTATTGCTTTATATTTCTGTAACAAAGACCACTCGTAAGAAACAATGCTGCTCGTAATATTGGGGTTACATGCAAGTGAAAGCAGCTGGACATTTCTCCGGCATCTGAAACTTTCAGCGTCCACAGCTCAAAAATGTTTTGTACCGTTCTAATCCATCCTTCGTATTGCAATTTCTCCTAGTAATTCTTGCACTCTAGTACATACTTATGCTGATTCACAATTTCTAGGAGAATGCTGACTTCTTCAGAAGTAAATTTCTACGGTTTGACTTCGATTTATTGGTCATTTTAAGTTTATGTCGCTGGATAATGTACAAAAGCTCATTTTAAGAACAGCGTCACCATAAACAAACGATGGGAATTCAATCGATGCGAATCCGCAAGCGTTACCAACTTTACTGTTCCGTGGAATTGTTCAGCTTAGTAAAGCCGAACCTGTGGCTCTACTGTGAAACTTGTAGAGCTTAAACCATAGCTTAAGCCTTGAGTCTGTAGCTTACTAAATCTTCAGCTAAATTTAATCTGTGAAACTAGCCCTTAAAAGCTCCACTCTTGAACAGTATCCCAGAACATGCACAGGTGTCCTCAGGAACACAACGTACTGATGAAATGTTGGCAGACATCTTAATGTTACTTATCCACTCCAAGGAGGTCGACCCTTTCCTGTTACTGGTCCAGGAGTTACTTTTTGAACCTTCGCTGTACGTTATAACTCCTATTCCTTTCTGTGGGAGATGACACCATTGTGCGAAACATCTCTGCCGCAGTTTAGTTCTTAAGCGACTCTCTGTTAGCGAAAGTGTTTCTTCGCTACATTGGACATTGTGAATCGCCTTTGTTTTTTATTTTCAAGATTTATTTACAACTGAGACTTTGTCTATAAAAAGCAACGAGGCAACCCGAATGCCACAACGTGGAAGTCACTCAGCTGTATCCACCAGAAGTCATCATTACAAATGTCATATTTGTGGTTGTTAACAGTGCTTTTGCATAGTATTTTCTCAGTATTTTTTTCTGATCTTAGTACTATTCTAAGAGTTTTAATTAACTTTTTAAGTGTTTTGTGTAATAATGTTAAACACTGCTTTTGTGAAAATTGCAACACCAAGAAGGAAAAACATGAATTCAACGAATTTAATACCACAGGTTAGGTGTATGACAAGCAACAAATGATAAACTTTTCAAATCTATACATGACCTTTGAGCCCTAATATTCAGTATTTGTGGTGGCCTTCATGGGCTGTAATTAGGGTTGCTATACGGCTTGGCATTGAATCAAAAAGGTTATAAATAAATTCCTGAGAGAGGTCCATCCACGCAGTTTATATTCGAGCCCAAAAATCCGTGACACTGCTTACTGGAGGACCGTGACGCATCAAGTGCTGACCAGCCATATCCCAGACACGTTCGATTGGCGACATGTCAGGCGAACGTGCAGGCCAGGGTAGCTATGGTACCCATCGCTCTTCGAAGAAGACTTGTACATTCCTCGCAATATGTGGCCGGGCATTGACCTGTTGAAATGTGACCTGTGGAGAAGCCTAAAGCAGAGGAAGTACCTCAGATTCTACAACCATCCTTAGGTATGGATTGCTGTTCAAAGTCCCCTCATTTCGTAGGAGACGAAATCGGTTGTTGTAACCAATGGAGCCCCAAACCATCAAACCTGGCGTTTGTCCGCTATGCCGCTCAACAATGCAGCCCTCCAGGTTGCGCTCACCACGGTACCGCCGAACACGTATGCGGCCATCACTGTAGGACACGTTGAAGTGGGACTCGTCCGAAAAGTCTACATTTTGCCACTCAGCACGCCAGTGACGGTGTTCACGTGCCCATTGCAGTCGGAGGAGCTTGTGGTTTCTGGACAATGGAAGCCGACGTAATGTTGTGCACTTAACCAGTCCAACCTGCAACAGACGGCGACGAACCGTTGATGCAGACAAGTTCACGCCTGTTGCAGCGCTCTAGCGTCGAGCCAACATTGTGGATGAAGCTGTACGGTCCGTTATGACCATACGGACAAGATGACGGTCATCCCGTGCTGTGGTCATGTTCCGTAGTCCAGTACCCGCTCTTCGCTGCGTACGACCTTCATCTATCCACTGCTTGCACACACGCATGGCTGTCGTAGCAGCATGCTCTGTACGAGCCGAAATGTTACGGTATGACAAACCCGCTTCCCGTAGGCCGATCATTCTGCCCCGTTCGAACCCGCTCACATGCCGATATGGCTCCCTTTGACGTCGACGAGGCATACTGGCACCTACTTTATTGTTTCCACCTTGTTTGACAGCTCTGCACTGACTACACTAGGCGCAACACTGACCTTGTCGGACCGACACGAGAGGACTCTGCTCGGCCTACGTGTACCCCATCTCTCTACATACCTAATCACTTATTGCTTGCACACTCTTCTACACCTCCACCAAGTTTGGGGTTATTCGGGAAATTCTTTCTTGGTGTTGCAATTTTCACAAACGGCAGTGTATACTCCAAAGAAACAGAATGCTAGTGGGCACACGCAACCTACGGCTAAATGAAGTAGAGATAAACCTTCTAACCACGGGCAGCGCTGGTCGTTTCTGCTAGTAGTAGATAAAGCCAAAACTTAATATAAAGTATATCATGTTGCTGAAATATGAGGAAGCAGGAAATAAGATGAAAGGGAATAGTTTGGAAGTAAAGAAAAGAAAGCTCTTTGTTTCAGAAGAATATTAATGAAGTTATTCCCTGTTGTTACTTTATTTAAAGATAAGACTCGGCTAGGATTATCTTGATAGACTGAAAAAGGGGGAGGGGAAGCTGAAGAAAGAGCAAACGCCTGAGGTTCCTATTTCAATGTTATAACCTGTGGGGTTGTGTGGGTTGCATTATTATATTAACATATTACAGATAGGAGAAGATAAGGTATATGCCTGTTTCATTTTAAGTATGTCCTAATTAACTTCAGTAGTAATATGAACCCAAATTCACGTAACGTCCCTCAAAATTCAAGGTCAATCAGCTACGTCCCTTGTGCTGGACATAGATCTTCTAGGGCCAACTCGTGTTGACGAGAGAATGGTCACTCATGGTGAGCTCCATTCCCTCTTAATTCATCCAGAAATATAACACTGCTTATAAGCTTTAAAAGATCGTAAATTTTACATTCACATAACTTTCTCTACTTACTATAGTTAATTTATAGACTCTAAACTTTCTTGAAAACCTTATTCTTCTATCTGCTTCAGGTTAATTGGATAAACGTTTGCAGAAATAGTTATATTACACATTTCGTTATAGATAGAAAGGAACAGCGATAGTCACATGTTTAAGAACTGGACGCTATTAACTGCCTTAAAATTCAATACCGTTTCGATGCAATGGCGACAAACAACATAATGCTGACAGGACTTTAAAAGAAGGACCAAATAAGGAACAATTCGAACCATTAATAGCGGATGTCTCAGAAATGGCTTGTGCCACAAAAAACGTATTTAAAATGAGTTTTGTGTTTTAAACAGATCTATAATTTTTAGAGTAGTACGCTTCTGTCTATCGCTTAACGTTTACCAGCTATACAAGATTATACAAAATTCCTTCGGAATAAACAGGACTTCACAGGTTATTCCTGAAAAATTCAAGATATATATTTTATTTGTCATGAAAATGTTTTTAATACATAGCATTTTAATAAATTGTTAGGCATATTTTTTATAAATTCAAAAATTTGGAAAGTTTTCCATGTAAAGTGTAGTTTGGGGTGGGCGATTTTCTTGAAAATCTTCATGTCGCATCTTTTAGAGATACTGAAATTAAATATCAAGTTTGGAATTTATCCGACTTAGATTTTCAGTTATGCTGCTCACGATACACAGATAGACAGACAGACTCACACACGCGCGCTAAAGTTTTTCTAAAAGCACTTTTTTGGATTCAGGTAGCCTCAAAACATACATTTCAGGTGAAAGCTCGACATTGAATTTCTGGGTGGAATACAATACCTACTTCCCCTACTTATTATACGTGCTAGGGGAAGTAAAAAGCGGCATAGAAAACATTTTGTACGTGTGTGTGTGTGTGTGCGTGTGAACAGCATCACTCAAAAACGAAAAGTCGGTTAAATACGAAAGTTGGTGTTTAAATTCAGCATCTTCCATGGATGCGATACGGAGGTTTTTTATGAAAAACCCCCAACCCAAACTACCCTTTACATGGAAAACTTCTCGAAAAATTTGAAGTGTTACACTCACATGACTTTCTCTACTCTTGTACAAACTATTTTTACAAACGCTTATTCTCCATATGCTTCATGTTAATCGAGATGTTAATCTTATTGCTAATTTTCTTGTAGACGTAAGGGGAATATAGAAGGCTTTAAGCGATAGTCAAACATTTTAAAAGCTGGTTGCTATGTGGAGTATACCATTCTCTTTGTATTACCAGGACAAAAAAAATTAATAACGAATTTTAGAAAAAGTACAAGTATTGGAAAATTTAAGGGAATAACAAGCAATATCTCGAAAATAGTTCTCTCAACAAAAAAATGTGTATGACATAAATTGTGTATTTTAACGCGTCTCTACATTTTTTGTGTAGTAAAATTTTGCCTGTCTCTTATGGTTTACCAGTTATGCAAAAGTCGTTCACAATGAAGAATAATTTTGGAGGCAGTCCCAGAGAATTCAAGATATGCATTTCATTTGTCATGAAAATATCTTAAACATATGATATTTTAATCAAAATCGTTACAGCCATTTTTGAGAAAATAAAAATGTTCGACAAATGTTCCATGTAAAGGGTAATCTGAGATAGGGGGATTTTCTTGAAAACCTTCGTGTCGCATCTCTGGAAGATACTGAACCTAAATACCAAGTTTGGTGTTTATCCGACTGTTCGTTTCTGACTTATGCTGTTCACAGACACACAGACACACACACGGTCATGTTTCCAAAAATGCTTTTTTTTTGATTCAGGGGGTCTCAAAACATGTATTTCCGGTGAAATCTCGGTATCGAATTTTTCGGTGGAATACAATATTTCCCCTACTTACTGTACGTAGTAGAGAAAGTAAAAATTTGATTTTCTCAAAAATGTAATAAGCTTTTGTAAGAATGATATGTGGAATAGTGAGTAAGGTGATGTGAATGTGGCACATCAGATGGTTTCGGTAGCTTTGATCTGTTTAAACACTGCTAAACCTTAGTCACAGAAAGAGATATAACACCATGTTAGCGCATTGGGCACCAGAAGACAAAGAAGTCGCCTTTACGGAGTCTTTCATCAGAAGCACGTATATCTATAAGACAAATGGCTCTGAATTTTTCAGAATTCCGAAATCCCGACTGCGACTCGAATTGGTCGGTAGGGAGAGGAAAATATCCGGCCATTCGTTACAGTTCTGTCTGGCAGATTTCATCCTCGAAGTATTCCTGTAAGCTCTTTAAAGACGTTATCCTCTTCGGTGGAAAGAAAGTCTATTTCCAGGAAAACGAGACCCGGAGTCCCACCTCGGAATAGGTGATGACATCTTAACGGATGGTATGGTCAGAGAATAACCATTCGACTGACCACACAGTATCTCAAGATGTAGAAGTAACGTCAAATGAAACGCGTTGTGAATTGCTGTATATCACGTTTACTTATGCGGTAGCTGTTTGCTTTCTCCTTTTTACTTTCTCTACTACGTATAGTAAGTAGGGGAAGTATTGCATTCCACCCAAAAATTCGATACCGAGATTTCACCGGAAATACATGTTTTGAGACCTCCTGAATCCAAAATAAGCATTTTTGGAAACATGTCCGTGTGTGTGTCTGTGTGTGTGTGTGTCTGTGTGTGTGTCTGTGTGTTTGTGTGTGTCTGTGTGTGTGTCTGTGAACAGCATAACTCAAAAACGAACAGTCGGATAAGCACCAAACTTGGTATTTAGGTTCAGTATCTTCCAGAGATGCGACACGAAGGTTTTCAAGAAAATCCCCCCACCCCAGACTACCCTTTACATGGAAGATTTTTCGAAAATTTTAATTTTCTCAAAAATGGCTCTAACGATTTTGATGAAAATATCATATGTTTAAGATAATGGCATGAGAAATGAAATGTATATCTCGAATTTTCTGGGAATGTCTCCAAAAGTATTCTTCATTGTGAACGACTTTTGCATAACTGGTAAACCATAAGAGATAGACAAAATTTTACTACACAAAAAATGTAGATCGCGTTAAAATACACAACTTATGTCATATACATTTCTTTTGTTGAGTGAACCGTTTTCGAGATATTGCTTGTTATTTCCTTAAATTTTACAATACTTATACTTTTTCTCACATTCGTTATTCATTTTTTTTATGTCCTGGACATGCAAAGAGAATGGAATGCGCCACATAGCAACCAGCGTTAGAATATTTGACTATCGCTTAAAAGCTACCATATTTCCCTTGCATCTACAAGAAAATTACCAATAAGATTGACATCTCGATATCTCGATTAACATGAACCATATGGAGAATAAGCGTTTGTAAAATTAGATTGTACAAGAGTAGAGAAAGTCATGTGAGTGTAACACATCAGATTTTTACTTTCTCTACTACGTATAGTAAGTAGGGGAAGTATTGTATTCCACCCAAAAATTCGATACCGAGATTTCACCAGAAATACATGTTTTGAGACCTCCTGAATCCAAAAAAAGCATTTTTGGAAACATGTCCGTGTGTGTGTCTGTGTGTGTGTGTGTGTGTGTGTGTGTGTGTCTGTGTGTCTGTGTGTCTGTGAACAGCATAACTCAAAAACGAACAGTCGGATAAACACCAAACTTGGTATTTAGGTTCAGTATCTTCCAGAGATGCGACACGAAGGTTTTCAAGGAAATCCCCCCACCCCAGACTACCCTTTACATGGAAGATTTTTCGAAAATTTTAATTTTCTCAAAAATGGCTCTAACGATTTTGATGAAAATATCGTATGTTTAAGATAATGCCATGAGAAATGAAATGTATATCTCGAATTTTCTGGGAATGTCTCCAAAAGTATTCTTCATTGTGAACGACTTTTGCATAACTGGTAAACCATAAGAGATAGACAAAATGTTACTACACAAAAAATGTAGATGGCGTTAAAATACACAACTTATATCATATACATTTCTTTTGTTGAGTGAACCGTTTTCGAGATATTGCTTGTTATTTCCTTAAATATTCCAATACTTATACTTTTTCTCAAATTCGTTATTCATTTTTACTTTCTCTACTACGTATAGTAAGTAGGGGAAGTATTGCATTCCACCCAAAAATTCGATACCGAGATTTCACCGGAAATACATGTTTTGAGACCTCCTGAATCCAAAAAAAGCATTTTTGGAAACATGTCCGTGTGTGTGTCTGTGTGTGTGTGTGTCTGTGTGTGTGTGTGTCTGTGTGTGTGTCTGTGAACAGCATAACTCAAAAACGAACAGTCGGAGACGCACCAAACTTGGTATTTAGGTTCAGTATCTTCCAGAGATGCGACACGAAGGTTTTCAAGAAAATCCCCCCACCCCAGACTACCCTTTGCATGGAAGATTTTTCGAAAATTTTAATTTTCTCAAAAATGGCTCTAACGATTTTGATGAAAATATCATATGTTTAAGATAATGTCATGAGAAATGAAATGTATATCTCCAATTTTCTGGGAATGTCTCCAAAAGTATTCTTCATTGTGAACGACTTTTGCATAACTGGTAAACCATAAGAGATAGACAAAATTTTACTACACAAAAAATGTAGATCGCGTTTAAATACACAACTTATGTCATATACATTTCTTTTGTTGAGTGAACCGTTTTCGAGATATTGCTTGTTATTTCCTTAAATTTTCCAATACTTATACTTTTTCTCAAATACGTTATTCATTTTTTTATGTCCTGACATGCAAAGAGAATGGAATGCGCCACATAGCAACCAGCGTTAAAATATTTGACTATCGCTTAAAAGCTACCATATTCCGCTTGCATCTACAAGAAAATTACCAATAAGATTGACATCTCGATATCTCGATTAACATGAAGCATATGGAGAATAGGCGTTTGTAAAAATAGATTGTACAAGAGTAGAGAAAGTCATGTGAGTGTAACACATCAGATTTTTTTACTTTCTCTACTACGTATAGTAAGTAGGGGAAGTATTGCATTCCACCCAAAAATTCGATACCGAGATTTCACCGGAAATACATGTTTTGAGACCTCCTGAATCCAAAAAAAGCATTTTTGGAAACATGTCCTTGTGTGTGTCCGTGTGTGTGTCTGTGTGTGTGTGTGTGTGTCTGTGTGTGTGTGTGTGTCTGTGAACAGCATAACTCAAAAACGAACAGTCGGATAAACACCAAACTTGGTATTTAGGTTCAGTATCTTCCAGAGATGCGACACGAAGGTTTTCAAGAAAATCCCCCCACCCCAGACTACCCTTTACATGGAACATTTTTCGAAAATTTTAATTTTCTCAAAAATGGCTCTATCGATTTTGATTAAAATATCATATGTTTAAGATAATGTCATGAGAAATGAAATGTATATCTCGAATTTTCTGGGAATGTCTCCAAAAGTATTCTTCATTGTGAACGAGTTTTGCATAACTGGTAACCATAAGAGATAGATAATATTTTACTACACAAAAAATGTAGATCTCGTTAAAATACACAACTTATGTCATATACATTTCTTTTGTTGAGTGAACCGTTTTCGAGATATTGCTTGTTATTCCCTTAAATTTTCCAATACTTATACTTTTTCTCAAATTCGTTATTCATTTTTTTATGTTCTGGACTTGCAAAGAGAATGGAATGCGCCGCATAGCAACCAGCGTTAAAATATTTGACCATCGCTTAAAAGCTACCATATTCCCCTTGCATCTACAAGAAAATTAGCAATAAGATTGACATCTCGATATCTCGATTAACATAAAGCATATGGAGAATAGGCGTTTGTAAAAATATTTTGTACAAGAGTAGAGAAAGTCATGTGAGTGTAACACATCAGATTTTTATATTATGTGATAATTAGTTGGTGAGTGATTTAATTACAACTTCACTCTCTTTACCACATAGCTAGGAAGTAGAAATGCTTTTCTATTGCACCCCAAAATTCGATACTGAAATTTCACCAAAACTACATGTTTTGAGATCACTAAATCCAAAAACAAATCTTTTTCAAAAAGGGTTCGTTTACATGTCTGTGAATAGCATATCTAAAAAACGAAACGTCCGATAAATAGGAAACTTCGGATTTAAGTTCAGTATTTTCCAAAGATGCAACACGAGGATTTTCAAGAATATTCCCCGCCCAAAACTCGAAATACCACATATTTAACATATTTATAAAAATAAAATATTTATTATGAATTTTCTGGGAATAGCATGTGAGAGCTCCTTCTTTTGGAAGAAAATTTGTATAATGTTATATAATGGGTAAACCGTAACAGATAGAAACGTATTGCACAAAAAAGAAATTAATTTCTCTGAAACACAGAAGTTACTTCAAATAAGTTCTTTGTATCATTAGATACTTCCAAGATATTCGTTCGTTAATATTAGTTGCAACAGTTCAATATCTTATAAGATTTTTACCTTCTCTACCACGTACCCATTAGGTAGATAATGTATTGTATTTCACCCAAAAATCCCATGTCGAGGTTTCACCATAAATACATGTTTTGAGACCCCAAATCCAAAAAACAGCATTGTTATAAAGAAGATCCGACTAAGTGTGTCTGTGTGTGCTTGTGAACAACATAACTAAAAAAAATACCTGCATGAATACCAAATTTGATATTTAGGTTAAGCACCTTCTAAAAATGCGACACCATAGACTAACTTTACATGGAACAATTTTCGAAAGTTTTATTTTCTAAAAACTGGCTCTAAAGATTTTGAATAAAGTATCACATGAAGATATATACTTAGCAAATAAAATCCATATTATGAAATTTCTGGGGAATAGCTTATGAAGTCCTCTTCATTTGAAAGGAATTTTGTATACTCTTGTATAACTGATAAACGTTAGCAATAGACGAAAACGTTCTACACAAAAAATGTAGCCCTTTATAACATACAGTTTATTTAATATAATTTCTTTTTGTGGCATAAGCAGCTTCTGACATATCCGTTATTAAAGGTTTGAATTGTTCATTTTTTGGTCATTCTCTTAAAATGCTTTCAGCATTCAGTTGTCTCTCCAAATTGCATTGAAACGGTATGGAATTTTAAGGCCAGCATATAGCCTTAATATTTGACTATCGCTGTTCCCATTGTACCCTATAACGAAATGTGTAATGTAGTTATTTCTGCAAAGGTTTACTTGGCTTAAAATGTAGTAGATAGAAAAATAAGCTTGAGTAAGAATAATTTGTATACCCACTAATAAACGACAGAGAGTAGAGAAAGTCATGTGAACGTATTATATCAGATTTTTACTTTCTTAATACGTATAGTAAGTAGGAGAAGTATTGTATTCCATCCAAAAATTCCATACCGAAATTTCACCGGAAATATATGTTTTGAGACCCCCTGAATCCAAAAAAAGCATTTTTGGAAACATGTCCGCGTGTGTCTCTGTATGTGTGTGTGTGCTTGTGAACAGCATAACTCAGAAACGAACAGTCGAATAAACACCAAACTTGTTATATAGGTTCAGCATCTTCCAGAGATGCGACACGAAGGTCTTCAAGAAAATCCCCCACCCTAGATTACCCTTTACATGGAACGTTTTTCGAAAACTTTAATTTTCTCAAAAACGGCTCTAACGATTTTGATTAAGGTGTCATATGTTTAAGACGTTTTTATTGCAAATAAAATGTATATCTTGAATTTTCTGGGAATGTCTCGAAAAGTATTCTTCATTGCGAACGACCTTTGCATAACTGGTAAACCATAAGAGATGGACAAAGTTTTACTACACAAGAAATGTAGATCGCGTTAAAACACACAATTTATGTCATATACATTTTTTTTGTTGAGTGAACCGTTTTCGAGATATTGCTTGTTATTCCCTTAAAGTTTCCAATACTTTTTCTCAAATGGGAATTCGTTATTAATTTTGTTTTTGTCCTGGTAATGCAAAGAGAATGGAATACTCCACATAGCAACCAGCTCTTAAAATATTTGTCTATCGCTTAAAGCTTACCAATTCCCCTTCATCTACAAGAAAATTAGCAGTAAGATTAGCATCTCGATTGATATGAAGCACATGGAGAATAAGCGTTTGTAAAAATAGTTTGTACAAGAGTAGAGAAAGTCATGTGAGTGTAACACATCAGATTTTTTAAACTCCTTACACCATTCACTTGCTTCTCGCGATTTCATGGAAAGAGTATGCAATTTTAAAGCCATAGCGAGGCCCCTATAGACACCTTGACTATCGATTCCGTTACGTCCATCCTCTACAAATGTTTATCTGGAGTAACGTGAACAGATAGAAAAAAAAATCTGATGTATTACATTTACATGAGTTTCTCTATCGTCTATCGCTTATTAGTGGGTATACAACTTATTCTTACGAATGTTTACTTTGGTATCTCTTCATTTTAATCGAGATAAAGCTTTCCGGAAATGGCTACGTTACACATTTGTTTATAGATATAAAGGGAATGCGATAGTCAAATGTTTAACAACTGGATGTCATACTCTTTCCATGACTTCGCGAGAAACAGCTAAAGGACCATAAACGAATGAATAAGTATTGAACAATTCAGACCATTAATAACGAATATCTCGGAAATGGCTGATGTGCAAATAAACTTATTTGAAAGAAATTGTGTGCATTAAATAGATATACACTTTTTGTGTAGTGCGTTTTCGTCTATTCGCTTAACGTTTACGAGTTACAATAGTCACGCAAAATTCCTTCAGAATGAAGGCTATATCCAGAAAATTCCGGATATACATTTTATTTATCATCCAAATGTCTTTAAGATGTGGTATTTTGATCAAAATCGTTCGAGAAGGTTTCTAGAAAATCAAATATTTCGAAAAGTGTTACATATAAAGAGTAGTTTGTGGTGGGGATTATCTTGAAAATTCTAGTGTCGTATCTTTGATACTGAACCTAAATACCAAGTTTAGTGGTTATCCCACTTTTCGTTTCTAAGTTATGCTGTTCACAAACACACATGCAGACACTAACACGGCCCATTTTCTAAAAATCAGTTGTTGTATTCAGGGGGGCTCAAAACATGTATTTACGGTGAAGTCTCGGTATCGAATTTTTTGCTGGAATGCAATACCTTCTGTACCTATTATGCACGTGGTAGGGAAGGCAATGAACTTATATAAGATTAGTTTGTAGAAGCTATATGAAAATAAATGACAGTGGGTAGAGAAAGCAATATGAATATAACACATCATATCTTTACTTTGTGTAACGCTTACCTATTGTGGGTAAACTCAAAAATTCAACATTGAAAATTAACAGGAATATGGGTTTTGAGATCTTCAGATACCAAGACAAATAAAATTTGATACTTCTTATTCATATATCTTTCTCCACTCACTCCTCTGCAAATTGCTGTTACAGAAGCTTCTTATTATGTCTTCTACTTATTCATCGAGATAAACCTTTATTACATATTCGTTGAAGATGTAAGAACACAGTAGGCTAAGGCGATAGTCAGATTATTAAAAAGCGGGTCGCAATGTGATGACTTTGAAATTCCATGTTCTTTGAATGACCATGAGAAAAGAGGAATAGCAATTCACCACTTGAAAAGTAAACGTATTTGAAAATGCGAACTAATAACAAGAAAATCTCGAAAATGGTTAATCAAAATGTGTGCCTTAACGAGGTCTAATTTTTTTTTGTGTAATAAAATGTTGTGTATTTCTTACATTTACCAGTTATGTGAAAGTCATTCAGAATACAGAACACTTTACGGGCTATTTGCAGAAAATTAAGGATATACAATGTATTTGCCATGTAAGTATATAAAAATACATGACTTTAATAATAATCGTTAGTCACTTTTGAGAAAAAGAAAAGTTACAAAAACATTTCCACGTAAAGGAAAATTTGGTGTAGAGGCTCTTTGCATCTTTGAAAGACTGAACTTAAACACCAAGTTTGGTATTTAACCAAATTTCCGTTTTTGAATTATGCTGTTTACACACACAAACACAAGCACATACACGAATTTGTTTCTGGATATGGCTTTTTTGGATTCAGGGGACCTCAAAGTGTCTTTATATCGAATTTTTGTGTTGAATGCAATATTTCCTCTACCTACTATAGCCAAATACCAAGCGGGATGGCTTAGGCGACCACGTCTGTGCCCCGCATTCGGGAAGTCACAGGTTCCATCTCCGGTAACCGCCCGTTTTGACCCATGGGATTTTCGTGTTTCCCCCGGTGCAGGCGAATGCTGGGGAGGTTCATCTTTTACCACGACTCTCCTCCCTCTCTTCCCTTGTCATCTGTTTCAGGATTGTGGGACCAGACGACGGTTTTCGCTGTTTGCGGCTGAGGGCGCTGTGAAGGCTTCTTCCCTGGCGTCGCTGCGGGGACCGCTCAGTCAGATCTCCCCTCCGTATGGGCTATAACTCCGGTAGAATTGCCAGGGGTTTGGTAGTTTGTGTGGAAGACCAGGCGTTCAATCTGGAAACATTAAGGACCCCGTCTGTGTTACGCCCGTCGTCATCCGGATCTGGCCGCCCTTTGGGTCTCTCCCCTCATCCCTCCCGGACAAGGGGCTGGCCTGCGTGCAGTGCTCTGTAATTATTTTTTAAGTAATGTACTACAACTCTTTCCTGCAAGCATCGCCTTACAACTACAAGCAGACTTACAAGCTTTTTAAGACAGTAAGAAATAGTTCATAGAAGTAAATATATTAATGGTGTGTAGACCTCATTTCCTACCTATTCAGATAAGATGTGACATAAAACGAAAGTGTAAAGGAAAAGAAAAGAGAAGATTAAAAGATCAAGGTAACAAGACAACGGAAAATAGAGGATTATATACAAAGAGTAGTAAAATGTAATGGATCATATTAAGAATACCAGAGTATTAGCTGAATGAAGCGTCTCTCACGTTTTACGTTTTAAAGATATGTTCCATAATTACTCCCCGAAAGACAATCAGATCTTTAATACAGGGCTATATTTTACTGTTAACAGCTGCGCCAAGATCTTTACGGCTGAATTCCTTCTCTCTAATATCCTTAGCCAAGAAAATGGGGTCAAGCAATCGAAGAACGTGTTTCTTCGCCTATACCTTACTTTCTCTATCTTATCCTTAAAGCGCTTTGACTTATACTTCGGAATACCAAGTATTTTAAACATAATATTATAGTTACTCTTGCAAAACCTTTAAGTATACTTAGATTTATTATAAGTACTACATTTAGACTTCGGTTAATTTTTTTATGAAATCCATTGTTAACGAATAAACTTGAAATTCTTATACTAATGCGGGGGTTATGCATGCACTACAATAGTACGAAATTACATAATAAAAGTTCAGATGGTAAATTAACAACTGAAAGGGAAAGAAAGTCCTACCTTTAAAAATCTGATGTGTCGCATTCACATCACTTTCTCTACCCTGAATCGCTTCTTAGAGGATATACAAATTGTTCTTAAGAAAGTTTATTTTCCCATCTACTTCATAATCGAGATAAACCTATTCGGAAGTAGCTGTATTGCACATTTCCTTGCAGATGTAAAGGGAACAACGATAATCAAATGCTTAAGAACTGGACGCCATGTATTAGCCTTAAAATTTCATTCTCCCTCCATGCGGTTACGACAAACAGCTGAAAATCGACACACTTTAAAAGAATGCATAAGCACTGAACAATTCAAACCAGTAAAAACTGATATCTCGGAAACGGCAGATGCCACAAAAAAGTTATTTTAAATAAACCGTGTGCTTTAAAGAGATCTACATTGTTGTGTAGTACGTTTTCGTCTATCGCTTAACGTTTACCAGTTAAGCAAAATTACATAGATTTCCATGACATTGCGAAAAACAACTGAATGTTGACAAGACTAAGAGAATGGCCAAGAACTGAACAATTTGAACCATGAATAAGGGATATCTCAGAAATGGCTTATGCCACAAAAAAGCTATTTGAAATAAATTGTGTATTTTAAAAAGATATACATTTATTGAGTAGTATGTTTTCTCTATCGCTTATCGTTTACCAGTTATACAAGATTATACAAAATTCTGCCAAATGAAGTGGCTTTCAGAGGCTATTCCCAGAAAATTCAAGATATAGATTTTATTTGCAATAAAAATGTTTCTAAAATGCGTGATTTTAGTCAAAATCGTTAGAGCCATTTTTATAAAGTAAAACTTTTCCAAAAATCTTCCATGTAAAGGGTAGTCTGGGGTGGAGGAATTTTATTGAAAAGCTTAGTGTAACATCTTTGTAAGATGATGAAATGAAATACGATGTTTGTTATTTATCGAATTTTCATTTTTAAGTCATTGTGTTCACAGACACACACAGTCCTTTTGCTAAAAACGCTTTTTTTGGATTCGGAAAGCCCCAAAACATGTATTTCCGATAAAATCTCGATATAGAATTTTGGGGTGGAATGCAATACTTTCCCTACTTATTGTACGTAGTAGAGAAAGTAAAAACGTTCTTTTGGAATCAGGGGCCTCAAAACATATATTTGTGGTTTAATCTCGGTATCGAATTTTTGGGTGGAATGCAATATCTTCCCTACCTACTACAGAAAGAAAAAATCTTATGTGTTACACTCACATGACTTTCTCTACTCTTGTACAAACTATTTTTATAAACGCTTATTCTCCATATGCTTCATGTTAATCGAGATATCGAGATGTTAATCATATTGCTAATTTTCTTGTAGATGCAAGGGGGAATTGGTAGGCTTTAAGCGATAGTCAAATATTTTAAGAGCTGGTTGCTATGAGGCGCATTCCATTCTCTTTGCATGTCCAGTAAGTAAAAAAAAATGAATAACGAATTCCCATTTGAGAAAAAGTATTGGAAATTTTAAGAGAATAACAAGCAATATCTCGAAAATGGTTCATTCAACAACAAAAATGTATACGACATAAATTGTGTATTTTAACACGATCTACATTTTTTGTGTAGTAAAATTTTGTCTATCTCTTATGGTTTACCAGTTATGCAAAAGTCGTTCACAATCAAGAATAATTTTGGAGACATTCCCAGAAAATTGAGATATACATTTCATTTGTCATGAAAATATCTTAACATATGATATTTTAATCAAAATCGTTAAATTTTCGAAAAATGTTCCATGTAAAGGGTAATCTAGAGTGGCATATGTGGTCGGGGATTGTCTTGGTAAAATGTGGCATGAGAAGTTGCCTGAAGGACCGGGAGTACCTCATACTCTAAAACCTCACTCGTGTCCAGAATGTGCCCACCACGGTACCTTAGGACACATATGCGGCCATCACTGTAGGACAGGATGAATTAGGAGTCGTCTGAAAACACTGCATTTGGCCACTCAGCACGCCAGTGACGGCGTTCGCGTGCCCATTGCAGTCGGAGACACTTGTGGATTCTGAAAAATGGAAGCCGACGCAATGGCATGTGTACAATCAGTCGAATCCGCAGTAGACAGCGTCGAACCGTCGATGCAGACAATTTCACTCCTGTTGCAGTGCTCCAGTGTCGAGTCAACAAGGTGAACGAAGCTGTACGGTCCGTTATGGCCATGCGGACAATTTCACTCCTGTTGCAGTGCTCCAGTGTCGAGTCAACAAGGTGAACGAAGCTGTACGGTCCGTTATGGCCATGCGGACAATTTCACTCCTGTTGCAGTGCTCCAGTGTCGAATCAACAAGGTGAACGAAGCTGTACGGTCCGTTATGGCCATGCGGACAATTTCACTCCTGTTGCAGTGCTCCAGTGTCGAATCAACAAGGTGAACGAAGCTGTACGGTCCGTTATGGCCATGCGGACAATTTCACTCCTGTTGCAGTGCTCCAGTGTCGAATCAACAAGGTGAACGAAGCTGTACGGTCCGTTATGGCCATGCGGTCATCTCCTGCTGTGGTCCAGTATCTGCTCGCCGCTGCGTACAACCCTCTTTTATCCATTGCTTCCAAACATATACAAATCCCTATCGTAGCAATGATGCTCTTTGTACTAGCCGAAATGTCTCGATATGACAACCCGTTTCTCGGAGACCGATTGTTCTGCCCCATTCCAACTCACTCAGGTGCTGACAGTGTCCTTTGACGTCGACGAGGGATACTGGTGCTTGCTTTCGCGTTTCCACTTTTTTTACAACTCTTCCTTGATTATAGCATTGCAACATTGACCTTGTCGAACACACAAGAGAGGACCCTCCTGGCTCTACGTATACCCCATCTACCTACAATCATAATCATGTTCTACTCATCCACCAAGTTTGGATTCATTCGGGCCATTCTTTAAAGGAGTTACAATTTTCACAAAGGTTAGTGTAGTTGGAGAAACAGCGAGGAAGGAATTCTTGCTTTCTCGAACAATCTCAAATGAAATATTTACGAGATCAGACGAGCTTATTAAATCGAATTCTACAGAATGGAATAAATGTGTTTGAATATTCTTATGGAGCATGTAGAATGACTGGGAAGCTCCATAGCGTTATTGCCAACATTAAAGAAGTAGCTTCAGAAGCAAAGTTAGCACAGTGTAGCATTTATACCGACGCTTTAGCCGCAGAAACGATATCTGTTAGTCTAAGATTGTTTTAAGTGAAAGTGTGAAAGTTGCCAACATATTAAATCCAGAGCTATCAAACACGATTATTTTTCATTTTAGCTATCAAAGGGGTAGTGGGCGTGATTCTCTTTTACTTCACACTGAAGCTAGGTGACTGTCGACCAAAAGAGATGGCTCTGTGGTAAAGTCTGAGACTCGTAATCGGAAATCTCAGTTCGATTTCCGTCGATCGGTCACTCTGACCTTTGATTTTTCGTGGTTTTCCCTGGTCGGTAAGTGAATGTTGTGGTGGTTTCTCATCTACCACGATTTTCTTTCTATCGTTTTCCTTTTCATTTTCAGGAGTGCTATTGAGTTTCATGATGTAGGGCGCGATGCCGGATAGATGGCGTAGACGCTTCCTCAAAGGAAAGTGTATTTCCTGTGGACACTAGAGGAATGTTTAGTTGAACGGGTCGTCATCTGGGTAGCTTCAGTAGTGGGGTGATGTTTGAGCCAGGAACCATTAGGGACTTCCGCGCGAGTTTGCGGCGTGTCTGCCTACAGCCTGTAGCCTCCTGTGGTTCCATCACTTCATCCCTTCATCCTAGGAGCTGGTAGCCACAATAGAACTCCCGTAGGTTACAGTGCGTGAGGTGAACCCCTCCGTTGTGTATCCTATACCCCAAGTGGTTGTTGAGGGAAATGTACTGAGCCATCTGCTTGAACTTCCTTCAGAAGTGCAGATTTTTTTTCTCCGACTCATCCTCAGACTTCAATTATTTCACTCATAAGCGTGGTTTGTCTTACTTGGCAGATGTATTTTGGTACACCAAATGAACTTTGTCCAGAAGTGCAGATTTTCTCTCCGACTCATCCTCAGACTTCAGTTATTTCACTGAAGAGCTGTGACTTGCCCATCAGTCTTACTTGGCAGATGTATTTTGCTGTCTCAACTCGATGAACAAGAGTTTATCAAGTAGATGAATTTAAGACTTCTACTTCGCAAGAAAACCCGAATATCCAAAGATGGTCTCTGAAAAGCCATGAAAATGTTGGTGTTCGCCACTTTGACCCTGTAAATGTGAGTTCTCTTCTGTAATTTTTATTGAAAAAGGTACAAAAGTAAGTTAAATGCAGACCCCAATTTAAGATTAAAATTAGTCAGCTGAAACCAACATTAATTAACTTTTTTAGGTAAACAAGCACAAACTACACACTGAAAGAAGACTTTCAATCAGAAATTAGTTAAATTTATGACGTATGTAGTGATTTTAAGACTGAGTACTGAAGCATCACTATCGGGAATTTAATAGGTTTGTCGAAGTTTGTCTTTGTATTCATTCACTATGTTTTAACTTCAACAAAATTAATTTCTAGCACATTTAAAAGAAGAACCCTTTAAAAACGAATAGATTGAACAGTTTTCTCAATAAATATCTTATTCTAAATACTACATACGAGGAAGAAGCAAATAAATCACTAGTAATGTTGTAGATGCAGAGAAATGGCTATTTTGCCTCTTGTACCATAAAAATCACGCATCTCACTTGTAAAGTTTACTTACTGCGTTGGATGTAATGGACGTCACTGGAAAAGATTCAGAACCCCTATCTTGTGATTTACCAATTATAGAAAAGTAATTCCGAATGAAGTGGACCTGACAGAGACTTCCCAGAAAGTTCAAGATATCGTTTTGTCACACAAATATCTTAATCATATGATACTACAATCAAAATTATTATATCCATTTTTGGAAAATAAAAAATAAGTAAATTTTTTCGTGTAAAGGTTAATTTGCGGAGGGGATTTTCTTGAAAACTTTCGTGTCGCATCCTTGGAAGATGCTGAAATTAAATATCAAGTTTAGTATTTAACCTGCTATTAGTTTTTGAGCTGTACTGCTCACAGACAGACATGCACTACATACACAAACACACGCATATTCACGGACGTTTTTCTAAAAATACTCCTTTATATTCAGGGAGCCTCAAAACGTGTATTATCGGTGCAACGTCCATATTAAGTGTTTGTGGATTAGAGTAGTGGAGTGTGGTGAGTGGAGTACTGGAGAAAATAAAAACGTGTTAAGAGAACACAACTATGGCCCCACATTACCGCATGGAACACGATCGGCCGACTGACCGGCTGAAGGCATAAAGAAATGGAGGAGCGCTATCATCCAACGTAAATTCCAGAACTGATATCGAGAGATATATAGATGTTTCTGGATGGTCTCGCCCCGACTTCCAAAAACTCTCTCGAAACACCAGCAAGTATATATCGCCGAGCTTACTCCCGAAAGTTTCTGAGTGCTTGTTGATACAGAATGTACCCGGATTAATTTTATGTGTTAATTAATTTCATGATTAATTTGATATCGTTACTCAGTCCGTTCCACAAGTGAGCTTGGGGTGACAGTTGTAACGTACCGTGAATGTTCCCAAGGCAAGTGATTAGAGAGTTTGTATACGACGCCCTACCGAGTAAACGGAAGGAAGAAGAGGCTGCTCGCGTGTGGTTATTTCGCCGCTACGTCGCAAGGAACAGAGAAGACACAGTGAAAACGGAACTAAATCAATGAGTGAAGTAGCAGAGAAAACTGCACTAGATCACATTATTAAAGTGGCAGTGAAAGCTCAACTAGATCACATTAGTGAAGTGGCAGTGAAGGCTGAACTAGATCGCATTGGTAAAGTGGCAGTGAAAGCTGAACTAGATAACATTTGTGAAGTGGCAGTGAAAACTGAACTACATCACATTAGTGAAGTGCAGTGAAACCTGAACTAGATCACATTACTGAAGTGAAAGTGAAAACTGAACTAAATCACGTTAGTGAAGTGACAGTGAAAGCTGAATAAGATCACATTAGTGAAGTGGCAGTGTAAGCTGAACTACATCACATTTTTAAAGTGGCAGTGAAAACTGAACTAGATCACATTAGTGAAGTGGCAGTGAAAACTGAACTAGATCACATTAGTAAAGTGGCAGTGAAAACTGAACTAAATCACGTTAGCGAAGTGGCAGTGAAAAATGAACTAGATCACATTAGTGAAGTGGCTGAAAACTGAACTAGACCACGTGAGTAAAGTGGCAGTGAAAACTGACTAGATCAGGTTAGTAAAGTGGCAGTGAAAGCTGAACAACATCACATTAGTAAAGTGGCAGTGAGGGCTGAACCTCATCACGTTAGTAAAGTGGTAGTGAAAGCTGAACTAGATCACATTAGTGAAGTGGCTGAAAACTGAACTAGACCACGTGAGTAAAGTGGCAGTGAAAACTGAACTAGATCACATTAGTGAAGTGGTAGTGAAAACTGAACTAGATCACATTAGTGAAGTGGCTGAAAACTGAACTAGATCACATTAGCGAAGTGGCAGTGAAAACTGAACTAGACCACGTGAGTAAAGTGGCAGTGAAAACTGAACTAGATCACATTAGTGAAGTGGTAGTGAAAACTGAACTAGATCACATTAGTGAAGTGGCTGAAAACTGAACTAGATCACATTAGCGAAGTGGCAGTGAAAACTGAACTAGATCACATTAGTGAAGTGGCTGAAAACTGAACTAGACCACGTGAGTAAAGTGGCAGTGAAAACTGACTAGATCAGGTTAGTAAAGTGGCAGTGAAAACTGACTAGATCAGGTTAGTAAAGTGGCAGTGAAAACTGACTAGATCAGGTTAGTAAAGTGGCAGTGAAAACTGAACTAAATCACATTAGTGAAGTGGCTGAAAACTGAACTAGACCACGTGAGTAAAGTGGCAGTGAAAACTGACTAGATCAGGTTAGTAAAGTGGCAGTGAAAACTGACTAGATCAGGTTAGTAAAGTGGCAGTGAAAACTGACTAGATCAGGTTAGTAAAGTGGCAGTGAAAACTGACTAGATCAGGTTAGTAAAGTGGCAGTGAAAACTGAACTAAATCACATTAGTGAAGTGGCTGAAAACTGAACTAGACCACGTGAGTAAAGTGGCAGTGAAAACTGACTAGATCAGGTTAGTAAAGTGGCAGTGAAAACTGACTAGATCAGGTTAGTAAAGTGGCAGTGAAAACTGAACTAAATCACGTTAGCGAAGTGGCAGTGAAAAATGAACTAGATCACATTAGTGAAGTGGCTGAAAACTGAACTAGACCACGTGAGTAAAGTGGCAGTGAAAACTGACTAGATCAGGTTAGTAAAGTGGCAGTGAAAGCTGAACAACATCACATTAGTAAAGTGGCAGTGAGGGCTGAACCTCATCACGTTAGTAAAGTGGTAGTGAAAGCTGAACTAGATCACATTAGTGAAGTGGCAGTTAAAACTGAACTTGATCACATTAGTAAATTGGCAGTGAAAGCTGAACTAGATCACATTAGTGAAGTGGCAGTGAAAACTGAACTGGATCACATTAGTGAAGTGGCAGTGAAAGCTGAACTACATCACATTAGTAAAGTGGCAGTGAAAAATGATCTACACCACATTAGTGAAGTGGTAGTGAAAGCTGAACTCGATCACATTATTAAAGTGGCAGTGAAAGCTGAATTAGATCGCGTTGGTGAAGTGGTGATGAAAACTGAACTAGATCACATTAGTGAAGTGGCAGTGAAAACTGAACTGGATCATATTATTAAAGTGGCAGTGAAAGATGAACTACACCACATTAGTGAAGTGGCAGTGAAAACTGAACTAAATCAATTTAGTGAATTGGCAGTGAAAATTCAACAAAGTCACAGTATTATGACAAAGAGTTGTGTAATGAATAGTCCGAGTATGATAATGCTGATAAAATCCTACCATTCTCTAGTTCTACGGTATTGATAACATTTATATGTCCAGCATGTAACTATAAGTTGTTAAAATAACTGGCTGCTTTCTCAGTGTGCTAGAAATAACCGAGTGTGCATTTTCTAATGGCACTTGTTTCTACGTAATTAATACCATTGATATCCCCATGTTCCTTTAGTGTCATTTTCCTGTTCCAGTCTGAAGACTCTCGAAAAGTTTCTGGTATTGTAAAATATGTACCCATCGGGTCGATACACGAAAAGTGAGGAGCAGTTGTTAAACCGTTCTAGCAGAGTACAAGGCTCTGAAATGTTTCATTAACAGAAGTTGATGATCCTCGACAATTCAATATTGTGTCGCAGCAAGTGCTCTGTACAGATACCGTGAGTGTTCCAGAAATAAAACACCGCAGGCTGAAGAGGAATACGAGCAGTGCTAGACAAAAATAATAATGCATGCATCCTGTAACGTTCTAGAATGCAATTTACTGCATAACAAAAGCTTTCAAGAGAAAATGTACATATTTGCTAGATTTTATATAATACTTTTGAAATTAATATATGAATGTGACATAAAAATGTAGAAATTGACATATCTGATTTTGGAAGGACATCAATTTAAATGGCAAAAGTTGCCAAAAATTATATTTTTATTTTTTTTTTGTGCAGCCCTGTAGGTTACAATTTTCTCTTTAATTTTCTATACATCTTAACATTTTGGACACAATACTTATATATGTTAAATGTTTTTAACAATAGTAGTATTGCATCTCCTTTTTGTATTCTGAATTCTGCAACACTTCAAGAAAAATAGTCATATGAATGGAATTCATATGACTTTCTCTTCTCATTCTTCAGGAATTAATTCCTGCAAAAGTTTGTTTTTCTATCTACATCTTGATAATTCAGATAAACTTTCTTTCGACATAGGGGAGAGTAGTTCAAAATAGGGGCAAAACGACACGGTAGTCGTTATTTTATAATGAAGGTAAATAGACAGTAAATTTTGTATGCATGTTGGCTACAATACCACGCTAGCTGCTCCTTCATTTAGCATCATTAGGAAGCGAAAGGTATTTTTGAAGGCAACAGACTCAATATTGGGATATGGAACATTGTTTAACTACTCGCCGTAATACATTTTCAGTAGTAATTAATACCAAGAGCACACATTACAAAGGTAAGTCTTTCCACGTGTAGTCGTATCTTAATTATCTGCAAGTTAGTTAATTTGGAGTTTATGAACACACCATTGACAATGTCGATGTGCAGGAGATTAAAATGGAAGATTTCTTGTTTTCAAGCGGGTATTAAATAGCTATTTTAAAATGCTATTAAGGTTGGTATGCTAAAATTCTCATTCGTTTCACATTTCAATGTTGAATAAATATAAAAGAACACTCTAATAGACAATCATGGACTGAAAATCATATGAAGTCAGTCGTAGTAGTCATCAAAGTTGACAAGAGGGGTTGCCTTAAAGTTTCTAAAGCTACAACCTACGTTGAGACGTCATTATGCAGGCAAGAACAAATAGCAACTGATAGTACAAAGGTCCTTGGTCATTTTCCTCCAATATTTAACCCAGATTTAGAGAGTACACTAGTCCACCACATCGTAAATTTAGAATCACAACTGGCATAAAGGATGGGGATACCTTGCCCATTTCATGTCGAACATCAAATGGCAAGAAAATGTTGATTAACTGGTTTTCGGCAGAAAAATCTTCCGGTTAGTCTTTGTCGGCCTATACCTACTTTAGCACGTGCCCAGGCTTTCAAAAAGAAAACATGTTTTTCTTTACTGTCCGAGTTATCTGTAAACCACAAAATTCTGGCAACGAGGATGCACAGTATGGATGAATCAGCACTCACCACAGTGTAGAAGCGACCCAATGTATTTGCTGATAAGAAGAAACAGGCCGGCGCTCTCACAAGTGCTGAGCGTGGTCTTTATGACACTGCGGTAGACTGCTTCAGTTCCAGTGAACACTACATCCCACCATCAATCATATTTTCCCGTAAAAGGCTCAAACAAACCTTTATGACCAGTCACCACTGGGAACTCTGGGTTTGTGCAACAAAAGTGGCTACATGACTGCAGAATTATTCGTTAAATGGTTGCAACATTAACCAATCAAGTGAAAGCGCTTCTAATTTTGGATGGTCATATCACCTATAAGGGTATTCAGGCTCTTTAACTCTCCAAAAAGTACGGTATTATACTATTGTGTCTTCCGTCTCATTGTACACATGGACTTCAATCACTGACCTAACCTTTTCGGACCACTTGGCACACACCACAAACCGGGAGTTAGACAGTGGCTAACAAGCAGAACCGTCTCAATATACCGCATAGGATAACTCTTTCCGACCTCAACAGAGTAGCTTTCCCCAAACACACAAGAGCCATTTCCCACATATCGCGACAGCCATCCAGAGGAACCAAGAATTTTCTGCAAGATCTGCATGTTAAACTGTGACACAGAAACGTAGAACTGGCCAAGGCAGCCAGGAATTAACACCATGAAAGTGTCGAAGGAAAAAGACCCAGAGAAGAAAGAAACGGACCGAGAAAGTACGGAGGAAATGCTGTGAATAGATGTTTGACATTAGCTTTACCAGAAGATGGTGATGAAGAACCAGTTCCATTAAAGAAGACTACTATTGATGCTGCTGCTGATGATGCAGCTTGCTAATATTGTTGAGATTTATTCAGCCCATCAAAACCAAGTCAAGTATGGCTAAAACTTTGAAGCTGCTCGAAGTGGACTCCTACTGAGTGTGCTGGTTCGTCAAAGCAAACAAAACGAAAACATTAGGGTTATTATTGCTTTGGGTGTTACAATTAAAAATTAACCTATTATGCTGCTGTGTTTTATCAGTGCAAAATACTGAATGCCAAGTTTAAGAAATAATGTTCTTATATATTCATTAAGCTCTATTTATTTACTTGTCTTAAACCTTAATTAATCCCAAAGAACGTTTAACATTAATGTGCTTAATGTTCATATTTTTATTTTTTATAGTTAAATATTTGAAAAGAGGTACAGTATTTCATTTTTCCCAACCATGTAGCCCAAAATGACAGACAAGGCACTGTTCTTTTAAAAGACCTATTTAAAGAAGTTGTGTTTTTATGAAAAATTTCCTAAGCTCATTATGTTGTTTAGCCATCATTAAGTGTTAGAAGTTTGTTTTGGGAATTTTTAAATGAAAATTCAAATTATTAATTGTAAATTAATTAAAAGTATGTCATTCTGGGCTTCTCTCTGATACACATTTCGTATTAGGCAACGGTAGGTAATGCAATAGTCATATTTTTAAAAAGCGTGTCGTTATTCCATGTCTTTGAAACTCCATATTCTTTGCATGGTCACGAGAAAAAGGAATATCGACTTACTACTAGTAAAAAGTAAAGTATTGGAAAATTCACAGTAATAAAAGGAAATGTCAGATATAGTTACCGATTTAAAAAGTTATTTGACATAAATTGTACACTTTAACACGATCTACACTTTGTGTGTGTCTATCTATTACGGTTACCAGTTACACAGACCTGGTATTTTAATTCAGCATCTTGCACAGATGCAACATGAAGATTTTCAACAAATTCCCCCCCACCAAAAACTACCCTTTACATGTAAGAGTTTTCTAAACTGTTGATCTTTTGAAAACTAGCTGTAACGACTTTGATTAAAATACTACTAGTTTAAGACATCGAAGCGTTAACGATGGTCGTCAATTTAGAAGCAGTATGCTTTACATGCTTCGTTGTTGATTCTGCTGCCGTAGCTCGTTCTGTTGTTTCGTGCGCCGGCTGCTCCGTGGTAGAGATATGAGTACTTTCTCTCAGGGTATGAGTGAGTGTATTGTGTAAGACAACACCAGACTAAGAAAATATTTAATGTGATCTAATACTTGAGTTGCGAGATGCCGACCGTTTGAAGATCTGATCATGAATCGTAGCACTCGAAACTATCATAATTGAGTTATTATACCAGCTAACTTCTGCAGTATCAATTTCACGGTTTGAAATAACTGTTTCCGCACTAAAAGAAACTAGAAGCGTAACTTGACGTGAGTCGCTAAAATGCTTACAGTCAACATCCCTCGCAATAGCCGGTAAATCCCACTCACAAAAGCGCGCCACTTAGCGTTAAAGTACCACACGAGTCGCCACAAGCATCCAGAGTGAGGAGTCGATCAGTGCCAGTGCCGGTACCAGAATAATTCTCTGATCTTCTTATTACTTAAGCCACACCTATATTAGAACTACTCCCATCAACATTATTTCACGCCCGGGCCAACATTCAACTCTGTTCATGCGCGTCTCTTAGCTTGGTTACTATGATGGACTAACTCCCAGAATTTCAGCACTTTTCTCTTTTCCAGAATTTCTGCCTACGTGACCCTGCAAACGTTGTAAGCTTATAACCTAACTGAATTCCAAGAAACTTTAAGCTAATGTGTTCTAACCTCGGCTGATATTAATGACCTTCGCTAACCTGACTTCCTAATTACCTTCTTATTTCCTGGTAAATCTTTCAATTCAAGTTTATTACATTATACATTAATTTAATACACAAAAATTATTATACTTATTTCTCTATCTTACTACTATATCTTTATTTAATTACTTATACATTCCGGCCAATAATTACGATATCAACATTTAGGTGAAAAAACATATTTTGAGTTTTCTGGAAATTGCATGTGAAGTCCTTCTCATTCAGATCCGTATACCAGGTAAGCCATAAGAAATAAACAAAGACATAGTCATTTAAAAATGTAGAACCGAGTGGGATGGCACAGGCTGTAAAGTCTGTGGCTCGCATTCAGGAGGTCCCGGGTTCAAATCCCGTGGGCTGACCAATCTGTCGTAGGTTTTTCGTGGTTTTCCTCAGTCGCCAAGGTAAATACCGGATTGGATATTTAATACCAGGACCCAAAGTTCCATCTTAACTCTAAAGCAATAGTAAAATGAAAAATAAGTGGTAATAGCGAATGCTATGCCATTTATCTACAGACAATGTAAGCAGTTAGACTGGACGACATGAAACAGGGCTTACAGGGATGAGACCTAGAAGGCTAACTGTCCATCACATATCGTTTTAAGAGTTATTCACCAACAGATCCGTCGCGATATGACCAAGGAGTTAAAGCGACGTAAAATAAAAATAGAATAAAGAAATGTAGATCTCTTTAAAACACTCAATTTGCTTCAAAGAACTTCAACCATTTTCGATATATCCGTTGTTACTGTTTGCATTTTTCAATACTTTGTCATTTCTTTCCCAATGCTGTCTCTTCAATTGCTTCTCGAAATATTATGGAAAGAGTGTGGAATTTCTAGGACAGGGTATAGTGACTCGGTCTTTAAACATCCGACTATCGATTCGGTTTCCTCTACTCCCTGGTGCCTTCAATGAAATGCGTAATGTTACAACGTTTGGAAAAGGTTCTTTCGTAGATAAGGTTTTGTAAGAATAGTTTGTATAATCTAAAAGATGGTAGGTAGAGAAAGTCATATGAATGTACCACATCAGATTTTCTTTTGTTTCATATGTAAACTAAGGTTGAAAATTCTGATGTGTTACACTCACATGACATTGTCTAACCTTATCGTTTATTAGTGTGTGTGCAAATTAATCCACTAAAGTTTATTACTTTCTCTACTACGAATAGTAAATAGGGGAAGTATTGCATTCCACCCAAAAATTCAATACCAAGATTTCACCAGAAATACATGTTTTGAGACCCCCTGAATCCAAAAAAGTATTTTTAGAAACATCTCCGTATGTGTGTCTGTGTGTGAGTCTGTGAACAGCATGACTCAGAAACGAGCAGCCGGATAAACATCAAACTTGGTATTTAGGTTAAGTAACTTCCAGAGATGTGACACGAAGGTTTTCAAGAAAACGCCCCCATTTCCAGACTAGTCTTTACATGGAGCATTTTTCGAAGTTTTTTCTCTCAGAAATGGCACTAACGAATTTGATCAAAATATAATATTTTTAAGACACTTTCATGGCAAATGAATGCCATAACTAGAATTTTCTGGGATGTCCCCAAAAGTCGTCTTCATTCTGAATGAATTTTGCATAACTGGTAAACCGTAAGAGATAGACAAAATTTTACCACAAAACACACACTTTATGTCATACACATTTTTTGTGTGCAGTGAACCATTTCCGACATATTCCTTGCTATTTGTTTGAATTTTCCAATACTTAATACTTTTTCTCAAATGGAATTCGTTATTCGTTTTGTTTTACTTTCTTTGCTTTTTTATGTCCTGGACATGCAAAATAAATGGAATACTCCACATAGCAAACAGCTCTTAAAAGATTTGATTATCGCTTAAAGCCTATCATATTCCCCTTGCACCTACAAGAGAATTAGCAATAAGATCGTTTCTGCAAATGTTTATCTCGATTAATATGAAATAGATGGAGAATAAGAGTTTGTAAAAATAGTTTGTACAAGAGTAGAGAAAGTCATGTGGATGTAACACGTCAGATTTTTTTCTATCTACCTCATGATAATCCAGATAAAGCTTTGCAGAAATAGCTACATTACACATATAACTATAAATATAAAGCGAACGAAGTTTAAGAACTGAATGCTATATGCTGGCCTTAAAATTCATACTGTTTCCCTGCAACCGCGAGAAACAACTGAAAATCGATGGGACTTAAACGGAATGACAAAGTATTGAACAAATCTAACCATTAATAACGACTCTATTGGAAATGGATGATGCCACAAAAAAATTATTTGAAATAAATTGTGTATTTTAAAGACAACTACATTTTTTGTGTAGTACATCTTCGTCCATCCCATAACGTTTACCAGTTGAACAAGATTATACAAAATTCCTTCAGAATAAAGAGGTCTTCACAGGCTATTCCCTGAAAAATTCAAAGTATGCTTTTATTTCGCATGTAAATATCTTTAATACATTGTGTTTTAATCAAAATCGTTAGAGCCATTTTTAAAAGGTCAAATTTTTTAAAAATGTTTCATGTAAAGAGTAGTCTGGGGTACAGGAATTTTTTTGAAAATCTTGATGTCGCATTTTTGGAAGGTACTGAACCTAAATATCAAGTTCAACTTTTCATGTTTGAGTTGTGCTGTTCACAGATACACACGCGCAGGGTCTTTGTCCTAAAAATGCTTCTTTTGGATTCAAGGGCTCTCAAAACATATATTTCCAGTGAAATCTCGGTTTCGAATTTTTGGATGGAATTCAATGCCTTCTCCGCCTAATAGGAACGTGGTAGAGAAAGTAAAAATTAAATATTATTTCAGAGTTTAATACCACGTTTGCAGTTGGAACCAATTAACCTCGACTTTCCCTGTCCACGCTCTACCATGCTTCTTAAATGGTAAACGCGAACGTGCATTAAGTTTCTCAAATCTGATGCGTGTATTCCGGTCAGTGCCCAAGGTGATATCAATTACTCTGAGATGTAATGCATTAAAGATGATGGCAACACTGTGAGTAAATCTTTCTTGGCTTGACATTCCCAAATGTAGTTTTCATGAATAATTGAAAAAGGAGCACAGCCCCTTCGTTTATGGTATGCACCTGAACTCCTTTCTTCAATAATTCACTCCCAGCTCCTTCTGCAGCTTCCTGGCGCCAAAAAAGTGTAGGCCACAGCTGTTAAAGCGATACAATATTATCCCTGATAAATTCGTCATATATTGTGCGTTCGTTATATTTCCGGGCCGCGGATCGCGCGTGTGCTTGCTCCGCGCACTGTCCATAACACTGGGATTTTTCGTTCTAAAACTCCGGAGTTTTAACGAGTGATAGTTAACATGCGCTATAATAAGTAAGTAGGATAGGTAGGACAGACCTGGGCCAGTTTTTGCGTTTATATGGGAAAAGATAGGGAAAGCGAGGCTATATGCTAGGCTAGGAGAGCATCCAAGGAGGATAAATGCGTATATATGGGGAAGATAGGGGCTACGAGGATCGATGGTAGGCTAGCATATAGCCTCGTTTTCCCTATCTTTTCCCATATAAACGCAAAAACTGGCCCAGGTCTGTCCTACCTATCCTACTTAAGTACTTAGTTTGTTATAGGTTCTGTTGAAGGTGTTATCAATTTGCATTGAGACATTCGTGGCATCTTCGAATGAAATTTCCATTCACAGCCATAAGTCCTTTTTGCACAAATTTCAGAAGTCCTGTTCTTGTATTGTCCTTAATTTCATCTATGGTGTGGAGATTGTTCCTATAAACATTATTATTTAGGTTTCCCCACAAATAGAATCGCACACAGTAAGATCCAGGAAATGGGGGGGGGCCTAATCCTTTAGAAAAATTTCCTGTCTTTTTCGTTTCTTAGCTTTATGTTTAGCGTATCTGTTGTCCTAAATTTAGTAACCAGACATCTAACAGTTTCCCTACCTGGAACTGGAATACCAGGAAATTTCTCCTGAAATTGTGTACAAACCTGTCTACATGAATTCGGTTTTTACGTATGTATACATAAAAATTCTTTGTTCAAACGCGAATTTTTCCGTAGGCAGTTCAGTACACTAATGCCAAGAACAGCAACAATACTCTTAAGTAATTCACACGCAACATAGATGTCTTGAACACATTTTCATATTTGAAATGCACAATGAACAAACACAAGTCTTTACAGCTCGGACTTAATGCAGGAACTGACGCAGTAAATGCGGCTGATAAATGTAGGACAGCGGGTTATTTGCACAAGTGCAGTGCGGAAAAATACCGAGATCACTGTAGTGGACGCATACGCGCGATACGCGGCCCGGCAATATAACGAACGCAGGTTTCTTTATAACTCATGGGAGTAGAGACAAGATAACTCATACAACTTGAAGGAGAGTTATTCTTTGCCAGGTTGGAGGCTTATTTGATATTATCTAATTATAATAATATTATTCTTATTATTTAGTGCTGTGCTTAACACTTTTAAATTTTTAATCATACTACAGATCGAGAGTGATCTTAGGTGTGATACGGACAAAGCCTTGGATGAGTTTGTCATCGCTTCATCTTTAAATATTCTCAAAACGTCTTCTTTTTTGTGTAGAATGACATGCGTGACATAGGAGGTATCCAAATAGGTACTCTAGAAAGTGTATCTTATATATCTGTGGTTACCCTTCAATGAAGGAATCATCTTGCTATTTATTGTAAATCTTATGTCTATACAGGTCCGTATATTTGACATAGTTTTTTTCAAACTTGGCGTGTATAGTGTGGCGTATGCACAGATGATAGGATATAGTCTCTGGTCACCGAGATCCGAGACGGCAGTTGATCTGAGATGGCAGAGTTGGGAGTAGGGGGAACTAGGTGTTAGGGAGGGGATGGCGTCACTGACGCTTGAGGTTAGCGTGGGTTTGAGAAGGAGTCAGTGAGTAAGCTCTGAGTAGGAAAGACGTACAACTGCTTTCTTCGTGCTAAGGCACGATGGCCTCGCCGACAGACATTGGGCTGAGAGTGTAAGTTCTGTAATCCCTCTTTATATATTAAATCCAGTAGCCATCCACTTTTGGGAAGTTTCATTTATGGTAGTGTAGTGTCCTTCCTCTCCCTTAAGCCAGGTAGTGTTTTGGAATAGCAATTATTTTGGTGTTTAACTTAGCTGCGTTCCCCGTCGTAGCCTCGCCATGTGAAGATCTTATTAATTTACCGGTACCTTTTGCTAAGCGAGTGTCTCCCCGTCATTTTCTGAGTATTATTTAGTAGAGGCTACGACAATAGAACCTTTTCATTTCTTTCCTGTGCTCGTAGCTTGTTGTTCAATTCAAAGTGGGGTTTGAACCATCGCGAATGAAGAAATTGAAGTAGACTATGTAGACACATTACTCATTGTAGTTCGTTTGAGAGAATTGGCATTTAGGGTGGGTACGTATTAAAATTTCCTTTTCATTGCCTGTAAAGCCTTGTAATTTAATCATTAACACAAACGCCCTGCTTTTGTGCTGACTTATTCCTAACCGCTCATATTAATTTCTAAATTGCTGGTCATAATGTTCTTAAAGATTAACGGCGGCACTTAAAATCATTATGTGGGTCGCCATTTTTTACTGCTCTGGATGGACAACAACTTAAATGAAATTAGTGGTTATGGGCAAAACGTAAGCGTTTCAGTGTTTTTATGAATAACATTGCTTGGCACGTCACCAACAGACCAAGTGTTAGCAGCAAAAGGAAGGAAAATATGTAAACGTACCGGTTAGCTGAGTTATAGATAGACGTTTATTTGTCCTTCCAAACTGGGGCAGGGACGTCTTCGCGGAGAGAAGGAGAGGGAGATATACAGGAGGTGCGTGGGGCGAATAATGGATCTTATATCTTACGTGTTTTCCGACGCCCAATAAAGATGCCGTTTATGGCTAAATAGCTTTATTCACACTCACTTTATATTATTCCCATTATATTAGCTCCATTCACGCAATTCGATCCTGACCACATAACATTTACATCTTCGCGTCAGAGGCAGATTTTGTGAATTGTTTGCTATAACTCAAAACCTAGGTTCTTGACATGTGTGTCCCTGTGTACTTCTAAATTGCGAGTTATTTTAGTCATGTATTTCACTTCTCGCCATGTAATTCTTGTGTTTCTCCTAACAAATTATATGATATCTTCCTATAATATTATTCGTTGACAGAACGTACTTAAAATAAGAATAATTCTATTGGTGGATAAATATTTCATAAACTACCACACTTAGCTTTCTTACACGAGTTTGAAGCATAAACGTTATAAATGTTTCCATGGAACTGATGCAATCTCAAGATAAAATACGTCTTTACCAAAAGTTTTACTTGCACGTGTAATCCTAGGTTCCATTATCCTGGAAACGTCCGCTGTGACTACGAGGACTTCTTACTGCCAACCTGATGGCGCCCTAGAGAAAACTTGCCTATCGTATTTCTAAAAAGATCTATTTTTCCCAGGCAACGTATATTTCCGTCTGCCTCCGATATTATATATGCTTCTAAAATTCATATTAAATTGATATAAGAATACATATTATCATCGTAAATATGTGCTTCTGTACATAATGTACAGTTTCGGAACCCAAAGGTTATAAAAGAGGTCACAGACATGTCTGTGTAACTGTGATAGATCACAGACCTAATGTGCATAATAATATTAAATTCAACTAGAAAGTCAAATCAAAAACAATTTAAAAATTATATTATATTTAAACATCTTTACTATCACATAGATTTACTAAATATTCTTTCACGAGTGTCTTAAAGTGGCTTTTCTCTCTGATTTGTTTAGTATTTTCAGGTACATTGTTAAATAATTTTAAACCTACGACTATAGGTAATTTCCTGTACTTGGACAAATTATGATTTGGTGTTACATACATGTTACAGTTTCTGGTATTATAATCGTGACATTCCTCATGGAAATATCATCAGTGATATTGCTACATACGCATTCAATCAAACTTAAAGAAATACATACCATATAGTATCAAAATTTTGAAATGTTTTAACAGTATTTACGTCTTTGAATCATAAATATACTTTGTAATAGAGGACAAGCTCCCAGAAGCAAATGCTATAATTTAATCTGGACTGGAAATTAGCACAATAAAATATAATGGTGTTTCGTTACTCAAAATGTTCTTAAATGATAACCAACCATTTAGTTGAAAAATTAGGCAATTACAGTATTGATTCCAATTCACACATCCATCAAACATTAATCTAAGAATCTGATATAAATTTTGTATTGTATGAAAGTTTATGAAGAAAGGTTTTATTAATATTGATATGTACCTTATTAGCACCTATTTTCTCATATCTTCTAATAAACTGCTACAATTTGGTTCCAAAGCCCGGCGATTATCCCCAAAGATCATATCAGAAGTATCATCATCGTAAATAGCAACAGAATACTGTTTTAAGCTCAAAGGTAAATCACAAATATACAAAAGAAATAAGAGTGGTCCCAGGACCGAACCTTGAGGTACTCCGAAATTTACACAAATTGTTGGTGATTTCTATGAACTTCACGTGTTTCCAGATATATACGAGAGATTTCAACATATTGTTTACGTCCACTTAACCATTGTAGCACCGCTTCACGCCCCCATAAATTTCAAGGTTTCTCAATAGCAAATCATGCTTTACATAGTCAAATGCTCGACTTAAGCCACAAAATAGTCCAATGTATTTAATGGAGAATAAAGAACGGAAATGATTTCTTCGTACAATGAATATTTGACAGATATAGTTGATTTATTTGAACTGAGACCATGTTTATCGTAGATGTAAAATATCTTTGTGAACCATTTAGTTAACTAAACCTGTTACCATACAATAATAAAAAATTAAATCTATTACCTAAGCAACAGGCCTGTAAACTTCAACATTTTATTTATGCACCTTTTTAAATCGGAAACACTTTGAACTATTAGCTTCGGATGCGTACAATGCCTATTGCTCTTACAATCCTCTAAGTTTCGACAAGTGAGCATTTAAATTCCCAAGAGCCCATGGCTTAATCACATGTTTTATTTACTTTCAATGCCTTTTACTCGATTTTGATTTTTTATGCCTCTGAGCATTAAAATGTTCCATATGATGTAGTTTGTAATCTTTCTCGTTCAAATTTTCAGCAGGAACTCTAGAGAATTAACTTAAAAACTGGCATATGGTTTTGCTAGGTTTTAAATGTTTTTCAGATGACATAGTTATTTCGACCAAGAGGATAAATAATTACAAAAATTGTATTAAAAGATTTTTTTAAATAATCAGAATAGGGATGGAAATTTTATATGCCAGTTTTCCTATTAGTATTACTTTTATTTTTAAAAAAAAATGACGATACCTGTATCATGTGCAACACATCTATAATAAAAGTAAACATTTTTTTATAAAAAATTATTAAGGATATCTGCACGAAGTTTAAAGCACAGTTATAATTGTGGTAGAAGAGCATAGGCAAAGCTTTGAAAAACTTTAGGTAAAACTGCAAAATTTACAAATTTCAGCTGTGGATACTTTTAAATAAGGAAACTGTAAGAAGGTACTAGAAGGTGTGAAGTCTGTATACATTATATCCAAGTGATTTCGCTAGGCTTCGATTTCTTTCGACAACAAAGCGTTTTAACCGAAGGACTGATATAATACAACCCTTTCTAACTGAACTTATGACTCACTATTAATGGATATTCGTTGAGCGAGGTTGCGCAACGGTAACTTATGTGACTCACATTCCAGAAGTCCCGGCTTCAATCCCCGGCGACCGCCCACGGATTATTCGTGGTTTCTCCGGGTTGGCGAATGCTGGGGTGGTTCATCTTCTGCCATAATTCACCGGGCCCTCATTTCCTGTATCCGTCATCTTCATTGCCATCCGTTTCAGGGTTGTAGGACCAGGACGGTGTTCGGCGGGTTGTGGCTGGGCGTTGTATGTGCGCTTTGTGAAGATTTCTTCCTGACTCGTTCCAGGGACCGCTCGGTTAGGACCCGCCTCCGGGTGCTTTTGGGCAAACGCTCCTTCGGAGATTCCCCGGACACTCAGGGCCTATGTGTAGGCCCGGGCAGCGTTCAATCTGGAAAAATTTTGGACCCCATCCATGCATGCGTCCGTTATCATGCGGATGTTCCTCCCTCCCAGGGATCACGGTAGAAGCTCAAGGGGTCGGATGGCCTGTGTGCGGTACTCTGCCGCGGTTTCTGGGGTCCCTGTGTTCATCAGTATCTTTATCTTTGTTAATGGATCCTCCGTTGGCATTGAACTACAAGCACGATGAAAAGTATTGCAGTAAAATTATGGGTGAAAGTTGTTGACAATATCTGTGATACTGCTATTCATAAAATTATAGCCATCAAACGCAGAGCTTTCTAGACGGGATCTCTGAAGTGGATACGAGTATTTCACAGTTTTGAAGATAAGTGCTGCTTCAGAGTGAATGTTGTGCTCCGGTTTCTTACCTTCAGCATAACACCGCTAACAATCTGTTTGAAAGCATGGGTGATATTAAATGTTAACATCAATACTGGCTTCCCTGGGATCGAGTGGCGTAACATTTCTTTTCTTTCTTTCTTCTTTTGTGCGGGGTTGTTTTACGACTACTTGCACAGTTAAAAAATTACACTTATCTTAGAATCACATTGACCTATCTCCAGCTATAAGAGTTTCAAAGTTAAGTGCTGGCGTAGCTACTATATAAACTTTTTATGACCCATGGAACCGTAAATGTTGCGTTTGACTGACCCTAAGCTACCCGCAAAATAATGTTTTTGCAAAGGTTGGAGAATCATAAAAGCTGATACGTTTGTCTGATCCTAACTTTTCGTTTTACTGTTGACACCTGATCGTACCAAACCTTTGAAGGTTTTATTGGGAACGTTTTGACAGCAACTAAACCGGCGTTGCTTCTAATGAACAAGTGGCTAACTCTGAAAGCTACAGCAGCTGACATGTTTGTTGAATTCGAACAAAGTTCTCAATGACCAGTATGGATTTCCAATTCTTGTTGTAATTTACTGGGTGTTCGTACTACTTAGACATTAGTGTCCCTTGCTTTGCAGGTTCAAGATCTGGGACAGTTTCTGTCATTTACTTAAACATCGTACAGTTTGTGTAAAACGTCGTGATAGTCCCTCACTCCTGAAGTATAGATGCGCAGTAGCACTGCCCAGTTCCACTTGCATAATAAGAGAGATAGGGGTCAGTGTTGCACCTGCTGCGAGCTCAAATGTAAGGTAACCTTACGCATTTGTTTACAATCTGTTGTGTATGTGGCTGCTTCCGAGTTCTGATATCACTTGCTCCCCACCACTCTCATCACTTCTCCTTATTTCTCCTCTTTTGCGCATATGGAGTGTCGCGACATTTTACACAAGCTGTAACATGCAGTCGAGTGCATGCAAAAATGCGCAGTGGTTTACGCCTCTGCCACGCCCAGTCGAGGCTTTAGTAAGCTACGGACTCCGCTTAAGAAAGGCTTAAGCTTTGCGAGTTTCACAATAGGGCAACCAGGTTCGGCTTTACTGTGCTGAACAATTCCACGGAACAGTAAAGTTGGTAATGTCTGCACATGCACATTGACTGAAATCCCATCGTTTGTTTCTGGTAACGCTGTTCCTAGAATAAGGTTTTGGGCTTAACATCAACATAAAATTATTATGACCGATGGATCAGAGTAAAAACATAGAACTTTACTTCTCAAGAAGTTGGCATTCTCCCAGAAATTATGAAGCAGCATAATCATGTATGCAATCGGACTAATTACCTACTAAGGTCCGGATTTTAATGAGCTAAGGTGATACGGTAATTTGTATCACAAATTACTCAGATGTAATTAATGATAGTAATATGAATATGTATTTTTATGTGACATTGATTTCAGAGGTTTATTAATTGTAATTATTATTGGTAAATAATAATATACGGCTTTACTGAAACTGTCAACAATAACGCAATAATGCAGCGATGGGGTGAGTTGTTTATCATTACCGGGAACCAGGAAGTTACGTAATGTTTCGCGCCTTTTCGGTAGAAGCTTCTAGAACATTTCCTAAAGCAATATGTATTAGTGGTTTTCATTGGATATTAAAATAGACGCTAATGTTGGCGCGTTTTATTAGCCAATAGCAGTTCATTTATAATCTTTAGGCGTATCTTGATGCAGGCCTATAAATAGGGTAGGTTCGAGGTAGCTTGTCCCCCAGTTCAACAGAATTCTCAGTACTCTACACGTCGGTCCCCCAGTTCAACAGAATTCTCAGTACTCTACACGTCGGTCTCTCAATTCATTTATTTCGCCAAGTTACACGCAGCAGAATTACGAGAATTATTATAAAGTATTATACATTTAAAAAATTACATAAAGTTGAAGTATGCGAGTTAAAAGTGATAAATAAGAAGTTATTACAAACAGTTTCAGTTTGGCGAGTATCCAGATTAATATGTAAATGTGTTTGTGAACGTGTTCGGCAATAAAAGTTATAAAACCATTTTCTTCGTCAGTATAATTTCTGGATAAAAGATTCCTTTCCGATTCACACCCTGCAAGAGATACAAGTTCTACCAAGATAAGATGATAGCTAGCCGGAGGACAATATACAAAACTTTAAATTCCTTCGGAAACTAATTGATACAAATTGCTACGCCAGATGGAGCTACGAACCAAACAAAGAATGACGTCACAAGATGGCAACACATGAAGTCACACAACCTTAATACAGCATCAAATTGGATTCCAAACGTGGTGCTATAATAATGTTAAACACATTGTAACATTAATACCGTTACAAATTGGCTCCCATACGTGGGGCAGTTAAAGTTATGTAAACAAACATTTATTTGCAACATACAATTTGTAACATCAATACCGTCGCAAATTGGCACCCAGGACGTGGGGCGAAGTGACCAGGAAAGGATCAGCATAATCAGGACGTGGAACGAAAGCAGCAGTAAAATGATCTACAAGACGCAGATTCCAGAAACAAAAGGAACGACAGACTACATGGATGATTGGACATCGTAATTCCGAGACTACGAGACAACTGGGAAATTCAAACTACAGGACAAGAAGACTACGCAGTTTCATCGAAGCGACATACAAATCTAGGAGAATGGGGCAGAACGCTGGACATTAAAGTAACATACAGCATCAAAAAGGTAAACAAATTTAAATGTTCCTTAGGAGTGGTAGGATAATAAAAACAATGGCTGCTAGTAATACAGAAGAAATAATTATGGAGGGAGATAGCGTAACAGTTAGCTGTAATTCAATACAGGTTACAAAAAAAAGCTCAAACAATGTAGGATTTGAGGGAGGAAATACTAGTAAAGAAAGTAAAAATAGAATAGCAGGAAATATTACTATTGATGCTGGTACGATGATGGAAATTATGGAAATGTTTAGAAATTTTGATAAAAAATTAGATCAGTTTAAGAGGGAATTAAGGGAAGATATTGGTAAGAGCTTAGAACAAAACAGGAAATCAATTGAAAATATTGGTAGGAGTAATGAGATATTAGAGCAAAAAGTAGATCAAAGCAGTGAAGAAATTGAAAAGAAAGTTATGAAGCTAGATAGTAGTATGCCAGAAATGAGAGATGAAAATGAGGAAGTAATAGCAAGTGAGACAGGAGAAATTTCAAAGAAAATGTTGGACATGAGCAAGGAAATAGGTAACAAAGAAAGTGAGGTTAATACTAAAAGTGAGGTTAATGTAGAATGCACAGAATTAGGAAGTCAAATGAGTAGTATTTCAAGTGAGTTAAGAGAGATGAAAGAGGTTATGAATGTAGATGTAAATCAGGCGCAAGTTAATTTCAGAGGGGAAATATCAGAAATACAGAATGAGACAGTAATGCAAAGAAATAAATTGTACCAAGATGTTCAAATTGAAAACTCCAGTCCAGTACAGTTTAGTACAGATTTGTCAGAGTATTCTCAAGCTATAAAGATAGCAGATGAATTGAAAATGAAAGTTGTTAAAAGATGTGTAATTCAAGAAACTGTAGATTGTTTTCAAATGTTATCATGGGACGAAATTTCATATGAATACAAGAGGTTATTCATGAACAAAAATTTGAAGGTTAGGTTACGGCTACGAGTAATGTATAGCCACACACAATTTGATCCAGGAGGGTAAATAGCAATGAGATGTAAAGTAAATGCTGGATAGGTAAAGATGACTTGCAGAGAAATGTATTGGAACGTAAGAGGGTTAATTATTTATGTCATTTGAAAACAGAAATTTAATAAAATAAAAAAAGGAGAAATAAATATTTAAAAAAAAAATAAATAACAATTTTTAGTAACTGTAACAGTATTTGAAAAGAAGAAGGTAATAATTGAAACTTAATATGATATTAAAGTAAAAGCACGTAAATACAATTCCAAGATTTGAAACTTAATATGATATTAAATTAAAAGTACGTAAATAAAATTCTAAAAGTATTGTTAAAATAATAATAAATTCAGAACAAAAAAATAATTGGGTAAAAATAATAATAATAAAAAAAAAACAAAACAAATACTTATGTACCAAACAGAAAAGGTGAAACATTGTCTAGATTTAAGAGATGTAAATATTTATGTAAAGGGTGAATATTTTTTGTAAAAATGTTAAATAATTACAAAATTTCTTGAACGTATAAATTTTGTCAACAATACAAGAGTGTAAACAATTTGGTAGCAGTGATTAAATAATTTAGGGTAAAGTATTTGCTATAAAAAAATTTGTGATGTCAGATGAATATCTAAATTAATTAAACCAGAATCAGTAAGTAGTGGCGAGATAAAACATATGTCGTGTATTAAATGCGTGTGAAGTGTTAAGTGAAAGTGACAGCGTGTGTTCCAAGATTTAGGAGACTAAAAACACAATTAGAAAATTTCCAAACAAGTTGTAAATATTTATAATTATGTTTCTAGTGGGGCATATGATACGGTAATTTGTATCACAAATTACTCAGATGTAATTAATGATAGTAATATGAATATGTATTTTTATGTGACATTGATTTCAGAGGTTTATTAATTGTAATTATTATTGGTAAATAATAATATACGGCTTTACTGAAACTGTCAACAATAACGCAATAATGCAGCGATGGGGTGAGTTGTTTATCATTACCGGGAACCAGGAAGTTACGTAATGTTTCGCGCCTTTTCGGTAGAAGCTTCTAGAACATTTCCTAAAGCAATATGTATTAGTGGTTTTCATTGGATATTAAAATAGACGCTAATGTTGGCGCGTTTTATTAGCCAATAGCAGTTCATTTATAATCTTTAGGCGTATCTTGATGCAGGCCTATAAATGGGGTAGGTTCGAGGTAGCTTGTCCCCCAGTTCAACAGAATTCTCAGTACTCTACACGTCGGTCCCCCAGTTCAACAGAATTCTCAGTACTCTACACGTCGGTCTCTCAATTCATTTATTTCGCCAAGTTACACGCAGCAGAATTACGAGAATTATTATAAAGTATTATACATTTAAAAAATTACATAAAGTTGAAGTATGCGAGTTAAAAGTGATAAATAAGAAGTTATTACAAACAGTTTCAGTTTGGCGAGTATCCAGATTAATATGTAAATGTGTTTGTGAACGTGTTCGGCAATAAAAGTTATAAAACCATTTTCTTCGTCAGTATAATTTCTGGATAAAAGATTCCTTTCCGATTCACACCCTGCAAGAGATACAAGTTCTACCAAGATAAGATGATAGCTAGCCGGAGGACAATATACAAAACTTTAAATTCTTTCGGAAACTAATTGATACAAATTGCTACGCCAGATGGAGCTACGAACCAGACACAGGAGTGACGTCACAAGATGGCAATGCGTGAAGTAAAGCAGCACAACATATGATCTACAAGTTCTAATAACTTACGCTACAAATATTACGTAAGTAACATTAATACCGTTACAAAGGACAGCGAAAATTTATGACCTAAAACGTATATAAGTATTACCTTAAATATAAAATATGACTTTATATAAGTTTGTTTAATAACATTCCTGCTAATTTTTGTACGCCATGTAATATAAAATTCACTTTAGAACAAATTGTGAGTATAGCACTTACTTTCTGCAGTGTTTGAAACTAACTAGCAACAGGTTTCTCTCCTGTCACTTTCACACTGTGTTTAGCGGTATTACAGTGTTTTTGCCACTAAAGCTCGTTTCTGCACTAACTTCAATTTACACAGTTTAAAAAATATTTCTCGGCCAGTGGTGAAGAAATTCTCTCCAAAATCACTAACAAACCTCGCAACTTCATGCTGTTGGAGCGCTTTACTTTCGGCATGTTGAACCAGACTGAGTTTGTATCCAAACTGAATAGTCTGATCACGTGTACATGTTTATTACGTCAGAAGCCGCCTTTGTTGGCTTCGAGAACGTTTAGTGGAACCTGTGCAACAATGTGTAGATTTGTAGGAATTGTTGTGCTTATTTGTGACAGCTTCACCTGTAACATTGTCATGTGAGCAACATTTTCATGTTTTTAATGCTTGTGTCCTTAAAGATACGACAAATATATGCATTTTGGCAAGAGTTGGTTGAAATGTGATCTATTACTAAAAAAGGTGTAAATATGAGTTTAAATGCACAATAAAAATACATTTTTCTACACTACAGTACCTGCATTCGTGCATAAATTATTGTAAAATTCGCCCTAAATTTCAGGATAAAATACGACGTGTCATTAAAATTCGGCCCCTGCTAATTACCATGGGGTAGGAAAAATCAAAGGTGAGGAAAAATAACGAGGAGCGTTTCCTCAGGATTCGATAGATGCACAAAATGCGTTTCACAGAAAAACTGTTTTTCTACTTATTAGCAATACCGATTGGTTGAACTGTCTCAATACATGAGAAAACAAATAGCATAGTTTAACTAGTGCAATTTTGAGGTTTGGAAACTCGGGAGTTTTTTTTAAAAGACAGATGCTGATTAACGTTTTGCATGAGTGTGAAATTAGAATATTAATTATGAGGTTTTGTGGTTTATTGTCAAGGATAAATTACATTTACTTCTTAGCTTCAATATGGAATACCTTTTTTATGGACATAAATTATTAAATGTTTAGCAGGCATGTTGACCCATGTTTATTTGATGCTTATCGTTTTAACTTTATTCACTTTTATTTTGAATATATAATATTTCGCCAGCCTTAGCATAAGAGCATTATCTGTAATTTCTGATTACACAATTCTTTGTTATTTTATTTTTGTGTATTTTCACCTTTTCGTAATACATGATGTACTATAAAACCACCATATTAATAATAATACAGATTGGTTAGTAGATATAAAATTATAAAGTAAGTACCACTACGTTAACATTAACAACATTTATTTTATTTCTATACCAAACATACTGAATACAATACAATAAATAACAATTTTACATTCATAACTATAGGAATAAGTAAGGTTTAAGCTTTAACTGCCTCTACTAGCACTTCCTTATAAAATCCTTGTGTGTTTACTGAAATTTCAAAAAAAAAAAAAAAGCAGCTAGATTTTGAACATCCTTTTTGTTTTCTTTGCTCACCAGGCAATGCATTTTGAACTTCTACACATACCTTATGGCCCTCCTTTGATTGCTTGTAATATGCAATAATTCACTGTGTATTCATCTTGAAAGGAAGCTTTGACTTTTCACATTCTTTCAAATGTTTAATTTCTCAGTCTCTGTAAAAACACTTGCACACAATCTGATTTTGTAATATCTGGTGGCAGTCATCAGAGCTCAAGATATTCTCTTTTTTCCCCTGTGTTTTTTAATTCTGCTGGAATCTCTATCTGGAGGCATATAACCGTGGCCACGCATTGGGTAGATATGTGAAATGCGGGAAAATATTCTACTCATCTCCAGGAAAGCAATAAGCATGAACATCACCACTCAACTCTTGTTCTGACTGGAGCAAGAGTCTGAGAATAAAGAATGGTAGACTCGTTGCTGGAAATCCCTTCTTCCAGTTCCAACAGGAAGTGGTGCAAAGCTGAGGCAACCTGGTTGCAGCCTTTAGCTGATTCAGTTTCCAACCACGTATGCAAGGACATATCGTCTTTGTTCCGAGTTTTAGAAGGAATCCGATTACATAGCCACACCTGCCTTGCATAGAATATCTCGCTAACTGAAAGTTTAGGCAGCGGTTGATTCTGTTACATATCAAAGTTTGTTTTCCACATCTGTCTCTCTATCAGTCCCATTTCGCAGGTTGAGCATGTATTAGTGGAATGAACAACTGAAGAGGTTGAAAAATATGTATTTGTATTTTGACAATGGTAGATTGCTTCTTCTTCTTCTTTTTCTTTTGTTGCAAAAGTTGTCCACATTTTTCTGATACTAACTTCTGGGGGTAAATATACCCTTTCCTTGGTTTTGTTCTTCCGTAGAGACTCTCCCTACATTTGTGCTTCTTAAAGTCTTCCTTAACAGTAGCAGTAAAGCCCTTCTGTATTATTCCTGCTCTATAGCATCCTCCGACTTCCTCTGGCGCATTTCCAGATGAGTGGAATTTTCTAGCCAGGAGAGAAAATCTATCTTTTGACACCGCTGTGATTCCTTGGAAGATAGCAGCGCATATTAACAATACTCGGCCATCATTTTCCCGCACTGTATTTAATACTTACAGGCTGCTTCCTATTTGCAGCTTCTTTCTTCACCACTCTGCGATTAGGAGATGTAATAGTCATTTCTTTCACAAGGAATTTATCTTGATCTATTTTGTTGAGCACGGAAAGGTGTTGGTGAAATTTACTGTTATTGTAAGACAACGCACTAAATCACAGTGCTTATTTCCTTTACTTTTGTTTTGCGATGCCGCCTCCCGCGCTTCTATGACCGGTACAGTATCACAATCTGAGTTCCTGTCCATAGCATGTACAGAGTCCGATGTCTCGACTAAGAATACAAAGCAAGTGGAATAGGGAAGGTAGTCCGCTCCGGCACATTTTGCTCCCATTGGCTGCCGTCAAATACATCATGTGGAAGGTTCGCCGCGCGCGCTTTAGACTGGCAATTTAAAGCGAATACGTAAAGCCGCGCATTTCAAAACAGGAACTTGTAAATGTATGTCTTAAAAAATATAACATGAACAACAACATGCACTGAAAAGCCATTTACAGTGAAAATGCTTGGGTTATCTTTGTCAACTTCTATGCTGATTACAAGAAACTTAGCAGTACTCAAAATATTAGTTATGATAGCTAAGATAAAGTGAAATAGGCCGTTTTGTAACACACATTTGGCTTACATTTAGCAGTGATCATTGATGCTGTGACAGAAGTGAATGCTACCGCCGGAGATTTTTCCTAGAACTTTGCTTCTTCATAGCAGAAATTTTCATTTTTGTTTGGTTGAGGTGGCGTATTGTAATGAAGGTGCGCGTCGTGATATACAAGGACACAAATGTTTCCATCTATACTGTCGTTTGTGAAAATTGCAACACAAAGAAGGAATTTCCCGAATAACTCCAAACTTGGTGGAAGTGTAGAAGCAATAAGTGATTAGGTTTGCAGAGATGGGGTACACGTAGGCCGAGCAGAGCCCTCTCGTGTCGGTCCGACAAGGTCAATGTTACGCCCACAGCTGTCAAACGAGGTGGAAACAATAAAGTGAGAGCCAGTATGCCTCGTTGACGTCAAAGGGAGCCATATCGGCATATGAGTGAGTTCGAATGGGGTAGGATGATTCGTCTCCGGGAAGCGGGTTTGTCATACCGTGACATTTCGGTTCGTGCAGGGCATGTTGCTACGGCAGTGATGCGTGTGTAGAAGCAGTGGATAGATGAAGGTTATACGCAGCGAAGAGCGGGTACTGGACCACGGAACATGACCACAGCACGGGATGACCGTCATTTTGTCCGCATGGTCATAACGGACTGTACAGCTTCATACATAGTGTTGGTTCAACACTGCAGCACTGCAATGGATGTCAACTTGTCTGCATCAACGGTTCGTCGCCTTCTGCTACAGGATGACTAGTTGCATGCATGTCATTACATCGGTTTCCATTGTCCAGAAACCAGAAGTTCCTCCGATTGCAATGGGCACGTGAACACCGTCACTGGGGTGTTGAGTGGCAAAATGTAGTCTTTTCGGACGAGCCCCGCTTCAACGTATCCTACAGAAATGGCCGCATACGTATCCGGCAGTACCGTGGTGAGCGCAACCTGGAGGGCTGCATTGTTGAGCATCATAGCGGACAAACATCAGGTTGATGTTTTGGGGCGCCATTGGTTACAACTGATCTCGTCTCCTATGAATTGAGGGCACTTTGAACAGCAACTGGTACCTAACGGTGGTTGTAGAGCCTGAGATACTCCTACTGCTTCAGGCATCTCCACAGGCCACATTTCAACAGGACAATGCCCGGCTACATATTGCGAGAAATGTACAGGCCTTCTTCGAAGAGCGACGGGTGTCATTGCTTCCCTGGCCTGCACGTTCGCCTGACATGTCGCCCAGTGAACATATCTGGGATATGGTTGGTTGGCACCTGGTACGTCACGGACCTTCAGTAATAAATGTCTCGGATTTGTGGGCTAGAATACAAACTGCGTGGAGGAAAATCCCTCAGGAGCTTATTCAGAGCATTTTTTAATCAATGACACGGCGTATAGCAGCTCTAATTGCAGCGCATGGATGCCACACCAAATACGGAATATTAGGGCCCAAAGGTCATGTATAGATTTGAAAAGTTTATCATTTGTTACTTGTCATGTACCTAACCCGTGGTATTAAATTCATTGAATTCTGGGTTTCCTTCTTGGTGTTGCAATTTTCACAAATGGCAGTGTAGATCGGTAAATTTTGACTTAACTATGCTTGTGAGAGTTTTCGTCACTTTTTGGCTCTGCGATAAGCCAAATCAATGTAAATCAACAGATAATACTTCCATTTCTTTCACTTCCTGACACCATTATTCTGTTGGTGGAGTGATCCCCTCTTTGGAAATAACTGTGATCCAGTCTTGTGACACTTTTTCGGGTATATCACAGGTGGCCCCTTTGTTGCCCAAAACACTATCAATAGCACGACACTTGAATGCAATATAACCAGCGAGGTACTTCACAGCATCTATATTGAAGTTTTCATTCTCAATATTTCCACTAACATCTACGTCTTCTAGGAGCATAGCCTCCTCACATTCGGTGCGTGATGGTGGTTCTTCGACATCAAGGCATAAATCGGCGAAAATGAAATTTAAGAATTCGGTGTCACAGTATGGGCCCTGAAGTAGTTCACTGTCACAATTTTGGTTTTTGGAGACCGCTTCTACTGACGCTCCGCTTGAAATGGGATGTTGTTGCCGCCTGTAAATAACAAGAGGCGAATTCTGTTCCACTTTCAAATGGTGATAGGTTACTATTGAAAATTCCCAAACTTCAAATACGGGAGAGAAAGTTTTCTAAACCGCCTTGGTTTAATCTTGATGCTAGTATATAGATCATATTTAACTTTTTCACTTCCCCATAAAGTTCTAACAGCGACTTAATATATGTAATGAAGCCCTTCTGAAGGTGAACTAATCCTTCATGCTTCCCTACTTTCATTTCCACAATGACATCCATAAATCACAGCAGAGTGTTTTCTTAGCTCCTGAGGTTCAAACCAATCCACTTCTTTGGTGTTTTGGAATTCTGGAATTAATGGAAAGTGGCATTAACTAACTGAAAAAGTTGCTCTCCTTATCCTTATTAAGGCTATACGTAATTGCCTGCACCGTTCTTCTTGAAAATAAGCGTAGATGGGCTGTTTCCATGGTGCGAACAGTCCTCGGATCGTTGCTATGAGGTCCTAAAATATGGTTATGTAAAGAATCGTAACAAATTCGGCCGACTATGTTCATCTCATCAAATAGCAGCACCCCATATTCTTGATGATCTTGAAAATCTAATGATTTTGCTTTTAGCATAGCTAACACCTCGTGTAAAATTCAGGGTTTACATCTGTGCAGCGTTGAATGCGTGGAAGCGGCATGTTACGACCGCTTAAATGATTGTAACACTTTTTTGAAAGTGACCCCAATGTTAAAATGTGAGCTACATACTCCGAGGGCCGCTTAACACGCTTATTGTTGCGTAACAGACATCGAATCTGGCCTGGTGTGAAGCATCTTTAAAGTGTGCGGTTCAAGCCCTTCTTTAATTTCTCTGTAGACGACTGTCTTATCCTCACGACATATCTCCCCTTCACTTTTTGGAGAACCCTGCACTTTTGTTTCAAGCTTTTATTTTCTCTTCTCAGATTTTCAACTTGTTTCCTTAGCTGAAGAACTTATTCGTCCTCACCGGCATTACTTAACTCCGTATTCGTTGATGGTGAAGCTTTCTTTTGGGAGGGGGGCAGTGCTTCTAAGGTTGACATTATCCATTCCTTATTCCCCCGCATTCATGTCGCTGTTTCCTTTCATTCAGAACCTGTAAGAAAATAACGTTCTCAGCACTTTTAACAAACAGCATGAATCGCAAATATTCGTCAGACAAGGAAAGGAAAACTATGTTTTTCACAGAAATACTTTAACATTTTCAATTAAAATATGCACCGATTATAAAGTAAAACTTTGATTTTAAGTACCATTGGCCTGGCACTGCTGCTGTTGCTGCCTGAACTCGAACCCGGGAGAGAGTCAGCAAGCCGCTTAGGAATGGAAGTGCCTCAGCAACATTTTCCTCGGTGGTAACTCAAGCAACTCTTTGTTTTTTTTACACGTTGATAGCCTTGTGTGCGAAAATGTACTGAGCACACTCGAACATTATTGAGATTCAATTTGTCACTCCGTTTATGTCGAGAAGCCCACACCTTCTTTAGGGAACGATAATTCCAGGCGTTTTTGCTCCTATATTAGACCATTGTGCCACGGCACGATTATCTTTGTTTCTCGAAAAGTTGCTCATTTTGAGCAACTCAGATCCTTTATAAGTGTGTACCAGAAACAGTATTGTTTTGTGGTGGGTACATGCTTATGCACCTGTGTCAGATCAAATCCACAGTTGTATATTAACATTAACTTCTAAGAAATTTAAAAAAATCTGATGTGTTACACTCACATGACTTTCTCTACTCTTGTACTAACTATTTTTACAAACGCTTATTCTACATCTAATTCATGTTAATCGAGATAAACATTTACAGAAACCATCTTATTGCTAATTTTCTTGTAGGTGCAAGGGGTATGTGGTAGGCTTTAAGCGATAGTCAAATGTTTTAAGAGCTGGTTGCTATGTGGAGCATTCCATTCTCTTTGCATGTCCAGGACATAAAAAAATTAAAGCATTTTTGGAAACATGTCTGTGTGTATGTCTTGTGTGTCTGTGTGTGTCAGTGAACAGCATAACTCAAAAACGAACAGTCGGATAAGCACCAAACTTGGTATTTAGGTTCAGTATCTTCTAGAGATGCGACACGAAGGTTTTCAAGAAAATCCCTCCACCCCAGATTACCCTTTACATGGAACATTTTTCGAAAATTTTAATTTTTTCAAAAATGGCTCTAACAATTTTGATTAAAATATCGTATGTTTAAGATATTTTCATGACAAATAATATGTATATCTTGAATTTTCTGGGAATCTCTCCAAAAGTATTCTTCATTGTGCACGACTTTTGCATAACTGGTAAACCATAAGAGATAGACAAAATTTTACTACACAAAATATGTAGATCGCGTTAAAATACACAACTTATGTCATATACATTTCTTTTGTTGAGTGAACCGTTTTCGAGATATTGCTTGTTATTTCCTTAAATATTCTAATACTTTTACTTTTTCTCAAATTCCTTATTCATTTTTTTTATGTCTTGGACATGCAAAGAGAATTGAATGCGCCACATAGCAACCAGCGTTAAAATATTTGACTATCGCTTAAAAGCTACCATATTCCCCTTGCATCGACAAGAAAATTAGCAATAAGATTGACATCGCGATATCTCGATTAACATGAAGCATATGGAGAATAGGCGTTTGTAAAATTAGATTGTACAAGAGTAGAGAAAGTCATGTGAGTGTAACACATCAGATTTTTTTGTAAAGTGAACCATTTTCGAGATATTCCTAGTTATTTCTTTGAATTTTTCAATACCTACACTTTTTCTCAACTAAGAATTCGTTGTTCTTTTTACTTTCTCTACTACGTATAGTCTGTAGGGGAAGTATTGTGTTCCACCCAAAAACTCGATACCGAGATTTCACCGAAAATATATGTTTCGAGACCCCCTGAATCCAAAAAATGCATTTTTGGAAACATGTCTATGGGCGTGTGTGTGTGTCTGTGAACAGCATAACTCAGAAACGAACAGTCTGATAAACACCAAACTTGGTATTTAGGTTTAGTATCTACCAGAGATACGACACGAAGGTTTTCAAGAAAATCCCCCCACCCCAGATTACACTTTACATGAAACATTTTTCAAAAACTTTAATTTTCTCAAAAATGGCTCTAACAATTTTTATTAAAAATTCATATGTTTAAGATATTTTCATGACAAATAAAATGTATATCTTGAATTTTCTGGGAATGTCTCCAAAAGTATTCTTCATTGTGAACGTCATTTGCATAACTGGTAAACCATAAGAGATAGACAAAATTTTACTACACAAAATTGCAGATCGCGTTAAAATACACAATTTATGTCATATACATCTTTTGTTGAATGAACCATTTTCGAGATATTGCTGGAAAATACTGAACCTAAATACCAAGTTTGGTGTTTATCCGACTGTCCGTTTTTGAGTTATGCTCTTCACACACACACACACACACACACACACACACACATACACACCACGACATGTTTCCAAAAACGCTTTTTTGGGATTCAGGGGGCCTCAAAACATATATTTCCGGTGAAATCTCGGTATCGAGTTTTTGGATGGGATACAATACTTCCGCTACTTACTATACGTAGTAGAGAAAGTAAAAATGAATAACGAGTTCCCATTTGAGAAAAAGTATAACTATTGGAAAATTTAAGCGAATTACAAAAATCGTTCACTCAACAAAAATATGTACATGACATAAATTGTGTATTTTAACACGATCTACATTTTTTGTGTAGTAAAACTCTGTCTATCTCTTATGGTTTACCAGTTATGCGCAAAAGTCGTTCACAATGAAGAATACTTTTGGAGACATTCCCAGAAAATTCAAGATATACATTTTATTTGTCATGAAAATATCTTAAACATACGATATTTTAATCAAAATCGTTAGAGCCATTTTTGGGAAAATTAAAATTTTCGAAAAATGTTCCATGTAAAGGGTAATCTGGGGTGGGGGATTTTCTTGAAAACCTTCGTGTCGCATCTCTGGAAGATACCGAACCTAAATACCAAGTTTAGTGTTTATCCGACGGTTCGTTTCTGAGTTATGCTGTTCACAGACAGACACATACACACACACACACACACACACACACACACACACGGACATGCTTCCAAAAATCCTATCTTTGGATTAAGAGGCCTCAAAACATGTATTTCGTGTGAAATATCTGTATCGAATTTTTGGGTGGAATGCAATACTTCCCCTACGTAGTGGAGAAGGTAAAAAAATGAATAAGGAATTCCCCTTTGACAAAAAGTATAAGTATTGGTAAATTTAAGGGAATAACAAGCAATATCTCGAAAATGGTGCACTCAACAACAAAATGTATATGACATAAATTCTGTATTTTAACGCGATCTACATGTTTTGTGTACTAAAATTTTGTCTATCTCTTATGGTTTACCAGTTATACAAAAGTCGTTCACAGGGAAGAATACTTTTGGAGACATTCCCAGAAAATTTAAGATATACATTTTATTTATCATGAAAGCATCTTAAATATATGATATTTTAATCAAAGTCATTAAAGCCATTTTTGAGAAAATTAAAACTTTTGAAAAATGTTTCTTGTAAAGGGTAATTTGGGGTGGGGGGATTGTCTTTAAAGCCTTCGTGTCGCATCTCTGGAAGGTACTGAGCCTAAATACCAAGTTTGGTGTTTATGCGACTGTTCGTTTCTGATTTATGCTGTTCACAGACACACACACACGGACATTTTCCAAAAATCTTTTTTTGGATTCAGGGGGTCTCAAAACATGTATTTTCGGTGAAATTTTTGGGTGGAATACAATACTTCCCCTACTTACTATACGTAGTAGAGAAGGTGAAAAAGGGTAAGCATCTTAAACGCTGACAGAGAAAGAGACTATTGCTCTGTGTCAGATGTAATTTGTATTTAATTCATTCATTCATTGTCTGTTTACCCTCCTCTTATGTAGGACTTACACCCCCCCAGGACTTACAAGCGGGTGCCTGGGGTCAGAGGCCCGTCGAGGAGCAGACACTCATGGATCAGACAGAATATCCAGGATAGGTGATCAGCCCGATGCCTGGTATGGGATGAAGGAAGTAGATGAAAGGAAATGATGGTGAAATGGATGAAAGGAAAGGTGATGATGGAGCAGTTGGTGGAATGAATGGCGGGGGAAACCGGAGAACCCGGAGAAAACCCGCCCAGACGCCGCTTCGTCCACCACAAATCCCACATGCAGATCACTGGGATTGAACCTGGGCCGCCTCGGTGGGAGGCGAGCGGTCTAACCACTCGGCCACGGAGCCGCCCTGTAATATTTAACATTGCTTTAAAAGTATGTTTAGGAAAATAAGGAGCTTTTTATCTTTATTGCTTAAGCATGTAACTGAAATACTATTTGAAGGGTTTTGATACATTTTACAGTACTTGTAGAATTCTAAATAAAATTTTAAGACAATAAACAGAAACAGATATAAAAGGAAATGAATTAAATGCGAATGTAAGAATAAAATCGCATGTATACATTTGCTCCATACCAACTGTAACACCACCGTGTTAATTTTAATATAATAATCTGACGTTAGCAGAATACGTAACTCTCAGTATGGGTAATTTGTGTAATTTTAGAATAGCGTACACAAACGTAAATGTAGCATAATTGGTGCCCGAAAATGTATACAAGCCGTGATGGAGTAGTAGTGAACCTTCCACATGACGTCATTTGCATGCGAGTGAGAAAGCGCGGGAGTCGGGAAGAGGCTGCTAAGAACAAATATACCGCATATAACAAAGCTTGCAGAAATTAATGTGAATTCCAAGAACCACAGCATGAGTTAGCAGTTAATGCCAACGATGCAGCAGTGTAACAAAGCTTGCAGAAATGAGCGGGAATTCCAAGAACTGCAACAGTGAGATCGCAGTCTATGCCAGCATTACATTTCATAGAATTAAGGTTGCTATATGCTGTGTCAGAATATAACTAGACTTCGGACATGACTTTAGGTTAAGTTAACTTTACTGCTTCTTTGTTTACAAGCGAGCTGTGCGGAGAGGAGAGAGGCGGTAGTCTCGTGCGCTACCGAGTTTGTGCTGTGCTGCTTACGCTATAGGTATAGGTGGGCATAAAAATAAGTATACAGTGCTGTAGTAAACTTAAGCTTTTATTACAAAGTATAAATAAGATGAACAAAATAATATATCTGAACTGTGCCGGATGAAATTATCAGTTTCATGTATGATTTACATGCCTGGATAACTATTACAATGGATTACAATACATTTTCTGAATGTACCAAAAGCATAACGTCTTCTGAAACTCAAAAAAGTTTGTATCTTGAAAATCTCCGCTCACATCACATGATGTTACTAGTGCATAACGAAACTGGCGAACCTCACACACTTCTGGGAAACGCATACATTTTCATTATTTAGAATATCATTATAATAGAATACTATTATTAATACCTAATACGGCACATAATTGCATATCCAGGGTTTTTATCTAAAACACTCTTCAGTTTCTGCTGTGCTATTTCAGCAGCAGAACATTTGTCTAATTCTGTAAAGTGTTGTGTTAACTTATCGTCAAGTTTCAAGAACTCTGGTGTATCAAAGACAAATATAGTTTGCGTAAAGTAGACTCACAAGGAAATTTCATAGCTGTGCATTACTCCAGAAACGTTTTAAAAGCAGAATTTTGCAGCTTATTAAATGGGATATTTGTGCTTACCATCGACATGATGGTAAGCACAAATATCATAGACATAGACGAATTCCTGTAAGCTTCGGTTTGGCTACATGAGTTCGTGGTTTCTGATGTGGATAATATATCCTCACCACCTCCTTTCTAGGTAGCAACGTAATATTTTGTGTTTTTTTTTTTGGATTTACGGTGTCTTGCAATAAAATCCCTTCTCTCCCCCTTGATTTCAATATGGCATAGTTTACAAAATATATTTCTCCCTCTTACATCAAAATACTCACGTCCATATTCATTTACAAGTAAGATACTCTTGTTACTGTTGTTTTCGGCATGTTTTGTCAGCTCTCTACGGCAGGATTTCGTAACTTGAGAACAGACTGTATATGTACTGATCGCTTGCGTAGAGTGAGTGGCAGTGCTTGGGGAGAGGGAGGTCTCAATGAAACTCTGTGCGCATGCAACTGTTTTCCAGTCAAAGTGCAACGAAACAGCAACCGTGCCCAAAGCCTGATAATAACATTGCCTCCATCGACTTCTGTTTCAACTGAACAAGGGCACCTATCGAGTTTTGAAAAAATTGCTAATACTCCTTACATTATGCACAGAGCATGAATCGAGATATGCAAAATCTGATTTAACAGAACCATGCAGGAGTGCAAATTATGCTGATACTATATGTAACTCTATTTCGTAAAATTTTGCATTTATCGAGTTTTGATAAAAAAACGCTCCTCCAGTAATGCGAATGGTATGAAACTAGTTTAATACCTCTGCATGCTGTAAGTTTTGAGATGCCGGAAAAATCTCTACCTACATTTAGCACCCTCTCAAACGATAAAACTATGAGGTAAAAATTTAAAATTACGCAAGTTTTGCTTCTTACCAGTCGGTTTTGTGTTTATCTGTATCATCAATGATTTCTGGCACCATAATTGCCGACTGTTTATTTAATCGAAATCTCTCGTAGAATTCTGAATCATTCCGTACGTGAGAATGGCTTGCATGTATTCTAAACATTCTAGATCGTCTTCTGTTGTATATATGGTTGAAATAATTTGCATTTCCTCATTACTAATTGTCCTTTTCAAATAAAATGGCGACTGCTTGGCTTAAACCACAATTCAGTGTGGTTTAAGCCCAGCCACATAAAGACTGGGCTTATCGCTTAAACTACGCTTTGTAAATCTTCATTGCAGCTTAAAGCTCTGCTTAAACCCGATTCGAAGCTTAAGCTTAAATTGTGAATCTGGGCCTTAATGTTTGCTTTGCTCCCTCGTTTTCCTTCGCTCCTGCACTCGACTGTACCTAAGTGTTTCATGTCATTTAACAACAGAGACTACTCTGACGCAGAGACTGTTGACCTCTTATAGACGTCCATATGTGTCACTGGAGCTCGAGAAGTTCACAATACGAATGAGTGGCACAACATATCGTTTCGGCCTATGGGTTCCTGGTAATAGACTTAATGAACTCTTCTATTGGAGCTGTGGATATCCAAATCACACGAGGGTTGTCCAATAAGTAAATTTCCCTATTTTTTTATAAAAGTCATTACACCCAATTGATCATGTTGAATTAATTTTATTTATATTGTTCAATCATTCTGTTACTTTTCTATAGAGTCAACATGGTTTTCCAAGTATTTTTGGAGACGTCACACAGATTTTTCCAAGCCAGTGCTGTATCAGGTCGGGTCCTGTGCTCGTAACCAGCTGTTCACTTCTGATTGATCTTCTTCACTGTGTTAAAGTGCTTACCTCCAAGATGTCCTTTGAGTCAGGGGAACATGTGAAAATCACTTGGGAAAAGATCTGGTGAATATGGAGGATGCAAGAAAACTTCCCAGTTGAATCTTCTGAGCTCCGCCTGGGTAAAGATTCAACTTGGAAGCTTTCTCGCATCCTCCGTATTCACCGCAGCTTGCCCCAAGTGATTTTCACATGTTCCCCTGACTCAAAGGTAAGCACTTTAACACCGATGATGAAGTCAAATCAGTGACAGCTGGTTGCGAGCACATGGCCCGACTGGTACAACACTGGCTTGGAAAAACTTGTGTCACTTCCCCAAAAATGCTTGGAAAAACATGTTGACTATGTAGAGAAGTAACAGAAGGATTGTATAATGTAGATAAAATTAATTCAACATCTCCAATTTGGTGTAATGTTTTTTATAAAATAGGGAAGCTTGCTTATTGGACGATCATCGTAAAATTAACGCAGTTCCAAGATAAACAAATCCAAAGATAATCCTGTGTTGTGAGACAAAAAATAGAATCACACAAATTCAAATTGCAAAACACAGGGAATCCAAAGCTCCTGAATATTCTTAACAACATTTCGACTCTATAACGTTATTTATATTAATTGACTTGGTGTGGTATTCCGTAACTATACAATGGCTAAGTGCAGCTTTGCCATTTTCGCACCATTATGGGATAAGTCACTACATCCTGGTGATGTTTCGGGTCATTAGTTTCCATTCCATTAGTAACCGGCAACTCCTCGGTAAACAGGCACCTGTTACATGCACTGGGAAGCAAACACCAATACAGGAAACTCGGACGATTTAACATTGGAATGGCTGGCGACACGCGACGGTGTCACCATCTAGCGCAGTGAGCTGGACTGTACACACCAGCTGATTTAACTCAGTGGAATAATGCTGTAACACACGTCGCGATTTCCGTTCAAAGCGGAATAAATACGCTAATTTATTGCTCTTCTTTTAAATGCAGGCCACAAACAAGGATGCAAGCCTTTATATTTCAAGAGTTAACCTTTACGGTCACACAATATCATTGTTTATATTAGCCTTCATTTAGGCCGACATTAATGGGAAGAGTATCAACTCCAGTAATGATAAGATGTACTATGAAGTTCAATGGCTGGTCGTTCATAGGTTTTGTGTGCTCCAAATAACGTTTAATTTTAACACAATTGTTTTGTACTGAAAATAAGAACACGAGGAGCTGCCGAGGGTATTTCTTAGCAAAACTGATGTTTGACCTACAGAATCTGTCAACTCTTAGAAAAGCTGAAAGCGATCGTGTGTACCGTTCAAATCATGCTTAAACCAGAGACTTTGAGCTTCTACTTTACTCAGCAATCTGCAGAAGTTTGCGACGGAAATGCTGTTAGGCCTTCACTCTGGATTCGTTTTGGAATGTGACTGAAGGAACAGAAAAGAGCATTTGTAACTGGAATATTGCAACTCCCTCTAAGCTAAGACCAACACTGCAAGCATAGGCATAATTTGACTATAATTATGTACAAATATTTATTCCAACAAATAACTTCAATTCTCCGTATTGCACTTCATTGGATTTAATCGGAAAGGGTGTTGCAAATTACCTTAAATATATAATTGAGCTTGTGGTGCACCACTCATTTCTTTTTTATGTCTGACTGTTGGCAACTAATTCGGACAGTAACCTTTTACTTTTGTTTTTCGGAATCAGTTTCGATATGTACATAGCTCTATCTCCAGCAGCCCCTGAAATATGTTTCTGAGAATCCAAAATAAAAGTTTTTGATCCTCCAATGACTGCGACACCCTATATGATAGAATAAAGATAATTCTCTATCAGTAAAGAAAAATATAAATTGGTTGAACAAAAATAATAATTAATATAAGACGTCATTAATCGTTAACGCAAAGTTTCACTTGATATATTTGTATGTATATTGAGAACTGTGAGCATAATTATTTTTACCCCTTCCTGAAAAATATGGATTTTCTGATTAATAAGGGTAAGTATAAATAATGTTTCATTTCTTTGGTGTACTTTCATACTATGCCTTTACAATTGTAACTTTAACAAAATGTAGCCTGGTCGTATACTTTAAAACAGTATTTAACTGTCTTTATCTCGAGGAAGTCGAAAGTTGTTTTGCCAACTATAGTTCTGCCAATGATATACCACACCCACTTTCCCGTCCTTGAAGGCTGCCATTGCTTAAAACTCAATAAAGGAAATGTTAACACCTAATTCTCCATATTCCCCACACAGCTGATACAAATGCTCCACTAGGAGCGCTAGTGTTCCATGTTCACGCTTTTTCGGCCGAGTTTCCTGTATTGGTACTGAATGGTATTTGTGAGAAGGTTAGTTATATTGTATCTGTTACGTTGGCCACCTGTTTTTATATTCACAGATGCTCAAACTTTGAACGCCGACCAGTAACTGACGCACTTATTAATTAGATATTGTTATATTCATTATATAAGTATTTATATTAGTTAAAGTCATATTGACAGTCTAATTATACGAGCACTTAATTATTATTACGCTATTAGGTTATTATTAATTATTAAGTCTTATATTTGCAGTTACTATAAATTGAATTATTGCAAGTTTTGGTGTAACCGTTGTTTGTTTGTGTAAGGTTACACGTGTTTTTAGAGGAAGAAGATCCGTGTAGGGAAAAAATAAAATAAAACCGGGCTAGTCCGTAGCTCAGTCAGCAACTCCAGCCCAGGTTCAATTCCCGGTTGCGAATGAAAAATGTTCTCTAGCCAAGATTATTCGTCATAGTCCCCAGAACCTGGAAGTATGAATGAGAGTGTGAATGTGTATTTGTACGCGTATGTGTGTGTGTGTGATCTAACGTATACAACCCAAATATACCCTGAAATCCCATGAAAACCATGTACGAATTAACACAATTGAGGATTGGCAATATGCTCTAAAGGACGCCGAATTTAAACCAGCCCTCGTAGCCGTGGTCGTTGGTAATAGTCCGGCGCTCCGCCAAGCTGAAGGTCGCGAGTTCGAGTCTATGTGTTTGTAATTGCGATGATAAGCGGTAACGTAAACAGTAAAAAGGCAGTATAAACTGGGTGAAACAAGAGAAGTTTAAAAAAATATATAATAAAATAAAAAAATAAAAAATACATGACCATATCAGTTAAATGGAAGAATAAAAAGAAACGACGTTTAATTGTTTGTTTTAGGCAAGCACGCCGAAATCATATTAAAAATAGGTACAAGTTGTTCTACATACCTTTATAGTACAGTAACATTCAGCAAGTAACATACGCGTGTTTTATGAATCAAGTCCATAGCACAGTTCAGTGCCTAGTTGAACACATTAAACCATCCAGGTTATAGGTAATCAGCGATTATGACGGAGAAGGAAGGTGATGACCAAACCTTTACACCGAACAAAGTAATATTACAGATGATATGACAATGGCTCGTAATACTAGCAAAAGTTCGAAATAGTGCGTCATTTGTAAATAGGTTGTCTAATAATTTCTCAGCTTATAATATATCTAGGGCCGTATTCATAGATTTTACATTGGTCTGGACTATCTCCAGACTCATTTTGGTCCGGAACAAAGGCCGGCCAAGTTTTGGATATTCATAGACGATAAAAAGTCTCGGACCAAGAAAGGACGTGGATCAGCGAGGAGAAAATGTTACACGACGAAGAAAGGTAGTTCTGCGCATGCGCGACTGTCGTAGAGTAGTAAACTAACCACTGTTACTCCCTAGTTTTTAACTTTCTATGGTCGTTTCACAGCTGTTTTTTCATTGGTTCAGAGCTCACTACTCGCCCTCAGCAAAAAAGTAAAAAAGAAATGGAGATAACCTAAAAGCGTGCATTAAAATGGTCGGAGGAGGAAAATGCCTGTTTTCCTTAATACAAAAAATGATGGATATTATTGAAAACAAATCGGTTTCGACAAATGCAAACGCAAACAAAGAGGAGGTATGGAGGGAGATAATACATATATAGGCAATTTTGTGCATGATTCTAACCTATTGCCACCCCTCCCTATTTGGAAACTTTCCTATCCACACATTTTCATGGCATTGTTAATCGTTTCAATAATAATTTAACTTGCTGGAATATTAAGTTTTAACTTTAAAATTTCAGAATCAAATCGTATTTAAATAGGAAGGAACGTTTGCTGTTATTAAAATCTTACTCTGGATCTTAACCAAAGAAATATTGTGTGATAGTAATTATACAGAAATAATTATATGAGGAAATTGTAATACATCATAAACCTTCCGAGAGTTGTAATCCTCCTCTCCTCGCCGGGAAAACGTAAGTAAAGCCTGAATTACTTTGAACTTAACCCAAGTGACTTAACTCAACACGACGTGAAGATCTTATACATTGTATATTAAATGGAGCTATTTAGGATTGTTCTTAACGTGGCTTACTTTAACGACGTAACTGAAGAATTTGGCAATGTCAAACTTTTCCTACCCGTTACGTCAAGTTTAATGTGGCATGGCAATTAGAACCAATCGGCGTGAAGCAGTAGCATGAAATAATAGAACAACAATCAATCAAGATTCATTCCCGTTACGTTAAGTGCATCCTGATTAAATCTTTACTGTAGCAGAATTTCTTAACTTCGCGTTACATCCCGTCATGTTACGTAAAGTGCATTGTAATCCCGGTTTAACGAAGGTAAATCTAGCAACGGCATATGAGACATGAGTTATAGTGCGGCTTACTGACGCCTTACTAAGGTCAGTAGTGTATTCTTGATACCCTTCTCTTGCATAATGTGGAAGTGCTATTAGCATCGTATCGTCTTTGTCATATAGGTTAGGATGAATTCGTTTTATCAGTCTTTGCGTTACAAACCTGTATTTGTTTTGACGTTTAGGTCGCCATACTTTCCAATTATGTCTAATTTTGGTAGATAGTTTTACTCCACCGTCTCATTTCCCGAATTCTACGCAAGCAGCCACGTCCATTACTCTAAAGTCATCCATTTATGTACCCCTCTGAGGTAGACCAAAATTTGGTCCCGATCAAGGGTTTGATCCCCGGACCAACGCAAGTCCCGGTCCGCTGTAAATCCACCGGAAGTAGCAAGTTGGTCAGGGCCATAATCGACTATGAATACCGCCCCTAGTGACTCAAGTTAGAACGTTGACCGCCCTGACACCTGGCATCAGCTATCTTTGTTTTCTAGTCCCCTAGTTCTGTACGTAACCGGTAATCCATCTAACTACGCCTCATTTATGTTGAAAGTTCAGTTTATATTTACAGCCTTAATTGTAGGAAGTTTGAAAGTGATGTCTGACCTTATGGTGTCCATGTATCAGTGTCTCACAATGCATTTTGAAACCGAGTAGAATCACTGAAGTGTAAGAATATTTAGAGTTATTCAAAATATGTCGACGTATCCGCTTCTACTGCCGCCTTTAAACGACTTTAACTCAGTGTTCAATTCATAAAAATTATGTTGTGTTACATTCACATGACTTTCCTTACTCTCTATCGTATTAGTGTGTTTACAAATATTCTTAAGAAGTTTGATTTTTATGTCTATTTAATTTTGAGATAAACCTTTGCAGAAATAATTACATTACCATTTCGTAATAGATATAAAATATCCCCAAATGTGTAAGAACTGGCCTTAAAATTGCATATATTGCCATGCAATCCCAGAAACAATTGAATGTCGACAGGACTTTAAAAGAATGACAAACGACTGAGATATAATTTTGAACCATTCCTAACGGATATTTCGGAAACGACCGATATCACAACAAAGTTATTTGAAACCCATTGTGTGTTTTAAAGAGTATGTTTTCGTATATTGTTTAAGGTTTCCAGTTATAAAGCACTATATAGAATTCCTTCCGAATGAAGAGGACTTCAGGGGCTATTCACAGAAAATTCAAGATATACGTTTTTGTTGTCACGTAAATATCCTTAATATATGGTATTTTAATAAAAATCTTTAGTGCCATTTTTTTAAGAAATCGGCTAGTTTTGGTTGGGGGATATTCTTGAAAATTTTCGTGCTGTATCTTTGCAACATGTTGAACTTAGATTCAACCCTTGGTGTTTAACCAACTTTTCGTTATTGAGCCATGCTGTTCACAGACGCAACAGGGATCATTTTCTAAAAATGGCTATTTGGGTTCAGCAGACCTCAAAACATATTTTTCCGGTGATATCTCGACATGAACATTTTACTTACTCTGCGTAGTAGAGAAAGTATAATTATGTTGAAGTACTTATTTTAGATTACTAACATGGTCAATCACAAACAGATATTAGTTCCATACACCGATGTACAATTTAAAACATATGGTAGGTAGGTGTATTTGCTTATTTCATTATATTTTAAAAAAATCAAATTCTGTCTGGCACTGCGTCAAGCCAAAGAAACACAGCTCATGCCACTACGTCGCAGAATATGCAAAAGTAAAATTCTAACCTTCTCTTCACACATTTCCAGAAACTATTTTTTCCAAAATGTTATTCCTCTGTTTACTTCCTGTTAATCGAGATAAATCTTCTTTAAATATTTAGAAGCATGCAGGATCTACGAGGATGCAGTAGGCTAGAGCGATAGTCACTTTTTTAAATCCAAGCCGCTATGTGATGGCTTTTAAATTCCCTTGTCTTTGCACGACCACGAGAAAACCGAACACCTACGAGTACAAGTATTTGAAAATTCAAACTAAGAGCAAAGAATATCTCGAAAATCATTAACGCCACTAAAGAGTTCATTTGACATAAATTGTGTCGTTTAAGATCTATGTTTTTGTGCAGTAAGATTCCGTCTTTTAACACAAAAGCCATTCGCAATGAAAAGGACTTGACTTTACTTCACTTCGAGATACATATTTTCTCGTGCAGATATCTTAAATGTGCGTGTTTTGATCAAAATCATTAGAGCCATATTTCAGAAAAGTAAAACTATAGAAACCTTTTCCAAGAAAAGGGTAGTTTAAGGTGGCAGATATTCTAGAAAATCATTATTTTGCATATTTGGAATAATGATAATAGCAACAACAAGTTATTTTGTGCCGTGAAGGGCAAAGGCTTCCTGCTAGGGTGTAGCGCTCGGTTCGCTAACGCGCTAGAGTTGTGTGCTGTTATGAACTGTCAATGCCATTCTTGTCTTGATCTCTGTAAAAAGTGAAGGTAGAGATACACATCACGGACGTGACCGGGACAGAGCACAGCAAGTAGGTCGTAACGGCCGTTTTCTCTACCAACGTGACTCCTGGGAGGGAGGAATGAGGCGACCAGTTGCGGATGGCGATGGGCGTAAGCACAGACGGGGTGTCTAAAGTTTCCAGATAGAATGCATCCGATCCTGCCAACAAGCAACTAACCTCAGCGTCCCCGGGGCGGAGCCCACTAAGAGGAGAGACTGAGCAGGCACGCAACCCGCCGAACACCGTCGCCTGGTACTACAACCCTGAAACAGAGGACAAGGAAGATGATGAGTACAGGAAATGAGAGGGAGGAGAGTTGCGGTAGAAGATGAACCACCGTCGCCTGGTACTACAACCCTGAAACAGATGACAAGAAGATGATGAGTACAGGAAATGAGAGGGAGGAGAGTTGCGGTAGAAGATGAACCACCGTCGCCTGGTACTACAACCCTGAAACAGATGACAAGAAGATGATGAGTACAGGAAATGAGAGGGAGGAGAGTTGCGGTAGAAGATGAACCACCGTCGCCTGGTACTACAACCCTGAAACAGATGACAAGAAGATGATGAGTACAGGAAATGAGAGGGAGGAGAGTTGCGGTAGAAGATGAACCACCGTCACCTGGTACTACAACCCTGAAACAGATGACAAGGAGATGATGAGTACAGGAAATGAGAGGGAGGAGAGTTGCGGTAGAAGATGAACCACCGTCACCTGGTACTACAACCCTGAAACAGAGGACAAGGAAGATGATGAGTACAGGAAATGAGAGGGAGGAGAGTTGCGGTAGAAGATGAACCACCGTCGCCTGGTACTACAACCCTGAAACAGATGACAAGAAGATGATGAGTACAGGAAATGAGAGGGAGGAGAGTTGCGGTAGAAGATGAACCACCGTCGCCTGGTACTACAACCCTGAAACAGATGACAAGGAGATGATGAGTACAGGAAATGAGAGGGAGGAGAGTTGCGGTAGAAGATGAACCACCGTCGCCTGGTACTACAATCCTGAAACAGATGACAAGGAAGATGATGAGTACAGGAAATGAGAGGGAGGAGAGTTGCGGTAGAAGATGAACCACCTCAGCATTCGCCTGTCGACCCATTGGCCGGAATGGTCGGTCGCCGGGGACCGAATATGGACCACAGGCGTTGCCGTCAGAGCCATCCTGCTTGGTCTTGATCGCAGTACACAGATCACTATACCCACTTTGGTGTGGTTCCACTCATGTGTTGGTTGTAAATTGACACTGCATCCACTTTGCAGTCTACTGTGTGTATTGTGAAGAAGTGTGCCCATCTCCCTCTGTGGTGCACTGCTGTGTACGTCCTTCTCCGTGCGATGTGTCTTCCCATTTCCGCTTTAGTCTGGTGGATACTGTACTTATATAGCAAGTTGATATTTATCGAATATTTGGTTATGCCGTTGACGGACACACACCTCGACCTCTTTCTAAAAACACGTTTATTCCTATTCAGGGGCTCAGTACGTATATCGCGGCGAAATGTCTACATCAAGTACATATTTGGGTAGAATACAATACTTCCTCATACCTACTATAGATAGGTGGCAAATAAACCAGAAACTAATAGCGATTTACCAGTTTAAAATGACAAGTATAAGTCGATAAAGTATCTGGAAAGTGGCTATCGCCAACTAAACCAAGCAAACAAAATTCTGATATGTCACATTCACATGACATTCTCAGCCTTCTATCTTTCCGGAAATAGCTATATTACACATTTCGTTATAGATACAAAGGAAACAGTGACAGTCAAATGTTTAACAACTGGACGCTATATGATGGCCGTAAAATTCATACTGTTTCCATGACATCACAAGAAGCAGCTGAGAATCCTTGGGAATTAAAAATAATCGCTAAGTATTTAACAATTTAAATCATTAATAATGAATATTTCGGAAACAGCTGATGCCACAATAAAAGTTACTGGAAATAAAATTGTGTATTTTAAAGAGATCTACATTTCTTATGTAGTACGTTCTCGTCTATCGCTTAACGTTTACCACTTGTACAATATTATACAAAATTCATTCTGAATGAAGATGAACTCGCAGGCCATTCCGACAAAAATCAAGGTATACATTTTATTTTTCATGTAAATATCTTTAGCATATGGTATTTTAATCAAAATTGTTTTAGCCATTTTTGGATAATAAAAATTTCGAAAAATCTTCCGTGTAAAGGGTAGGTTATGGTGGGGGCATTTTATTGAAAATATTTATGTCGCATCTTCGAAAGGACTGTATTTAAATGCCAAATGTGTTATTTATCGAAGCCTTTATTTTGCCGTTCACGGACCACATACAGTAACACACGTAAACCTCTTTCTAAAATGCTTCTTTCGATTCAATGCGCGTATGTCCGGTAAAATCTCCACATAAAAATTTGGGTGGAATACAATACTTCCTCTTACGTACTATAGATAGGTGGCAAAGAAAGCAAAAAACTAATAACGATTTACCATTTTAAAAGAATATACCAACAGCAAAATATATCTGGAAAATGGTGTTTGCCAATATATGTATGTATATATATATATATATATATATATATATATATATATATGTGTGTGTGTGTGTATTGGTATACACACATATATACAGGGTAATCACCTAAAACCTGCACCGCAAATATTTCGGAAATGGAAAGTGCTATTGATGTGCAGTTTTTACAGCATTGATTAGTAGTCAGGGGCTCGTACATTTAGCCTATAAGCAGATTTAATAATACTGAGAAAGTGTATTTTTTGAGCAAACATATAATTTTTTAAATGGAACAATGCTTAGTTACATCAACAGAATAAAGCGAGGGTAAATTAGAATGTCAATGGTCTTTGTTGCAGGATTCTAGTGCAAGTGGTTTACGAGAAATCGTATTTTGAAAAGTTTCCACCCCAACAATTGTTTGTCCCATTCAACCTGCTTAGTTGCTAGGTACGATGTTGTTATGTTTGTTTGCATTGTGTTTTCTGTTCATTGATTGCATTGCGACATTCTGCTCAGCTAGTTTGCGACAGTTCAAGCAGTAAGTCGTGAGTGGAAGATGGGTTTACTAATGCAGAAAAAGCCGACATGCTCATGATGAATGGAGAGTGTAGGAAGAATGCAGTTTGTTCCTGCACGGTGTAAGCGGAAACGTATCCCAATAGACGTCAACCATCTCGGCAATTATTTATCAACCTCTTCAACCAATTACGTGAAAGTGGTACTGCAACACCTAGAAAACGTAACAGAAACAAACAAGTGACTGGAGAAGAGACAGAAATTAATGTTTTGGCTGCCGTTGCAGTAGATTCGCAAATTAGTTCCCGCAGAATCGCACGTGGAAGTGGCATAAGTCAGGCAAGTGTACTGCGCATTCTCCATCGACATAGGTTCTATTCTTATCACATCTCTCTCTATCAGGAGCTGCATGGAAACGATTTTAAGAATCGTGTTAACTTCTGTACATGGGCAATAAGACATAATACTCCAGATTCATCATGTATCTTGTTTAGTTATGAGGCAATATTTACTAATCATGGCCAGGTAAACCGCAGAAACATGCACTATTGGTCTGTTGACAATCCCCGTTGGCTTCGTCAGGTGGAACGTCAGCGTCCATGGAGTTTAAACGTGTGGTGTGGGATAGTGAACCATCAGCTCATAGGCCCTTTGTTCATAGAAGGAACAATGAACTCGCACAAGTATCGCAGCCTCCTGACAGACCATTTCCAACAGATGCTAGAAGATGTTCCTTTGCAAACTAGGAGGAACCTTGGTACCAACATGATGGCTGTCCAGCCCATAGTGCAGGAAGTACTACAGCTTGTCTTAACGGATTGTTTCCAAATCGTTGGATTGGACGAAGAAGACCTGTACCTTGGCCGGCCCGTTCACCGGATCTGACCCCTTTAGACTTTTTTCTGTGGGGAAGGCTGAAAGACACTGTCTACAAGGTTTACAAACTACACCAAACGATATGAAACGACGTATTACTGCTGCCTGCTCTGAAATTTCCGCTGAAATGCTAGAACGTGTGCAGCAGTCTTTCCATAGCAGACTGGAAGCGTGTATTGAAGCTGCCGGTGGTTATTTTGAACACAACCTTTGAAGGGATATGTTCTCTTTACTTGTAAGAATCCACAGAAATATTGTAATTCCTTTTAGATTTTCTTTAGTTTGTGCTATCACAGGTTGTATAGTGGGCTTCAAATGTTTTCCGATGGGCCAAGGGACGTAGAAGAAGATGGGGAAGAAATTCCTTCTTGACTAGTCATGCCTGGCTATAGCCAGCGTGCCAGTATCGTTTCAAAGGTCACATTTACTCTTGTGTATGCATTCAGCGACTTGAGTCTAAGAAGAAAGAAGACGAAACCAAATACTTTTCTCGTTAGTAGAACTATTCAAGCGAAATAAATGAACATATTCTTTGCATAACATGTTGTTTAAAAATCAAATATTGCGCTCTTTATGTGAGTGCTACACAAGTTTAAGATTCAGTAATTTTCTTGAGAAACAAGTTTCGCATAATGTATATCTTGTTTTTAACATTTGTTGCTAGTAATAAATAATAATATTAATAACAATAGTTTCATAATTATCACCAATAGAACGTTCTACGCGTGCTCCGAGGATATTTATTACCTTGAATATAAGTTCGTTTTGCTTTTTAATTGTCATAGATATCGATCACAACGTTTAGCGCTAAGTGTGTAGTTCTATACAGTTAGCACATTCAGTTCTGATAATATTCAAGTCATTTTTTAAAAATATGGCAGCAAAAGTAATATTAATGTCAAATTTTTGAAGCAGTTTGGAAACAATTAAGTATAACTTTAAATTTTCTTCAAAATGAGATATATTTTGCGTTTGTTACTGAAAAACGAATAAAGATTGTTTTATTTGAAACATAATTCCCCTTATATGCGCACTCACTAGTGAAAAGAAGAAAAACCGTGCCAGTCGTTTAGTGCACGTAGAGTAAGAACACCTATGTAGGTATTGTATGCAAAATGTTAATAGATACGAGGAAACAACCTTTAGCGCAAAATATGCAGTTTCTATATAGCTATTTTATTCGTTTAGGATATCATATAAGCTAAATTTTCAAAATAGTGACCCGAAGTGTTAATGCAGATAGGTTGATGTGCTTTTGTTGCAATTGGTTCTTTTGAAAGCACTCTATTCTGAAAACTAAATTGCTTTCAAGTTACAAATCTGAAGATGCCCCCCCCAAAAGGCTTTGTATTGCGTATCACGTTCTAAATTCTTAAACTGCTTCTCTTCTCTGGTCTCGAATGGAATGGAATGGAATGTGTAACGGAGGGGACTCGACCCGATCCAGTGAATGAGGATATTGTGCTTGTGACCCTGGAGGCTGCGCTCCCGGAAGGGAGGGACGAGGTGAGAGACACCGAGCGGCCGGAACCAGGATTGACGGCACAACAATGACAAGGTTCCTAAAATTTCCAGATTGAGATGCCCTGACAGTTGGGCAGACAAACCGGGGACCCCACCCCAAACAGAGGGTCCAACGCCCCCCAAGAAGCGGTCCTTATACCCTGGCAACCAGCCGAAGACCGAGAGACCGATAAGGTTCCACAGAGAGAATCCTTTTTCTGTGCCACGCCGCACTGGAATACCATCGCCGACACTTCCAACCCTGAAACAGACCTAACGGGGTTTAGGATGAATGAAATGAGGAATGGAACGATATTCGGGGGCTGAAAGAAATCATATCAGCATTCGCCTGACGATCCGGGAAAACTCGAGAAAACAGCCAGTGGGTCAGATTGGGCGGTAGCCGGGAAGCGAACTAGGGATCTCTCGAATGCGAGTCGCACGCGTTACCGTGGCGCCACCTGGACGTAAATTGGAAGATGCGTAGTTCAAATCTCGGCTATGACATTGAATTTTTAAATCTGATTCTATCTTTCCAACCTTGTCCTACACACGGCTTGAGTGAAAGAGTCTTGTTAATTGAGATGAAACTGCAATTACAAACTTCGTTGTAAGTATAAGAAGAATGCAGTAGCTCAAACGATAGTCAGATTTTTATGTGGTGTCTTTGAAACTCCATGCTCTTTGCATTACCACGAGAATTATGATTAGGAAGAATTAGATTTAAATATAGATTAAATTATTATTTTAAATTAAACAAACTAACGTGTTGCATTCACATAACTTTCTCTTCTCACCATTCTACAAATTCTTTTTTCTAAATCTCATTTTTCTGTCTACTTATAATTCAGATAAACTTGCAAATCAAATTTAGCTCAACTGTGTGGTGTGGGGGTCTGCCTCACATTCAAGAGATCCCGAGTTAGAATCTCGGTTAGAGTGAAATACCTGGGTAAAGTTTTTTCCAGGGTTTCCTCTTATCCTGAGATGAATGTTTGATTCTAATTTCTAAGGACATGGGGCCCATTTGGGCATCATTTTAACCATTTCGTTCATTCACCGTCCGTAATGGCCTACCTGGTTAAAGGACTTTAATTAAATATCAAAAGAAAAAGTTCACATTTACACGTTTCGTTGTAGTATATGTAGATAAAGCGATAGTCACATTTTCAAAAAGCATGTCACTACGTGATGCTTTGAAATTCCATGCTATTTATATGACGGCGACAAAAACAAAACGAATAGCGATTTCTCAATTACAAAAAATATTCAAACCAATAATAAAAAATATCTGGGAATTAGTTAATCTCATAAACTGCGTGCTTTAACGGGGTCTGCATTTCTTGTGTATCAAAACTTTGTCCAATCTTTTAGAGTTTACCAATTATACAAAAGTTACTCAGAATGAAGAAGGCTTCATAGTCTCTTCTTAGTCGGTTCAAAATATATATTTCGTTTGTCATGAAAATATTTTAAACAGCGAGTATTTTAATCAAAATCATTACAGCCATTTTTAAGAAAATCAATTTAAAAAATTTCCATTTAAAGGGTTGTTCAGGATGGGGAAATTTTGTTGAAAATCCTTGTCACAACTTTGAAAGATGCTGAACTTAAATATCAAGTTTGGTGGTTAACCGACTTTTCGCTTTGGATTTATGTTGTTCACAGAGACGCAGGCATATGGAGGTTTTGCCCTAAAATATGATGTGTTGCATTCGCATGATTTTCTCTACTCACTCTTCTTACAAAGCTTATTTTGCAGCTATGTCATGTTAATACCCATAAACCTTCATCACTTATTTTCACAATTCGTTGTAGGTATAATCAGAACATATTAAGCTAAAGCAATAGCCAAATCACTCAAAGCTGATCGCTACGTGATAGCCTTGGATTGGTTAACTACGGAGGGGACTCGCACTGATCCACATAGTGGATATTGTGTCTACGCCCCACAAGTGGGCGTCTCCGGCAGGCAGTATGAGGCGAGACAAGACACCGGGCGTCCGGAACCAGCAAAAACGGCACAGGAATGGCAGGGTCCCTATGTTTTCAGATAGAGACTCTCCGTCAGACGGACAGGCAAACCGGGGACTCCACCCAGCACAGAGGGTGTCCGACGCTCCTCAAGGAAGTTAGGAGAGCTGAGGGACGGAGAAAGTCACAAAAACATTCTTTTCCCCTGCCACACTGCACCGAAACACCATCGCCGACACTTCCAACCCTGAAACAGACCAACGGATGAAAGATGAAGGGAAATTAGAATGGAGATGAAATGGAGGTCCGGAAATTCGGGGATGTGAGAATCCATCCCAGCACTCGCCTGGCGACCCCGGAAAACCCCCGGAAAAAACCTATGGGTCAGGAAGGTCGGCCAGAGGAATCCAACCCACGACCTCCTGAATGTGAGCCACAGACGTGATAGGTTTGAAATTCTGTTCTCTTTGTATGAACACGAGAAAGAAAGAAAGAAAAACAATAGCTATTTGTAGTTGAGGGAAGTATAAAATATTTGAAAATTTAAACTAATAACAAAGAAACTTTCAGAATAGGTTAAAATATAAAAGTTGTTTGACATAAAATAAAAATGTTATTTGATATAAATTTTGTACTTTAACAATATTTACAGTTGTTGTGCGGTAAGATTTTGTCGCTCTCTTACGATTTACTAATTATCAAAAGCCATTGACAGTAAAGACTAATTTACAGACTATTCCTAGAAAATAAAAGATATGCATTCTATTTATCATGAAAATAGCTTAAACATATGTATTTTAATCAAAATTATTAGTCACTTTTGAAAGAATAAAAAATTTCGAAAAATATCCCATGTAAAGGGTAGTTTGGAGTGGAGGATCTTCTTTAAAATCTCAGTATCGCATTCTTGGAAGAAGTTGAACTTAAACACCAAGTTCGGGTTTTAACCAACCTTTTGCTTTTGGGTTATGCTATTCGTGGATACATACACACACACACACACACACACACACACACACACACACACACACACACTTGGACCATTGTCTAAAAATAAATTCATTGGATTCAGGGGTCACAAACGTGATTTCTGGTGAAATTACGACATTGAATTTTCAGATGGAACATAATACTTTCTCTACTTACTGTAGCTATAGTAGAGATAGTAAAAATGCTTACTTTGGATTCAGGGGTTTCAAAACGTGAATTCAGTTGAATCTCGTTACCTTATTTTTGGGTTGAATGCAATACTTTCTCTACTTACTGCAACTACGTAGTAGAGAAAGTAAAAATGTTTTCTATGGATCCAGGGAGTCTCAAAATGTGTATATCCGGTGAATCCCGTTATTCAGTTTTTGGGTGGAATACAATACTTTCTCTACCTTCTGTAGCTACGTAGTAGGGAAAGTAAAAATGCTTTGTTTGGATTCAGGGAATCTCAAAACGTGTATATCCGGTGAATCTCATTCAATGTTTGGGTAGAATACAATACTTGCTCTACTTGAGAAAGTAAAAACCTTTGTTTGGTTTTAGGGAGTCTGAAAACGAATATTTCCGTTCCGAGTATTAATATCGTTATTAAATTTTTGGGTGGAGTACAATAATTCCTCTACTTACTGTAAGTGCGTAGTAGGGAAAGTTAATTCAATGGGGCTCAAAACGTGTGTTTCGGTGAATATTGTTATTGAATTTTTGGGTGGAATACAATACTTGCTCTATTTACTGTAACTACGTAGTAGAGAAAGTAAAAACGCTTTGTTTGGTTTCAGGGAGTCTGAAAACGAGTACTTCCGTTCCGAGTATTAATATTGTTATTGAATTTTTGGGTGGAACACAATACTTGCTGTACTTGAGAAAGTAGAAACCTTTGTTTGGTTTCAGGGAGTCTGAAAACGAGTACTTCCGTTCCGAGTATTAATATCGTTATTAAATTTTTGGGTGGAATACAATAATTCCTCTACTTATTGTAAGTGCGTAGTAGGGAAAGTAAATTCAATGGGGCTCAAAACGTGTGTTTCCGGTGAATATTGTTATTCAATTTTTGGGTGGAATACAATAATTCCTCTGCTTACTGTAAGTGCGTAGTAGGGAAAGTAAAAATGCTTTCTTTGGATTCAGTGGGTCTCAAAACGTGTATTTTCGATGAATCTCGTTTTTTTAATTTTTGGGTGGAATACAACACTTTCCCTACTTATAATAAGTAAATACTAGAGACAGTAAAAATATGAGTTGTGGAATAGATAAGCGGCTGGTTGTCATTACGGCTTCTTGCATGCAATCAAATAGGGTAAAGTGTAACTTAGATTGTAACTTTAAATAATTACTGGCCTAAATTGTTGTCAGGATGCACGGAAAAATCATACTTCATAAGGACATTATGAAAATAAAGAACATATGGTAGTTAATAATGGGTAAAGAAAGCAGTAAATATATAAAAAACCAAACCATTTTGTTTAACACTTGCTTGTTATACAATAATATAATGCCTCTAATTCCTAAAAATTAGTTTGTATACTGCTTATGTCGCTGTGTTGTAATGTTATTGCTGTTTTCTTTTCACAGTTATTACATTCTTACAGCCAAGTCTAAAGGAAATGTGTTAGAATGATATTTTGTTTAGCCTGTTACATTTCTTAGCCTTCCTTGTAGAGCGGGTATGAGCTGAGATACCTGGAATAACCTCTCGATAAGCACCCCGCTTGCACCGCTCCCGGTGCAACGGCAAACATTTGGAGCCGTCTGTACAACTGTCGGTGCGTAAAAGCTTCAAAATACGATTTCTCGTAAACCACTTGCACTATAATCCTGCAACAAACGCCAATGACATTCTAATTTACTCTACCTTTATTCTGTTGATGTAACTAGGCATTGTTGCATTTAAAAAATTATAAGTTTGCTAAAAAAAATACACTTTCTCAGTATTATTAAAATCTGTCTATAGGCTAAATGTACGAGCCCGTGGCTACCAATCAATGCTGTGAAAACTGCACATCATTAGCACTTTCCGTTACCGAAATATTTGCGGTGCAAGTTTTAGGTGAGTTATATTTATGGACGCTCTTTAACTACTATGGTCCTTAGCGTCCCATTCTATATTGGGCGTGGAAGATCGGTAATTTTACTCAGAGGCCTCTTATCAGGCTTGAGGTTCTTTTACGTGCCGTAAATCTACGACACGGGACCACCGGCTTTACTTCCCTTCCGAAGGAAGCCATACTAATGATTTTTACGCCCGAAAAAATCCATCGCCCTCCGCCGGGTTTGAACCCGCGACCTTGGGAACTAGAGGCTAGCACGGTACCACTAGTCCACGGAGGACGGTGTATGTATATTACACTTGGTATAAATTATGTACTTTAACGCGGTCCACATATTTGGTATAGTAAAATGTTGTCTCTCCCTTCCGATTTGCCATACAAAAGTCATTCAGAATGAAGAGAACTTCATAGGCAATTCGCAACCAATTCAGATATACAGTTTATTTGCCAGGCAAATATGTTTAAAATGGCATTTTAAAACAAAATAGAATATGTAAAAATTAAAAAGTGAGAAAATTTTCCATGTTAAGGGTATTTTGGTATGGTGCTTCTTTTTCCTCAAAATCTTAGTGTTGCAACCTTGAAAGACGGTGAACCCATATACCAAGTTAGGTGCTTAACCAACTTTTCGAGAACATATACACACAAGGACCTTTGTTTCTAAAAATTATTTGTTATTGTTATTTCTAAAAAATTGTGTTTTATAATTTTCTTTACTGCGTAAAATAAGTAGGGTTCGATACCAATATTTCACCGGAAATACGTGTTTTGAAGCCCCCTGAATCTAAATAAAGCATGTCCTTGAGTCCGTGTGTGTCTCTGTCTGTCTGTGTGTCTTGAACACTGTCTCAAAAACGAAAACCGGATAAATACCAAACCTGGTACTTAGGCTCAATATCTTACAAAGATGCGACACGAAGATTTTCAACAAAATTCACCCACCCCAAACTACTCTTTATATGGAACATTTTTAGAAATTTTTTATTTTCTAAAAAATGGCTCTGAGTATTTTGTTTAAAATGCCATATATAAACGATATATACATGACAAATAAAGTGTGTATCTTGGTAATTCGAAGAATAGACTGTGAAGTCCTCACCGGGAAGGAATTTTGTATAATCTTGTATAACTGGTAAACGTTAATCGATAGACTACACTACGTGCTACACAAAAACGTAGATCTCTTTAAAACACACAATTTGTTTAAAATTATATTTGTGTGGAATAAGCCGTTTCTGAAGTATTCGATATTAAAGATTCGATTGTTTTTAGTTCCAGTTGTACCCTGCCTTTAATTACATTGGTCTTATCGGCGGCCTTTCCTTTGGAACTTATTGCCTATTGGCACTGGTGCAACTCTTGTCGTTGGGTTTCTTGAACATTTTGGGTTTTAATCATTAAATCACACACACACACATTGATACTTCCATACTCTGAGGAGAATAGGGATTACTCTTGGCTACAGAAAAATTCCCACCCCCCAGCCGGGAATCGAACCCCGGACCCAGGGCACACCAGGAAGTTGCTTTACCGACTGAGCTACGGAGCCAGCCATTTTGAATTGTTGGTCATTCTGTTAAAAGTAATTTCAAAATTCACTTGTTTCTCGCGATTGCATTGAAACAGTATGGAATTTTAGGGCCAACATATAGCGTCCAGTTCTGAAACATTTGACTATCACTGTTCCCTTTCTATCTCTAACGAGATGTGTAATGTAGCTGTTTCTGCAAATGTTAATTTCGATTAAAATGTAGTAGATAGAAAAATAAGCTTTAGCAAGAATAATCTGTATATCCATTAATAAACAATAGACGGTAGAGAACGTCATGTGAATGTATCACATCGATTTGTTTTCACTCATTCTTATATTTCCGTTGAAATCTCCATATCAAATATGTGGGTAGAAAGCAATACTTCTGGTACATAAATTATAGGTAAGTAGTTGAGAAAGTAAAAAGTGTTACATAATTATTGGTGTCGTGTTTAAGTGTTTTGTTCCACTAAATAAGTATATAACTTTTAGCAAGCACAGTTATGTATCTCGAAATGAGGTTAATGCATTGTGTGCTAATCCTACACGGAATCTGCACACCGAATCACAAAAACCTCACTAATTTTACCAGAAAACCTCGATTTAGCTCGGGGCTGTTATAATCCGGTTTGCAAATTACAAACTCGTGTGTAAAATATTAATCCACATGTTGAACTTTGGCTTACAAGCCTATCTGGAAATATTAACTGGTGCATGCGAATCTTGCTGATCCTACTTGCGAAACACATTTCGTTGCTAAATCAAAAATACCTGATTAGTGGTGTAGATAAAATAACTAGTTTACTTTGGCCAAGTAAATGTGTTCTCAACAATGAATTAGAGACATGCTTGTGGTTTACGGGTAAAAATGTGAGTTAGTTGCGGAATTTGTGGTACTGGAATGTTGCCATGGTAGCTCCGCAGATAAGAGCAACGGCACAGAAAGCCGAAGAGCCGTGGTTCAAATCATGCTGGTGGTATTGAATTTTTTCAGCCTCATTTTACTTTCTACATTAGAGCTTTTTAATAAGTCTTAGAATTTCATAAAAAGGTAATAAGTAGGTACATTAAAAGTAAAGAAAGAAATGTTGGTGGCTGAAACATTTGATAACCGTTAGAAGTAATAACATTTAAAGCTTGTTAAAGGGAACATGCTACCTTGCTTTCTGTTGAACAAAGAAAACTGAGTGCTGGTAGATGGTATGCAATGTCAACTTGGCAAGGTACGCAGAAGGCGAAAGCACTGCAGAAAACCTATAAAAATTAAAGGTGTGTACAGGCCCTGGCTAAGCCCTCGGGCCTACGATCGGCCTAGAATATAGTAGAATATACCGAGTTCACTGCGGTGTAAGCGAATTACGCATACACGCTATTGGGCCGGGTCACAAAACGATCGCTCTGTAGAAGGCTTTACAAGATTGGAAACGAGGCCCTTTGCTCAAGACACAGTTACAAAATGAGGAAGTTTTATGTCACTCACTGAATTATACAAGAGTTGTAACTTCTGAAACGGATGTAAAGAACAAAGGGCAATTAAATTTGAATGCCGTGCTCTGTGCAAACGCTTCATGAAACAAACAAGGTATTTAATGCGAAGGCAAGTAAAACTAAAAAGTAAAATTTTTCTTTCATAAACCACTAAAATATATGTTAGAAAAGTATGGAGTGTTACATTCACATGCATTTCCTGAACTTCTATAACGTTCTTACGAAAGCTTAGACTTTTTACCTGCTTCATATCAATCGAGTCTTGCTCAGTGACAATGTAGCCTAGGGAGTGGAGCTCTGGTTCCCGGCCATGAAATGCGCCCGGGTTTGATCCCACCCAAGGAGGTACGAAACTTAAGTACCAGTGGCCACACAGCATCGTGGGGAAAGTGAGGAGCTGCGATAGTCAGCAATACCGACCACGCAGGCCAACATTCTGTCTAGGGGATGCGTGATGCTAGTTACTTCACCTCCCCCTATCGGTTGGATGATGACCCACATCTACTGTGCTTACGTGAGCGTGAGCCTGGCAGTCTAGGCCTTCTTCTGAAGCGCCACGGGATTATTACTTTTTATCATATCAATCGGGATAAACCGTAGCAGAAATGTTTTCATTACACATTTGGTTTACCCTACAAGGGGGATAAAAGAACCCGAATCAATAGTCAAATGTTTAAAACCTAGGCGCTGTACGCTGGCCTAGAAATCCCATATTCCTTCAATTGTATCACGAGAAACAACTGAATAGCGACAGTAATTTGAAAAATTCAAACCAATAACAAAGAATATCTCGGAAATGGTTGATGCTACAAACAGGTTATTTGAAAAATATGCTGTGAATTTCTTAAGATCTACATTTTTTTTGTACATGCGTTTTTGTCTATCTCATATTGATTACCAAAATTAAACAAAACTTGTTCCGAATAAAGAGGACTTCGCATGCAAGATATACCTTTGTTTGGCATATAAACATTTTAAGCATTTAGTATATTCATCAACATCGTTGGAGCCATTTTTAAAGAAATCGAAAATTTCGAGAAAAAAAAAAACGTCCATGTAAAGCGTACTCTGAGGTGGGGGGATTTTCTTGAAAATCCTCTATTAACTTAGCAAAACAAAACAATACAAAACAAAATTTTTAAACAAAATACTGTAGGCCTCTGACGAGAATATTTTCTGCTCTCCGGAAGAATTAGGGGGGATAGTACCACGTGGCAACTCACGATGATGTCCCAAATAGATCTAATATCTACATTAAAAACATCGTGCAACGTTAATATTCCAGCGTGTTTCACTTAATGCAGTGTGAAAGTGCTTTCTAGTGACTTATAAGCTATTTACAATGCCCAGTAAGAAAGGAAGAACTGTACACAATCAAGCCCGAGAAATAGTTGCTAACGTTGTTAAAATATGTGACGAGAAAGCAAACAAAAGCAACTGGCCATTCAGCATTACTAGCAGAAGAACGTATGTTTTCTAAGAGGCTCTTGTTGATATGTTGAAAGTAGAGCCGTAATCTATCTCAGGTAGAGATAGAATGTTTGATGTCGACACATTCCTTACAGACACTCCCGTGAGAGGAACAGAGTAGATCCCAATTGGGGTGTTTATTTCTCCTACAATGCTCTATTCGGAAATGTACTCGAAACTAAAGTAAGCTGTAACTATTTTATATTAGAAGGAAACACTTTAGTTAACTGTAAATACCAAATATAACTGCAGCGTTCAATAAGGTTATACTTAACAAAACAGCTTCATCTACCTGGCAATGAAGTGAGCTCGCAGAAACAAATTGTCTATGTGTACAGAGACTAGGAGCAACTCTAGAACCTGTGCGCTGCTTACAGTACTTGTGCATTCGTCCAAAGAAGCTTTATCTCCGAAAAGTACAGAGTTGGTAGTTTGATTTAGCGTGCAATACTTGTGTGAGATCCTTTGTTCCGTTTTTATGCGCATTAATAGCACAGCAGCACAATATGCAGGCTGCATGTGGTGTACTGACAGCATTATGGATACCCTGCTCGCACTGCATTTTAATTCCAGCCACACACACGCACGATACGAAATGGATATCCGTATAATAGCAGCTCTCCCGGAATCGATGCCCGTAATATACTCTTTATGATTCCATATGTATTTTGTAATATGACTACCTATATAATTATCTATTATTGACTTCTGGGCGAAACATGATAATGCGAATTACAAGGCCGATCAAATTTAATTTTCAAAAAGTTTTTTGTTCTGTGAACTTACCTCATTTTTATGCTTTTGAGTGTGCTGAATCCAAAAATGGTCTCCATTTTCTCTATCAGTAGCTTTTTATTTGCAATCTCCGATTTTATTCTGTCACATACAGTTATTTTGTAATCTCTTATTAAATACTTAGTAAAAGATTCTTGACATGAAATGTTATATATAATGTAAATTACATACCAACTCTCTAAAATCTACTTAGCATCATCATCACCATCATTCCCTTACTAATGTGTTTCCTTCTCTTCTCTGTGTGCTGCTCTTCCTTTTATGAATGACACTCGGTTTTCTCGCTGCAGCGACCAGCAATAGTCACCAATCATAGAAACATTCCAACATCCTGATGTTTTCTCATCATGAGAAGAATGTCCTGAGGAAAACTTTCCCTTGCTCGTCACTGATGCTCCAAGATTTTCAGGAAAGAAGCCCAAATGTGATTTAAGAAAGTGAAGTTTCAACCTCACCAGACTATCCAATTTTTCAAATCTCTGAAGCATGTTTTGAACAATGTTCTTGTAATCTGCTTCCTTTGCATTCCCCAGAAATTTGCAAACATCTGTGAATGAAGTCCACGCCTCCTTTTCATCATACGTCATTGTAGCAACAGATTCGTCGTCACACATTAATTTGCGGATGTCAGGTCCAACAAAAACACCTTCTTTGAATTTGGCCTCGACAAATTGCGAAAACATTTACACAAATAACTGAAACATCTCCCGGCTTTAGGGAGTGCTTTCACAAATTGCTTCATCATACCTAGCTTAATGTGGAGTTGCATAACATTTTTAGTTCCAAGAACGAGATTTTGGCGAACTGAACGTTTGCCTCTGATCCAGGGTTGATCTCTGGCTCTGCTGTTCCACTCACACAGAAAATATGAGTACTTCGTAAATCCTGCCTGCTAGGCAAGTACCATGCATATAACCTTCAAGTGCCCACATATCTGAGTATTTTACTTTTGTAAGGATCAGCTGTAAGTTTTCATAATCTTCTTTTCAGTGCAGTGAATGAACAATTGGCACTGATGCATATTTGTCTCCGTAAGAGATTCTAAGCCTCTTTTAGAGGAATCAATAAATAGCTTCTTTTTCATGCTCTATTCCAAATTCATGCATTAATGCAGGTATGTCTAAACAAAGAAGCAAGTCAACTGCTTGTTCAAAGTGAGGTATAAACTGAGGCTCTCTTTTCCTATAGAAACGAGAAGACGTACCTTCGGCCAGTAATTTCTTTTCCTTCAATCTAGATGCAAGTAATTTTGATTTTTCTTTGGTTAGACCTAGGTCTCTCCCTGGGTTAAGACTGAGTAAACACCTCAAGGTCCGGGTTTCTAGTACACTCGAAAGTAGGACCTGGACCACTATCACTTGACATGTTTGTAGAAAGTACAATTTCTAGTAATGACTCCGGAGGGTGAGGTATTGGAATGCCTGGACCACGAGGAATCGGGCGGATGGCAGATGGAAACTTTGGCTAAACAATGTGTTTTCTGTTTTTGGAATTACAACCACTAATATCAGGGCAACAAAGTAATAATTGTCACATGGTTCACACACCACTGGGATGCCGAATCTCAAACCATTTGTCATTCCCTTAAGTCTTCTGACTCACTTTATGGGTTGCCCAACATTTATCTTGGTCGACCAGTTCAATAACAAAATATGCAAAGTACACCTTTTTAACCAAGTCAGTTATGTTTCGTTAGTGTTTACGTATCCCATATTCACCATAAATATAACAGAATGAATTTAGAGAATTATACAACCACGAGTTCCTAATGCACAACACAAACTCACAATGAGCCTTTTCAAACTTTGGAACACTTCCGATTGAACATTACCACTCTTTGATATCGTGTTATTGACGACTAATTTAGTGCAATGATGTACAACTTGACGTTAAACTTAGAGTAGTACAGTTTTCCGCAAAAAAGGACTTATGTGATTCCCATAAGCATCCAGTAAGCCGTGACCCACAAATTAAAGATTCCGAACAAACTGTACGTATACACAACTTTATGCTGATTTTCACAATCAGCATTCAAAAAATACACAACGGAGAAGTTATCTGTTTGTTCTGTGTGTTAATAGCTTATATATTTGGTATGATAGTATGTTTTCAATAGCGAAAATAACGTTCCATTATGAAAAGAGCTCTAAAATATTCCTAGAAGTTATCTCCGTATTAAGGTGTTTCAATTTAAATCAACTGAAGAACTTAAATATGTAGATAATGATGACTATGATGATAATGCTACTATTAGTAGTAATAATTACAATAACAATAGCTATTAATAGCAGTATTAGTAGTACTAGCAGTTGAATTAGTAGTAGTAGTAGTAGTAGTAGTAGTAGTAGTTGAAGTAGTAGTATTAGCAGTTGAAGTGGTAGTAATAGTTGAAGTAGTAGTATTAGCAGTTGAATTAGTAATAGTAGTAGTTGAAGTAGTAGTATTAGCAGTTGAAGTCGTAGTAGTAGTTGAAGTAGTAGTATTAGCAGTTGAATTAGTAGTAGTAGTAGTAGTAGTAGTAGTTGAAGTAGTAGTATTAGCAGTTGAATTAGTAGTAGTAGTAGTTGAAGTAGTAGTATTAGCAGTTGAAGTGGTAGTAGTAGCAGTTGAAGTAGTAGTATTAGCAGTTGAATT
>CM060988.1:7952500-8210000 GCA_030765065.1 Deroplatys truncata | reverse complement strand
GTAGTAGTTGAAGTAGTAGTATTAGCAGTTGAATTAGTAGTAGTATTAGTTGAAGTAGTAGTATTAGCAGTTGAAGTGGTAGTAGTAGCAGTTGAAGTAGTAGTATTAGCAGTTGAATTAGTAGTAGTAGTTGAAGTAGTAGTATTAGCAGTTGAATTAGTAGTAGTAGTTGAAGTAGTAGTATTAGCAGTTGAAGTGGTAGTAGTAGTAGTTGAAGTAGTAGTATTAGCAGTTGAATTAGTAGTAGTAGTTGAAGTAGTATTAGCAGTTGAAGTGGTAGTAGCAGTTGAAGTAGGAGTATTAGCAGTTGAAGTGGTATTAGTAGTAGTTGAAGTAGTAGTATTAGCAGTTGAATTAGTAGTAGTAGTTGAAGTAGTAGTATTAGCAGTTGAATTAGTAGTAGTATTAGTTGAAGTAGTAGTATTAGCAGTTGAATTAGTAGTAGTAGTAGTTGAAGTAGTAGTATTAGCAGTTGAATTAGTAGTAGTAGTTGAAGTAGTAGTATTAGCAGTTGAATTAGTAGTAGTAGTTGAAGTAGTAGTATTAGCAGTTGAAGTGGTAGTAGTAGTAGTTGAAGTAGTAGTATTAGCAGTTGAATTAGTAGTAGTAGTTGAAGTAGTAGTATTAGCAGTTGAATTAGTAGTAGTATTAGTTGAAGTAGTAGTATTAGCAGTTGAAGTGGTAGTAGTAGTTGAAGTAGTAGTATTAGCAGTTGAATTAGTAGTAGTAGTAGTAGTAGTTGAAGTAGTAGTATTAGCAGTTGAAGTGGTAGTAGTAGTAGTTGAAGTAGTAGTATTAGCAGTTGAATTAGTAGTAGCAGTAGTAGTAGTAGTGGTAGTAGTAGTAGTAGTAGTAGTAGTTGAAGTAGTAGTATTACCAGTTGAAGTGGTAGTAGTAGTAGTTGTATTAGTAGTAGTAGTAGTAGTAGTTGAAGTAATAGTACTAGCAGTTGAATTAGTAGTAGTAGTTGAAGTAGTAGTATTAGCAGTTGAAGTGGTAGTAGTAGTAGTAGTAGTTTGTATTAGTAGTAGTAGTAGTAGTAGTAGTTTTTTTATATTAAGGGAAAATCTTCCAATGACACCACTGTATGTGGGAGTCGGGTTTTTACCAACTAAACTCCCCCCTACTTCCTGTCATATGTGATTGGGGCTCTTGGAACTGCTGGAAACATTACTTCAAGAGACGATGACACTATGGTGTTCATTTTCCTGTTTACTAACATCAAGTTTTAACTGTGTCTATTTTGATTCACTATCCGTTTATCATAGTCATGTTTCTCCTGTAAATTTCCTTACTAATATTACAATGACTTTCCTTTTATTTTCGTTTTCCAGTAAATGTGCAACTATATTTTCTAGTGTTAATTTTCCTATTTTATTTTCCAACTGTTCCGCTTTTCTTTCCAGTTTATACATTTAAATATATTGTATTTTGTCGTAGCTTTTTCTCCACAGTATAAGCATGTTTCACTTAAGGCTACTCCCAAAGGAAACAAAAAACTTCTAAAACAATCATGTCCTGATAAAAATTGGGTCAAATAATGCTCTCTCTCCCCATGCTTTCTGGCTATCCATTTTTACATTCTCAACTACGTATAGTGAGTAGGATTGTATTCCACCCAAAAATTCGATACCGAGATTTCACCGGAAATATATGTTTTGAGACCCCCTGAATCCAAAAAAAGCATTTTTGGAAACATCTTTGTGTGTGTGTGTGTCTGTCTGTGAACAGCATAACTCAGAAACGAACAGTGGGATAAACACCAAACTTGTATTTAGGTTCAGTATCCTCCAGAGATGCGACACGAAGGTTTTCAAGAAAATCCCCGCACCCTAGATTACCCTTTACATCGAAGATTTTTCGAAAATTTTAATTTTCTCAAAAATGGCTCTAACGATTTTGCTTAAAATATGATATGTTTAAGATATATTTATGACAAATAAAACGCATATCTGGAATTTTCTGGGAATATCTCCAAAAGTATTCTTCATTGTGAATGACTTTTGCATAACTGGTAAGCCATAAGAGATAGACAAAATTTTACTACACAAAAGATGTAGATCGCGTTAAAGTACACAGTTTATGTCATATACATTTTTTTGATGAGTGAACCATTTTCGAGATATTGCCTGTTATTCCCTGAAATTTTTCAATACTTATTTTCTCAAATGGGAATTCGTTATTCATTTTTTTATCTTGGATATGCAAAGAGTATTAATCTGTGGCAAAGAGAATGGTGCTGCACCTAGCAACCAGCTATTAAGAGATATGTCGATGCTTAAAGGCTACTGTATTTCTATATTGCCCTTGCAAATACAAAACAAGGGGAACATAGTACGCCTTAAGTGATAGTAAAATATTTTTAGATCTGGTCGCTATGTGTAAAATGTAATTCTCTTTCCATGTCAAAAGATCGTTTCTGCAAATGTTTATCTCCATTAATATGAACTAAATGGAGAATAAGAGTTTGTAAAAATAGTTTGTACAAGAGTAGAGAAAGTCATGTGAGTGTAACACATGAGATATTTTTTTTTCCAAAGCCCACATCACTCTTTCTCTAAACATATCGTTTCCGCAATAAATAAATTTCATTAAATGTACTTAATAGACAACATATACTAAAATACTCTGAACGTAAATAAAATACAAACACGCTACAAATTAGTTTTAGTAACTAGTCTTCTAAATAGTTATTATTTCACTCGGTCATTAATGCAGTGAAACATTTATTTAATAGTCCTTTGCACTTCCTCGCTTACTATTACTTTCTCTACTACGTATAGTAAGTAGGGGAAGTATTGTATTTCACCCAAAAATGCGATACCGAGATTTCACCGGAAATGTATGTTTTGAGACCCCCTAAATCCTGTGACTGTGAACAGCATAACGCAGAAACGAACTGTCGGATAAACACCAAACTTGGTATTTAGGTTCAGTATCTTCCAGGAATGCGACACGAAGGTTTTCAAAAAAATCCCCCCACTCCAGGGTACCCTTTACATGGAACATTTTTTGAAAAGTTTAATTTTCTCAAAAATGGCTCTAACGATTTTGATTAAAATATCATATGTTTAAGATGTTTTCATAACAAATGAAATGTATATCTCGAATTTTCTGGGAATGTCTCCAAAAGTGTTCTTCATTCTGAACGACTTTTGCATAACTGGTAAACTATAAGCGATTGACAAAATATTACTACACAAAAAATGTAGATCGCGTTAAAATACACAGTTTATGTTATATGCATATTTTTTGTTGAGTGGACCGTTTTCGAGATATTGCTTGTTATTCCCTTAAATTTTCCAATACTTATACTTTTTCTCAAATTCGTTATTCATTTTTTTATGTTCTGGACATGCAAAGAGAATGGAATGCGCCACATAGCAACCAGCGTTAAAATATTTGACTATCGCTTAAAACCTACCATATTCCCCTTGCATCTACAAGAAAATTAGCAATAAGATTGACATCCCGATAGCTCGATTAACATGAAGCATATGGAGAATAAGCGTTTGTAAAAATAGTTTGTACAAGAGCACAGAAAGTCATGTGAGTGTAACACATCAGATTTTTTAATATCACGTATGAGTGATCCATTCACCTGTTTTATCTTCTGCAACCCATTCTATCTGCCATGCTTTTAATATATTTTCTTTTTCTATCCCTTTTACTTTCTCTACTACGTATAGTAAGTAGGGGAAGTATTGTATTCTACCCAAAAATTGATACCGATGTTTCACCGGAAATATATGTTTTGAGACTCCCTGAATCCAAAAAAAAGCATTTATGGAAACATGTCCGTGTGTGTGTCTGTGAACAGCATAACTGAGAAAGGAACAGTCAGATAAACACCAAACTTGGTACTTAGGTTCAGTATCTTCCAGAGATGCGACACGAAGGTTTTCAAGAAAATCCCCCCACCCCAGATTACCCTTGACTTGGAACATTTTTCGAAAACTTTATTTTTCTCAAAAATGGCTCTAACGATTTTGATTAAAATATCATATCTTTAAGATATTTTCATTACAAATGAAATCTATATCTCGAATTTTCTGGGAATGTCTCTAAGAGAATTATTCATTGTGAACGACTTTTGCGTAACTGGTAAACCATAAGAGATAGACAAAATTTTACTACACAAACAATGTAGATCGCGTTAAAATACACAATTTATGTCATATGAATTTTTTTTTTTTGAGTGAACCATTTTCGAGATATTGCCTGTTATTCCCTTAAATTTTCCAATACTTTTTCTCAAATGGGAATTTGTTATTCATTTTTTTTGTGTCCTGGTAATGCAAAGAGAATGGAATGCTCCACATAGCAACCAGCTGTCGCTTAAAACCTACCAATTCCCCTTGCATCTACAAAAAAATTAGCAATAAGATTAACATATCGATTAACATGAAGCATATGGAGAATAAGCGTTTGTAAAAATGGTTTGTACAAGAGTAGAGAAAGGCCTGTGAGGGTAACACATCAGATTTGTTTAATACTGCCTTTTAATCCACTCATGTGCTTGCTTTCTTTAACTAATAAGTGTATCGCGATTATTACCACAATGCTCTGTATTGCTTTTGTTGAAATTGTTCTATATCCACTGGCTATTCTTATTGAAATCTTTCTTTGCGGTTTTCCTATAAGCTTTCTATATATGGTTTTTTGTACCCAATCTGCCCAGATTGTCGCTCCATACAGAATGTTGGAGTTCGCTACGTTACCTAGTATACGTCTTTTATCAGCTCTAGGTCCTCCTATATTTGGCATTAATCGGCTTAAAGCTGCCACGATCTTTTCTGATTTCTTTGTTACACTTTGAATATGCATTGACATACTTAGGTTATGACACATCTACATATCAAGGTAACTTACGTTTCTCTTGGATCTTATACATATATCATCAATATTGATTTTTACTTCTCTGATAGTTCTTCTACCTACTAGAATCACTACCTCAGTTTTTTGTGGCGCCAATTTAAGCTCTTTCCCTGTCATCCAGGAACTGGACTCTCTTTATAGACCTTCCTATTCGGTCTTCCAACATATCTCTATCTTCACCGCATATTGCTAGAGCAAGATCGTCTGCATAACTATTATTGTTATTTCTCTTCCCATTTCTAGTTTCAGCACTCCGTCATAGTATAGGTTCCGTAGTGTTGGCCGTAACACCGATCCTTGGGGTACACCACACGTCATTTTCATTTTACATTTTTCACCTACCAAGATTTCTCTATATTTTAGGTACCACAAATTAAGTATATCAGATAGAGAGGTATCTCTCACCTCTCCAATGCTTGCACTATCCCTTTCAGTGGTGCAGAGTTAAATTTATTTTTAACATCTAATGTCACTAGGACCGCATATTTATCTGTCCTTATTTTCGCCTCTTCTGCTATGTCTATCACAGCTTGAATTGTATCTACCGTGCACCTACCCGGTCTAAACCCATATTGTTTAGGTGACAATCCTTCCCCTTGCTCTTCTGCTATGTCTATCACAGCTTGAATTGTATCTACCGTGCACCTACCCGGTCTAAATCTATATTGTTTAGGTGACTATCCTTCCCCTTGTCCTTCTGCTATGTCTATCACAGCTTGAATTGTATCTACCGTGCACCTACCCGGTCTAAACCCATATTGTTTAGGTGACAATCCTTCCCCTTGCTCTTCTGCTATGTCTATCACAGCTTGAATTGTATCTACCGTGCACCTACCCGGTCTAAATCTATATTGTTTAGGTGACTATCCTTCCCCTTGTCCTTCTGCTATGTCTATCACAGCTTGAATTGTATCTACCGTGCACCTACCCGGTCTAAATCTATATTGTTTAGGTGACTATCCTTCCCCTTGTCCTTCTGCTATGTCTATCACAGCTTGAATTGTATCTACCGTGCACCTACCCGGTCTAAATCTATATTGTTTAGGTGACAATCCTTCCCCTTGTCCTTCTGCTATGTCTATCACAGCTTGAATTGTATCTACCGTGCACCTACCCGGTCTAAACCCATATTGTTTAGGTGACAATCCTTCCCCTTGCTGTATTGCTTCCATTAATCTTTTATTTATAATTCGCCCAAATAGCTTCCCTATAATATTTAGCAGACATATTGGTCTGTAAGGCTTTTTTCCATCATTTCTACTAGGTTCTTCTATCAAAACCAATTTATCTATTTTCCATTTTTTTAAACACTCCGGATTTAAAGAGCTTGTTTATTATATCTACCATTATCTCTGGTTTGTTCATCGCTATAACCTTTATCACCTCAGACGGTATTCCATCGAGTCCAGCTGCTTGCGTAAGTTTAATTTTTTGTCCGGCAATTATAATTTCCTCCTTAGTACATACCGGTATATTTTCTGACTTCGTAATATTACTTTCTTTCCCATCTTACTCTTTCATGTTTTGGGAACATTTCTGCCGCTATCTTTATTTGTTCTTCCTCAGTAACCGTTATTGGGGACCTCCAGCCCAATTTATCAGTCACTATTTTTTAACCTCTACCCCATATATCGTTATCTACTTCTGAGCATAAAAGTTTCCACTTTTTGCTTTTAGCTTTTTGTATTTCCCTTTTTAGTTTGTATCAGCAGTGTTTATAATTATTTCTTGCTTCATTTTGATCATTTGTGTCATTCTTTTTATTTAATTTAGTTATTCTTCTTGCTCCAGTACAGGCTGTTCTTAATTTAGCAATTTCTTGATTCCACCAATAAGTATTTCTATGACACTTATATGTTTGCTTCATTCTTAAGGATAAACTACATGCCTTTTTATAGCCAAATCTAAACACTGCACATCATGATGGTTTTTATTTATGATATATTCTACAACTTTTTTGTTTATGTCTTCTTCCTTCTCTTCTTTATATATCCATCCATTTCTTGGATTCGTAACTTTTGTCTGTTGTGGCTACTTCCAGCTCTATGTATATAGCTTTGTGATAGCTTAAGTTTTCTTCATCACTAACATACCAGTTATTTACTAAATTTCTAATGTTTTGTGTACACATAGTTAAATCTATAAACGATGTTCCTCCATTCCTCTCAAATGTAGGCACTTCTCCATCATTTAATATTATAAAGTCATTTTCCCTGGCCCATTCAGCCAATAGGTTCCCTTTTTGTCTTTCCTTGGTGACCCCAACAAAATGCCTTGGCTTTAAAATCACCACCTATCATTATTCCCTTCTTGATATGCTGTTGCATGGTGCTTTGTATTGCAAGTAAATATTCCTGGAATTCTTCCAGATTTCGTGCTGGGGATATGTAACAAGAATATATTGTGAGATCATCACCTTCTATCCATACAAATCCATCACCATCTCCTGTTCTCCGAATTTTAAAATCATTGTTCGATATGTAGATAGCCGTATCCCTTCTTCTATCAGCAACCCATTTGGTGCTACTCGTTATCATATTTTTATTGGGCTCAGCAATCAGGGCAAAATCCATGGATTCTGAATCACACTTATGCCTTAAGAGGTACATTGCCCGTTTACATCTATCAGTATTTATTTGAACCACCTTCATCATAACTATTTGTCCTTCTCCTATTCACCTTTGTAGTATTAGTAGTTGATGTAGTAACATTAGTAGTTGAAGTAGTAGTAGTAGTAGTAGTAGTAGTAGTAGTAGTATTAACAGCTGAAGTAGTAGTATTAGTAGTTGCAATAGTAGTAGTAGTAGTAGTAGTAGTAGTAGTATTAACAGCTGAAGTAGTAGTATTAGTAGTTGAAGTAGTAGTAGTAGTAGTAGTAGTAGTACTAACAGCTGAAGTAATAGTATTATTAGTTGAAGTAGTAGGATTGTTATTAACAGCTGAAGTAGTAGTACTAGTAGTTGAAGTAGTAGTAGTATTTGAATTAGTAGTAGCAGTATTAGCAGTTGAAATAGTAGCATTAGTATTTAAAATAGTAGCATTAGCAGTTGAAGTAGTAGTAGTAGTAGTAGTAGTAGTTGTTGAAGTAATAGTATTAGTATTCGTAGTTGAAGCAGTACTGTTAATATTTGAAGTGATAGTAGCAGTTTTAGCACTTGAGGTAATAGGTTCAGTAGTTTAAGTAGTAGCAGTAGTAGTTGAAATCGTAGTATTAGCAGTTGAAGTGGTATTGGTAGTATTAGTATTTGAAGTGGTATGAGTAGTATTAGTGGTTGAAGTAGTAATAGTATTATTATTAGCAGATGAAGTGGCAGTATTAGCAGAAGTTTAAGATGTAGTAGTATTAGCAATTCAAGTAGTAGTAGTAGTAGTAGTAGTAGTAGTAGTAGTAGTAGCAGCAGCAGCAGCAGTTCAAGTAGTACTAGTAGTAGCAGTAGTTCAAGTAGTACTAGCAGTATTAGCAGTTGAAAGTAGTAGCATTAGTAGTTGAAGTACTAGTGTTAGTAGTTGAAGTAATATTAGTAGTTGAATTAGTGGTATTTGTAGTTGAAGTAATAGTATTCGTATTAGCAGTTGAGGTGGTAGTATTAGTAGTTGTAGTAGTAACAGTACTAGCAGTTGAAGTAGTAGTAGTATTAGCAGTTGAAGTATTAGTAGTAGAAGTATTATTATTAGCAGCTGAATTGATAGTAGCAGTAGTTGTGGTAGAAGTTGAAGATGTAGCAGTATTAATAGTTGAAGTAGTAGTATTAATAGTTGAAGTAGTAGTATTGTTAGTTGAAGTATTAGTGTTATCAGTTGAAGTATTATTATTAGCAGTATTAGCAGCCGCAGTAGTATTAGTAGATGAAGTAGCATTAGTATTAGCATTTGAAGGAGTAGTATTAGTATTAGTAGTTGAAGTAGTAGTAGTAATAATAGTAGTTGAAGTAGTAGTAGTACTAGTAGTTGAAGTAGTAGTATTAGTTGAAGTAGCAGTATTAGTATTAGCATTTGAAGTAGTAGTAGTATTTGTAGTTCAAGTGGTAGTAGTATTAGTAGTTGAAGTAGTAGTATTAGTATTTGAATTAGTAGTATTAGTATCAGTAGTTGAAGTAGTAGTGTTGAAGTAGTAGCAGTAGTAGTTGAAATCGTAGTATTAGCAGTTGAAGTAGTAGTAGTATTTGAACTAGTAGTAGCAGTATTAGCAGTTGAAGTAGTAGCAATAGTATTTAAACTAGTAACATTAGCAGTTGTAGTAGTAGTACTAGAAGTAGTAGTATTAGTATTCGCAGTTGAAGCAGTAGTGTTAATATCTGAAGTGGTAGTAGCAGTTTTAGCAGTTGAAGTAATAAGTTCAGTAGTTGAAGTAGTAGCAGTAGTAGTTGAAATCGTAGTAAAATTGGCAGTTGAAGTGGTATTAGTAGTATTAATAATTGAAGTGTTATGAGTAGTATTAGTGGTTAAAGCAGTACTTTTATTAGCAGATGAATTGGTAGTAGTAGCAGAAGTTGAAGATGTAGTAGTGTTTTTTTTTGTTTTTTTTTTATAAAGAGGGGGAACACCCCTCATGGGCATCAGGGGAGATACTCTGATGTGCCGGACTCATACCGACTAAAAAAAACCCTCTTTTTTCACTTGCTCACATTGCGGAAACTGCCTCTCAGCATGACTTCACAATGAAGCAATCATGATGTAGTAGTGGTATTACTAGTTCAAGCAGTAGTAGTAGTAGTAGTAGTAGTAGTAGTAGTAGTAGTAGTAGTAGTACAAGTAGCAGCAGTTCCATTAGTACTAGCAGTATTAGCAGTTGAAGTATCAGTAGCAGTATTATTATTAGCAGCTGAAGTGGTAGTGGTAGTAGTTGTGGTAGAAGTTGAAGATATAGTATTAAAAGTTGAAGTAGTAGTAGTATTGGTAGCTGAAGTATTATTATTAGCAGTTGAAGTACTAGTATTAGCAGTCGAAGTAGTATTAGTATTTGATGTGGTAGTATTAGTAGTTGAAGTTGTAGTAGTAGTAGAAGTAGTAGCAGTAGTATTAGTAGTTGAAGTGGTAGGAGTATTAGTAGTTGAAGTAGTAGTATTAGTATTTGAATTAGTAGTATTAGTATCAGTAGTTAAATTGGTAGTGTTAATATTTGAAGTGGTAGTAGCAGTTTTAGCAGTTGAAGTGATAATATTAGCAGTTGAAATAGTAGCAGTAGTAGTTGAAATCGTAGTATTAGCATTTGAAGTAGCAGTATTAGCAGTTGAAGTGGTAGTAGTAGTAGTATTAGTAATTGAAGTGTATGTGTAGTATTATTAGTTGAAGTAGTAGCAGCAGTATTATTATTAGAAGATGAATTGGTAGTAATAGCAGAAGTTGCAGATGTAGTAGTAGTATTAGTAGTTCAAGTAGTAGTAGCAGCAGAAGTTCAAATACTAGTGGCAGTATTAGCAGTTGGAAGTAGTAGCATTAGTAGTTGTAGTAATATTAGTAGTTGAATTAGTGATATTTGTAGTTGAAGAAGTAGTATATGTATTAGAAGTTGAAGTGGTAGTATTAGTAGTTGAAGTAGTAGTATTACAAGTTTAAGTAGTAGTATTAGCAGTTGAAGTGTTAGTAGTAGTAACACTAGTATTAGTAGTTGAAGTGGTAGTATTAGTATTCGCAGTTGAAGTACTAGTAGTGTTATTAGCAGCTGAAATGTAGTAATAGTTGTGGTAGAAGTTGAAGATGTAGTAGTAGTATTAACAGTTGAATAGTAGTATTGGCGGTTGAAGTATTAGTATTAGCAGTTGAAGTTGTGGTATTAATATTATTGGCAGTCGAAGTAGTATTAGCAGTTGAAGTAGTAGTATTAGTATTAGGATTTGTAGTAGTAGTAGTAGTAGTAGTAGTAGTAGTAGTAGTAGTAGTAGTAGTAGTAGTAGTAGTAGTAGTGGTAGTTGAAGTAGTAGTATTATTAGTTAAAGTATTAGTATTTAAGTTGTAGTAGTATTAGTGGTTGAAGTGGTAGTAGTAGAAGTAGTTGAAGTAGTAGTAGTATTAGTAGTTTTAAGTAGTAGTGGTAGTAGTAGTTTAGGTAGTAGTAGTGGTAGTAGTAGTAGTTGAAGATGTAGTAATAGTTTTAGTATTTGAAGTTAGCTGTTTTAGTAGTTGAAGTAGTAGTAGTAGTACTAGTAGTAGTAGTAGTGTTGGTATTAGTAGTTGAAGTAGTAATAGTATTAGTAGTTGAAATAGTAGTAGTAGTAGTAGTAGTAGTAGTAGTAGTAGTGGTATTGTCGAATCCGGTAATTACCGAATGCGATCCTCACTCCTTACCGCAGAGCCATGTCGCTAGGTCTTATACATTGCGATCGTTTTATAGTGAGGCCACGTATTGCGCGTATGCCTGCTCTTCACACTGTCTATTGCATTGAGGGTTTTTTGTTGCGTAAATGCCGCGTTACTTACTAGTGATAGTAACATGCACTTTAATGAGCCTTGTTGGAAGCGATGTCCTTATGGTTGAAGTGTTTCCTGAGCTTTCTATTCGCACCCATAGATTATTCTTGCGTAATGTTCATAATTTCTATTTTTATATCAGCCTCAAGTTGTCTATGGTGAGGGAATTGTTCCGAAAGTTTATAGATGCGCCAATTTGGTCAAGTTCCCCGTACGTTAGAGCAACTTGTTTTCGCTTCTTGGGTTTGGCGTTTAGCGATCCCGCTGTCCTAATGGTACTATCCAGATGTCTAAAGTTTCCCAACCTTGAACTGGAATACCAGAAAATTTCTCCTGAATTTGTTTACACGATTTACGATTTTATGGTACATAAAAATTCGTTGTTCAGGCGTGAATTGGCATTACAGGGGACTAATAACAAAACACAGACACCCTTAAGCAAATCACACTGAACATAGATGCCTTGAATAATCGTTCTCCTTTGAGATGGACAAAGCTTCTTTACACTAACTCAAAGCAGAACTGAGGGACAGCTGATAAGGATAACCTTGAACGCGGCATGCGCCGCCAGTTACGCCAGTAGTAGAGCCGTTCTGTGGCCTCATCTTAAAACGACCGCACTGTATATCCATAAATATTTACTCCAGTATTTTAAATCTTCTGGTTTATTAGTTTCAAATTCAAGATAGGTGTTGTGTCTCTGAGCACATCACTAAACATGAAGTACGAGAAGGGTTTGGCCGCAGCAACTAACCCAACTCAAGCCATTGCCTTATGAAGACAGGGATTATGAGGTAATCTCTTACTGAATGCGTCTATACTTTGATATTCTTCAAATTGGCACAGAGAGTAATATTCAAAAGTGTTGTTTCATTCCCAATATAGTCTAAAATAAAGTTATTGACAGAAAATTTGGGTAATAATTTCCATATATGTATATTACAAGTTCTATCTAATACAGGATGATTTATGAAGAACTGATACACTTCTTTTTTTAATTATTCTGTTCGAAATTTACTCAATGCCCCAATTTTAGCACCCAATTAAGAGTAATGTTCTGGAGTTTCGATTGCTTGTCACTAGATGCGCAGATCTTCATGTTTTGTTCGTAATTCTTATCTTTATTGTCGGCAACTGTTTTTGAGATCTTGTTCTAGTCAACTGAAAATGGAGTACACAATAAATGAGCGACTCTTCCTTGTAAAGCAGTACTGGATTACGAATTCAATTACAGCTACTCAAAGGGCATACCAGAGAGAATTTTGTGTTCGGAAACCTCCCCAATGAAACACAATACTGGGACTGGTAAACAAATTGGAAACAACTGAATGTCTGGTGAGTGAACAAGGCAAAACTCGTTCATCTAGGCTTTCCACGGTTGTTGTTGACGTAAGAGCACGACTGGACCAGTCACCAAAACATTATTAAGACGTTTTTCGCAGGAGACAGGGTACAGCTATCCATGGCACTAATTGCAAGTTTCTTTGACGCCCGGATAATTTCCAACAACCTGTGGTCACCGAGATGTCCGGATTTAACATCACCGGACTTCTTTCTATGGGGTTACTTAACAGACAGGGTTTATGTCACACGTCCCCACACATTGGACGATCTGAAGCACAACATTACACAGGCAATTCAAGCTGTTAACAACAGATTCCTCCAACGAGTGGCCAGTAATATGGAACGACACGTTGAGTTGTGCCTTCTGCAGGATAGAGGAATTTTGAAGCCGGAATTATAAAGGCAATAATGATGATAATATTCTGAGAAGAATAGCGATATAAAATAAGTAATAATACATTTAAAATCAGTGTATGTATAAAAAGGAGAAGCATTGTAAAAATTGTTGACTGTTAAAAGCGACAGAAAGACCAGACACGCACAGATTAGCTAATTAGGGACCAGCCCCAGGTAAAAAGGGCAAAATAGCTGAAGCCAGTTTCTCTTGGAATTCTTGGATGCAGTTGCACTTAGCCTGGTGAAGGCCATTCTAGGCTTCGGAACGCCGTCTTGTGACGAGCGTTTGAGGGGAGAATAGGGAAGTAAGTAGCTTGCTTTTCCTTGTAGCGCGGTGGTAAATTCAGTCTGTCCTGAGTGCTTGATGAGAGCGGGATGACATTCTCGTGGAGTTGTGAACATTGGCGGCGAACATGCAAGAGGGTAGAACGTTCAGCTGTAGTTAATAATCTGCGGTCTTGGTAAAGACACAGTATCATCGTATGCATTTACAAGTGATCGGCAAACCGCAGTATTATTTTAAATAGTGAATAAATGTGTTCCAAGAAAGCGTTCGTGTTTCTCTGTACACACCCACGCAGACCCTGAAATTAAGGTTTCATGCTGGAGCAGCCGTGGCAAAAGAAGAACCATCTGGGAGGAGACAAGCAGCAACCGTGAGGCAAAGGTAGTGCTTCATTGTTGGAGGACGTAGCATGGCTGCGTTAATTTTCAACATTTGCTATAGAGATAAATGATCTCCAAAAATTCCTCTGCATTTCAAATATAATAAATTGCCGCTAGCATAACTTGTTTTGAATCAATTAAAGAAATAAATGTGTCACTTCTTCATAAATCACCCTCTATAAGTCTTCATTCCGAAGATCATATATGTTGTCGTGATTTTAAAAACCTAAATATTGTTGAAAGTAAAGTTTGATATAAAATAAATATTTTATTAAGAAATCTACTATATTTAATCCTATTGGCAATTTGGAAACGATCAAAACAGAAAACTGTATTGCAATAGAAACAAAAATATTATATGCACTAGCAATTACACGTTAACATTAACCAATTAAAATACATAGCATTATTCTTAAGTCAGTCATACTTATGACATTCTTCCATTTCCTTTCCCGTATTATTATTATTATTATTATTATTATTATTATTATTCAGAGGTGTAAGAGGACATTCCTACACTTTCAAAATTATGTTCGGGCCAATCCTTGGCTTCTTCGTCTAGAAATGGAAAAATGTGTCTCTTAATTCTTTCTCCTTGCAGAGATTCAAAGCAACTGGTTTGATTTGAAATGGAAACACATTTTTATTCAGTGCATTTCGGTTTCCAAGCATTGAAGGAAATTATCCGTGGCAAATATGTGATAAAAGTTTAAGCATTCCCAGGTTAACTCTAAAGCAACTGTTCATACGCTTATATCCTGTGGAGCACTCTTTTATTTTAGGCTTCCTCAGAAACAAAGGTAGCAGAACTGCAGACCACTCATTTAATATCGAAGTGTCCCTCAACACGTGGAATGGTTGTGGATTCTGACAGCAATATGAAACAAATAGCATATACTACATTGTTGTTTGTAATGTAGGCATTTTCTTCAAAGCTGTTGAGTAAATCCCAAAATTCTCGTCACGTTGACAATAGTTGTGACCTCGTACGGATGTAAACACTGTGAACACAGGAAAATTACCATTTTTTGAATAGCGCTTGTGCACGAGTGCGGTACATGAACGAAACAATTGTATCAGGATGTTTTCTACCTTTCGTCTGTAGGAAAGAATACATGTAACTCGTAGAGTCAATGCAGTGTATGCAGAAGTGGGAGATTTTGTGGAAAATCAAATTATATGCACACAGTGTTGGAATTGTCCGCTTTGCTCTCAAGGTTTTTTTTTTTTGGAGGGATGTTGTCTCAGAGCTTGATATGCTTCGAATTTTTGTTTAAGTTCTAGATATTCTGTGCTACAAGAATGCATTTTGTTGGTTTTAGGAGTAGTTCACACCCTGTGCAATAATCACAGATAGCCACGTCACATTTCTCTCGAATATATTTGTGCTGTCTCTTGTAAGTGAAATTCTCTGTACCACCGGCCCTTGATTGACAGAATTCCTTCAACAACATGTATAATTTCTTTACTCTTCAAATCAGTAATCTCAAAATATTTTAACCTTGTTTTAGAATGCAAGTAATGGAAGTTTCTGGAGAGAATGTCTGCACGCGGTCCTCTCGTGACCGGGTGGTCATGGCTGAAGCTGTTAGGGAACTCCGCGCGTCTCTAGGCACTTGCGCGGGTTGCAGAGTTCTGCGATTCCTTCACCCCATCCCTTCCTCCCAGGGTTGTACGCACAATAGATCCCTTGAGGGTCGCAGTGCTAGGTGTCCCCTCTGTTCACAGTCCAGTCCAGTCCAATGTGAAGTTTTGTGAGGTAGCGTTACGTGGTTACATGGTTACTACGTGTTGTTACGTTGTTACATTTACTGCCTACGTAGTTGTTACGTCTTGTCATGCGCTTATGTTACGTTGTGTTACGTCTTGTCACGTGGTTACATGCTTATGCTACGTAGTGTGACGTCTTGTTACGTGGCTATGTTACGCTGTGTTACGTCTTGACACGTTGTTACGTGCTTATGTTACGTAATGCGACGTCTTGTCATGCGGTTGTGTTATAATGTGTGACGTCTTGTTATGTGGTTACGTGCTTATGTTACGTAATGTGAATTCTGTTACGCAGCTATTTTACGCTGTATTACGTCTTGACACGTGGTTACGTGCTTATGTTATGTAGTGTGACGTCTTGTTACGTGACAATGTTACGTGGTGTGACGTTTTGTCACGTGGTTACGTGCTCATGTTACGTAGTGTGACGTCTTGTTACGTGGTGTTACGTCTTGACACGTGGTTACGTGCTTATGTTACGTAGTGTGACGTCTTGTTATGCGGTTATGTTACGTTGTGTGACGTCTTGTTACGTTGGTTATCTTAGACGATGATAGGATTGAATAGACCATGAGAAGTCAAGGTAGGGATAGGTTAGGGTGTTCGGTGCGGGGTTAGTTTAGAATACTTCTATATACCTTCACTGTAACCTAATATACAGTTTATCCCTCTCGGTTTCTCACACTAACTGTTTAACATATAAAAAGTTTGTAAGATTTAGGGAAAAAAAGCATATAAAAGTGTTGTAGTATTGGATGAGAAATGTTTATAATCTAATTACTCTCTATATTACCAAGAATACCTGTGACGCTACCTGAATTACCTGTTAAAATGACTTAAATACCCCACATTCTACCCGAATCATATGAAAATTACATAAAATAGCTCTGGTACGAATCGCTGCTCTGAATTACCATGAGCACTTGCGATATTAATCGGTTTACCCTACATATACGCTTATTTACATTAATCTGGGACGTTAGTAGTATAAATCTTGAAGTCAATGATGCTAAATGATTTTATGCATGGACGAACATTACCTGACACAGATATCTTAGAACATTAGCGCCGGAGGACTTCACCTCAGTATCGATAACATATCGTCAAAGGGTGCCAAACATTTGTAAACTTTAATTAGTGGTGTCTTTACATCCTAGACCTCTTCCTCCTTTAACCCTGTGTATCCAACATCTCTCCACGTTTCCCCTATCTCTTCCGTATAAAGCGTATCCCCGCTCCTTCAGCACCTGTCTAGCCTAGCATCTCTCCTAGGTTTCCTACCTCATCTGTATAAACGTACACTCCCCCTCCTTCAGTATCTGTCTTGCCTAGCATCTCTCCCCGTTTTCCATATATTCCTCATATAAACGCATATTCTACTCCTCAATCTCTGTCTAGATTAGCACCTCTCCTCGTATTCCCTACATCTCCCATATAGAGCGCATTGCCCACCTTCAACTATCTCCTAGCATAGGATCTCTCTCCGTTTTCCATATCTCCCCCCACATAAACGTACACCCTACTCCTTAACCTCTAACTAACTACCTCTCCTCGTATTCCCTACCTCTAACACACCTCATTCAGCCCCTGCTCTACCTCGGAACTCTCCTTGTTTTCCCTATCTCTCCCATATAAACGCATTTTCCTCTTTGAAGGTTCTCTCAACCTAGAATCTGCCCTAGTCTCTCCATATAAACGTATACTCTACTATTCAAACCCTCCTAGCCTAATACCTCTCCCATATAAAAGTCATATTCTACCCTTCAAGCCCTGTCTAGTCTAGTACCTCTCCTCGTATTCCTTATCTCTCCCGCATAAGCCCATATTCCCCTCCTTCAGCATCTGTCTAGCCAACCATCTGTCCACGTTTTTCCTATCTTTCCCATATAAATGCATATTCCACACCTCAAACTCTGTCTAGCACTTCTGCTCGTATTTTCTACCTCTCTCATCTCATATACAGGACGTTCCCCTCCTTATACCTCTGTCTAGCCTAGCATCGATCCTCTTAATCCCTATTATCCCCATATAAACGCATTTTCCTCCTTGAGCCGTCGCATGTACCCTCGTTTTCCCTATCCTTTCCCATATAAACGCAGAAATGTGCTCGGATCCCTCTATATATCCTACTACTGTGATTAATTTTGTGGCGTCGATTTAAAGTGTAACCTTCCTATTATCAAATGTTTTATCTAAAAACAGTTTATTGTACAACACGGGAATTCCTTTACTCATATATGCAAAAATCTCATGAGAAAACTCCGACAAATATCCTGTTTCATTCTCCCGCTAATGTAAATGCTGTACTTCCATAGAAGTTCTCGATTTGTTATTGGCTGAATAGACTTAGTTTTACGATTAACTCTCTCGAGGCATGAAGTGAGGAAATGATGTTGTTCCACCTTTACTCCCATAACCGCAAAAGTTTTGATCATACTTAAATTAAATGTGCCTAGGTCTTCGAACAACATTTTATTACAGATACAAAAACAATCCTTCACTGTGCTTACTTTGAGCAGTCATATATGACATTCTACTATTTCTACTAATGTTTCTCCTTCTATTTTCCCATTTGTTTTTGTTCACACTTTTTTCTTCCTAAGTTTTCTGAAATTATTCACTTTACTTTATTAGCATAAACAGCTGCCGACGAACATACTACTCACTACTATGTAAGCACTCGTTGCAGTAGGAGGTGCGCTCCACTATGTGACTTAAAGACACAACGCTCCCTACTGCTAAATCTAATGAGTCTAGGGATATAAAGGTTTCAGACGAGATACTAAGGAGAATTCCTTTCTAAAGGTTGTAATCGTTGGAGAAGGGGCGTGTACTCGGGTGGTGTCCTCAATAAATTATTACACCACAAATACCGTCAGCGCAGCGGCGGGATAAGCCGCCATCTGGTGTCATATTATTACTGCATTTAGACTTAAAAAAATGAATTTTAGTAAAACCTAAAATGAAGTTTTACTTATTCGCGTTGCCGTTTATAATACTATTTTACATTTCTGTTAGACAATGCTCCTTTAAAACTTCCCAGTCCAATAGAGACGTGGAGTTTCGTCGAATAGAGAAGAACAGATAGGGTCCAAAGGACATAGACACGAACGCAATAGGAGACCTATTGTACCTACAGGAAGGGTGACGCGAAGGACACAAAGCGCGGCAGGTGGAGTCCCTAACGTCTCCAAGTCCAACGACGGTGGCATCCCACATAGGCCTGCCTTCCCAAGGAGAGGTCTCGCTGGGAATTTGTCACAAACAACACACCAGGACAGACAGGTGCTCATAGACAACTCCACCGCCGCAAACCTCCCTCCCCAAGGAGAGGACTTGGTGGGAATTTGTCACAAACAACACACCAGGACAGACAGGTGCTCATAGACAACTCCACCGCCGCAAACCTCCCTCCCCAAGGAGAGGACTTGGTGGGAATTTGTCACAAACAACACACCAGAACAGACAGGTGCTCATAGACAACTCCACCGCCGCAAACCTCCCTCCCCAAGGAGAGGACTTGGTGGGAATTTGTCACAAACAACACACCAGGACAGACAGGTGCTCATAGACAACTCCACCGCCGCAAACCTCCCTCCCCAAGGAGAGGACTTGGTGGAAATTTGTCACAAACAACACACCAGGACAGACAGGTGCTCATAGACAACTCCACCGCCGCAAACCTCCCTCCCCAAGGAGAGGACTTGGTGAGAATTTGTCACAAACAACACACCAGGACAGACAGGTGCTCATAGACAACTCCACCGCCGCAAACCTCCCTCCCCAAGGAGAGGACTTGGTGAGAATTTGTCACAAACAACACACCAGGACATACAGGTGCTCATAGACAACTCCACCGCCGCAAACCTCCCTCCCCAAGGAGAGGACTTGGTGAGAATTTGTCACAAACAACACACCAGGACAGACAGGTGCTCATAGACAACTCCACCGCCGCAAACCTCCCTCCCCCAGGAGAGAACTTGGTGGGGGCTCGCCACAAAGAAGACGCAGGACAGAAAGTTGCTCAAAGACAATACTACTGCCGCATGCTTCCCTCCCCAAGCAGCGATTTCGCTGGGAATTCGTCAGAAGCAGGACGCCAGAACAGACAGCTACTGAAAGAAAATACTACAGCTACGTGCCTCCCTCCCTAAGGAGAGATCACGCTGGATATTCGTCCCAAGCAGGATAGTTTCTGAAAGAGAATACCACTACCATATGCCTCCCTCCTCAAGGAGAGCTCTCCCTGGGGATTCGTCACAAACAGGACGTCAGGACAGACAGTTGCTTAAAGACAATCCAGCGCCACAAACCTCCCTCTCCCAGGAGAGGTCTCTTTGGGGATTGGTCTCAAAGAGGACGCGAGTGCAGAGATTTTCTCAAAGACATTTTATGTGTCACTTACCTCCCTCCCCAAGGAGAGATCTCGTTGGGGGTACGTCACAAACAGGACGACAGAACGGACAGTTGCTCAAAGCAAATTCCTCCGGCACATTTCTCGCCATGTTGTGCACTCGCCTGATCTCTGAAATATGACAAGCAAATGAAATGACAAGAATTGGAGGACAGGAAAATTCGCGGGCATTAGAGAAACCACCCCAGCATTCAGAGCGGCCGGTTCAACGGAAGTGGAACCCGCGAAACCTTGAATGCGAACCTCACGCGTTACCGCGGAATCATCACGCTCGGTGGGAGTTTCGTCTTTTATCGTCTTCATTCGTTGAATAATTTGAAAGATATGAAGAAGTTACACAATTATAAGTAGGGAAACTTTTAGCTTACTATCACTATAGAGTGTCGGCGTTATCTAACTAAAATACTAGAGAAACGAAGGATACTCATTAATCTCGTCGCTGCTATTCCTATTTTTGGCATTATCATAACCTGTGGTCAGAAAATAAAGCCTGCCACTAGTAGACATATAGTACCTACTACTTGATGAGATTGATATTAGTTACTATTATACCCAGCTTCTTTAAAGAAATTATAGCATAAACATATACTAGCGGTTTCAAGTTAATATAATAAAGTTATTAACGCATTTCACTGGCATTTAAACTCCTACTCGAGGTATGTAGATAAACCCTACAGAGGGGAGGGGTAGACGATATACTGAAATGTCCAGCACACACAACAAGAGACTGTATCTTACATCTAAAACATGAAAAGAAAGAAGGTTCCACTATAAAATGTAATAAAGCCTTTCAGATTTTCTATTTCACTTCAAGTGCCATAATATACGGATGCCAAGTTCTATAGAACTTCGGAGAAAACTCGCACAATACTCAAGTGGAAAACGATAGTCGCCATTGAACATAAAGCATATGACTAGTAAAAATGAAACAAATGTATCAAGCACGTGACGCTTTTGTCAAGTACTCGTAAAACAGGACCAAGCTGGCGCTCGAGGAATCAATGGCTGAATGTGGAGTAAAGGGAAAATGGTTCTTTTTGTTTTTATCTGGATAAACTAGATGCCAAAGGAGAAGCATTTCTCCATTTGGTAACAGGAGTTTTACACATTCGGTTCACTTTACAGATTCAACAAGCAGCCTTCAACTTGAATAACAGTAAGTAATTGTTAACCTTCATTAGGCCTTATCGTGATAGTATCTACACGCTGAGAGATAAAAGAGAGTACCGACTTTCTCCAACCTATAGTCGGCCTGGAAACGCTTTGGTGGGATGATGATGATGATGATGAGAGGCGGTTTAAGGGCGTTAAACAGCTAAGGTCATCAGCGCCCTTACAAAGCATAGAATTTAAAATCCAAAAATAAAATAGGGTAAAATACCGCATAGTCAAAACACTATAAAACAAGCCATCAAATTTTAAAACCACCACAAAAAACATGGTAAATAAAACAACACAAGAGTAAAACGACGTGCCAGGAACTGTAGAACGCAAGAGACAAGAGTGCTATATCTCAGCCGGAGAGAAGAGTCCCCATTAAAACACAAGTATAAAGTCACAAAACTAAAAGACGCTCAGCGCATAAAATGCGTCGGCTAAAACCACTTTCACTGATAAAACGTAAAAGACATTCTACAGTATGCGCGTCGTCTGCCAAAACGTTGGCTATGCCAGCAGGCAGAGACACGCAGATCGCGCAACTGAGCTAAAACCTGACACTCCGGTAAAATGTGACGCACCGATAAGGGTGACGCACATCGCTTACAGAGTGGTGCGGGGTCACCACTAAGGAAGTGTCTATGAGTAAAAAGGTAATGTCCGATACGAAGTCGTGTTAAAAGGATCTCTCCACGACGAGAAGCACGAGAAGAGGTGGTCCAGACAACCGGGATAGGTTTAACCTCCCGCAACTTGTTCCCCCGGAGGGCCGTCCATTCATCGCGCCAAAGCGAGAGGATGCGGTGCCGTAAAATAACATAGAAATCAGTGGAGGGAACAACAGAGGTAAAAATTCTGGGCGATAAAATTGCGTCGGCAGACTCGTCCCCCAAGATGCCCACATGACCTGGAATCCACAGAAAGGAGACGCTGGTGCCAGAGGCACCAAGCGACTGCAGCAGGTCATGTATGCGCTGTACGAGGGGGGCTTTGGTGGGACGCATAATAATAATAATAATAATAATAATAATAATAATAATAATAATAATAAACCTCCAGACGCTACAGTCCATGAAGAGCTTTCAGCTGTCAGTCCGACTGTCGGCCTCACGCCCACGTAGGCATTGAAGAGGTGGGTGATCATGCAATCGATACGGTCAGCCAACCAGCCAGAATGTTAGTCTACATGGCCAGCTCCTCACTTACCGCACGATATTGTCCTATTCCCGACAGTTACAATCTGCAACTGATGGGTGGGATCAAACCTGGGCACATTCCGTGGTTGTTGATGGGACGCAAAGTTAGACATTTTAATATAACACTTTCACCCTACTCAAGTTGCAAATAACATTAGGTTAATGGAATTAATTGTTCTTCCACACAAGTCGTGTGTTGGACAAGGTTGGAAAGATAAAACCAGACGACTGAAAACATGAATGCCATAGCCGGAATTTGCACCACGGATCTCCCGGTCTCCGTCCGTTTTCTCTGACCACTGAGCTAACATACCGGCACTACATTAAATTCCTCAACTGATTCGCATTTTTCTCAAATTGAGATAGCTTCAACCACTATTGGGTCAATTAAGTCGTCTGACTCTACCCTTCCAAGGTTGTTCAACACATGGCTTGTGGAAGAACATTAATTCCATTAGTGAACCTAATAGTGGTTGAAGCTATGATGCCCAGGTCTTAAAGTACTTACAGCATTGTAAGTCGCCATTGGGGTATGCCATCTCAATTCAAATTTGAGATCTCATTGCGGTTTACAGGGAAAATGGGAATCAGCTGGAGAATTTAATGTCGTGCTGGCATGTTGTCATGGTAGCTCAGTGGTTAGAGCAGGAGAACGGAGACCGGGAGATCCGTGGTTCAAATCCGGGCTATGGCACTGACTTTTTCAGTCGTCTGATATTACCTCTCCAAACATTGGGTTACTTCACGTGGATAAGCAATAAAAACAATATTTTTGTTGACTGAAGAATGGTTCCTTTTTACGAAACCTGTGGCTGAACATGTTTAAAAATGGAAAGACGTTCTGATGAAAATTTCACGACCATACAATCTAATATGTGTTGCATTCACATTATTTCCCCTACTCAGTATCCTACAAACCGTTCTTAGAAGTAAAAATCCTTAGCATGGCTTTCTTCGCAAGGGAAGTAAAGCCGGTGGTCCCGTGTCGTAGATTCACGGCACGTAAAAGAACCGCAAGCCTGATAAAGAGACCTCTGAGCAAAATTGCAGATCTTTGACGCCCAATGTAGAATGGGACGCTAAGGACCATAGTAGTTGAAGAGCGTCCATAAATTTAAAAAAGAAGTTCTTACAAGTGCTTACATTTTCTTATTAATCGAGACAAACATTCACATTTCGTTGTAGGTACAAGAAGGGCATAAGCGGTAGTCAGATTTTTTAAAAAGCGTCACGCTGTATGTTGTTTATCAAAACTCCATGCTCTTTGCGTGAACATGGGGAAAAAAGGTAATAGCGATTTACTACTTGGAAAAAACTACAAGCATTTGACAATTCAACCAATAACAAAAAATATGTCCCAAATTGTTAACGCCACAAAACAATGACATAAATTGTCTTTTTATAACCAGATCTAAATTTTTTATCTATATATTAACGCTTTACCAATTATACACGTCATTCAGAATGAAGAGGACATCACAGCTATTCCCCAAAAATTCCAGATATGCATTTTATTTGACATGTAAATGTGTTTAATATATGGTATTTTAATCGGAATCGTTAAGTGCCACTTTTAGAAAAGAAAACAGATTCCGAAAACGTTCCATGTAAAGGACAGTTAGGGGTGGGAGGAAATTCTTGAAAATATTAGTGTCGCATCTTTGATCTTAAATACTAAGTTAGTACTTACCTGATTTTTCGTCTTTGAGTGTTGCTGTTCACAGACACGCACATACACACACAAAGACGGACCTTTTCCAAAATATACCTTTTTTAGATTTATGAGTATTCAAAACAGCATTTCTAGTGAATCTCAAAATCGAAATTTTGGGTGGAATGCGATTCCTTCACTGCCTACCATATTCGTGGTAGAGAAAGTAAAGATAGGAAATGAAAAGAGACTATCTCTCCGTGGTTTTAATGGAAGCGACACCAAGTTGACTTATGTCTGTTACAATTTCTGTAAAAAAGTGGACAAATCAGCACCAGATCCCTTTTAACCACAGCGTTGTAACCTGTCAAAGTGACGCTCAGCTGTACCCTTAACCTGATCTATGGCAATTTCTACAAATGGCTGAACAATCAACACCAGCTCCTTTCTAAACACAGTGTTGTAACATATTAAACTGACATTTTGTGTTCTCCTAACGTGATCTAAAGCAACTTCTGTAAACAAGTTGAACAATCAACACCAGCTCTTTTCTGAACAGAGCGTTGTAACATATTAAACTGACATTTTGTGTTCTCTTAACGTGATCTAAAGCAACTTCTGTAAACAAGTTGAACAATCAACACCAGCTCCTTTCTAAATACAGCGTTGTAACATATCAAACTGACATTTTGTTTTCTCTTAACGTGATCTAAAGCAACTTCTGTAAACAAGTTGAACAATCAGCACCAGCTCCTTTCTAAATACAGCGTTGTAACATATCAAACTGACATTTTGTTTTCTCTTAACGTGATCTAAAGCAACTTCTGTAAACAAGTTGAACAATCAGCACCAGCTCCTTTCTAAATACAGCGTTGTAACATATCAAACTGACATTTTGTTTTCTCTTAACGTGATCTAAAGCAACTTCTGTAAACAAGTTGAACAATCAGCACCAGCTCCTTTCTAAATACAGCGTTGTAACATATCAAACTGACATTTTGTTTTCTCTTAACGTGATCTAAAGCAACTTCTGTAAACAAGTTGAACAATCAGCACCAGCTCCTTTCTAAATACAGCGTTGTAACATATCAAACTGACATTTTGTTTTCTCTTAACGTGATCTAAAGCAACTTCTGTAAACAAGTTGAACATTCAACACCAGCTCGTTTCTAAACACAGTGTTGTAACATATCAAACTGACATTTTGCTGTTCTCTTAACGTGCTCTAAAGCAACTTCTGTAAACAAGTTGAACAATCAACACCAGCTCCTTTCTAAACACAGCGTTGTAACATATCACTCTGCTGCGCTCTTAACGTGATCTAAAGCTACTTGTTTAAAATGTTGAACAATCAACACCAGCTCCTTTCTAAATACAGCGTTGTAACATATCAAACTGACATTTTGTTTTCTCTTAACGTGATCTAAAGCAACTTCTGTAAACAAGTTGAACAATCAACACCAGCTCCTTTCTAATCACAGTGTTGTAACATATCAAACTGACATTTTGCTGTTCTCTTAACGTGCTCTAAAGCAACTTCTGTAAACAAGTTGAACAATCAACACCAGCTCCTTTCTAAACACAGCGTTGTAACCTATCACTCTGCTGCGCTCTTAACGTGATCTAAAGCTACTTGTTTAAAATGTTGAACAATGAACACCAGCTCCTTTCTAAATACAGCGTTGTAACATATCAAACTGACATTTTGCTGTTCTCTTAACGTGCTCTAAAGCAACTTCTGTAAACAAGTTGAACAATCAACACCAGCTCCTTTCTAAACACAGCGTTGTAACCTATCACTCTGCTGCGCTCTTAACGTGATCTAAAGCTACTTGTTTAAAATGTTGAACAATGAACACCAGCTCCTTTCTAAATACAGCGTAGTAACATATCAAACTGACATTTTGTGTTCTCTTAACGTGATCTAAAGCAACTTCTGTAAACAAGTTGAACAATCAACACCAGCTCCTTTCTAAACACAGTGTTGTAACATATCAAACTGACATTTTGCTGTTCTCTTAAGGTGATCTAAAGTAACTTCTGTAAACAAGTTGAACAATCAAAACCAGCTCCTTTCTAAACACAGCGTTGTAACCTATCACTCCGCTGCGCTCTTAACGTGATCTAAAGCTACTGGTTTAAAATGTTGAACAATAAGCACCAGTTCTAATCTAACCACAGCGTTATAACCTGTCAAACTGACTCGTGGTCTATGGCAATTTTATGCCCGAGTGTGCCATTCACCTAGACGAGTAATAGATAACATTTATAAGTACATTCATAGGTGATCATTCTTCATTCTGCAACTATAAACATCTTTTGCTTTTAATTTAAATCAGGCATTATACATACATTGAGTTTTCATTGTATATCCTTTTACTAACTTTCATTAGAGGTCGTTCCCTACAACTGTACATTTCACTTCTGACTCACCAGGTAGAGGAAAGGGCTCCGTAGAAGCGTCACTCCACACAAGTGTTCCTACCTGGTGTAGTTATTTTGTTGCTTTCAGCTTTACTTTTTTAGAAATATAACTGCGATATGTAGTTGTTTCTCATAAAGTAAAAAAGTAACTTCTAACACAGAGTCACTAGACAAAGGCGAACATTTTATGTCTTTTGTTTACCTTTTTTGTAAGGAGATAGTTTGAAGCAGGCAATTGAAATGTTTACTTCATGTGAATAAATTGGGCCTTATACTACTGAACTCTTTCCTTTTCTAGAATTCAGACCCTGATAAAACCCAATGTCACAACTGCCGCGAGTAACTTCCTTAGGATGCCGACAAATTACTGCCTTCAGTTATATGTCATAATGTTCAGTGGACTGGGTTCCCGAGTCCAAACTGTGGTTTTTACTGTTTTTCGTCGAAATCATTTCTGAACTGTACCTGCCTGCGTGTATTCATATGACTGTAGTGATAGTTCTTGCATGTTGATTGAAGAATACCATTTACTGAGTTAAAGAACAAAACAACCTGATGTGTTAAATTCACATAATTTTCTCTAACCTATATCATTTCTTAATGGATATAAAGGTTATTTTGCGAATTAACTTGACTCTTCCAGTGAAGGCCGCATTACGTTTGATGAAGCTAGTGGCGTTTCGCCCTTCATGATAAGGGCTTCTTCTGGTCAAACCTTCGACATGAAGGGCGAAATGTCGGTAGTTTTATTAAATCTTCACCAGAAGATAGTCAACGTTTTATGGACAACGATCGTGGAAGGCTAGAATTGTATTTTTTAGTTTATCTTACGAAAGCTTATTTTTCTGTTGACTTCGTTTTAATGAGATAAGCCGTTGCAGAAACAGCTACATTACGCATTTCGTTATAAATACAAAACGAATAGTCAAATGTTTAAGAACAGGATCCTATATACTTGCCTTATAGGTATACTCTTTTCATGCACTGGCAAGAAACTACTGGATGTCGAGAGGTCTTTAAAATAATTGAACAATTGGAACCATTAATGGCGGATATCTCAGAAATGGCTTATACCACAGACGTCATTTGAAATAAATTATATGTTTTAAGACATCCACACTTTTTTGTGTAGTGCGTCTTCGTCTATCGCTAAACCTTTTCCAGTTACACAGGATTCTACAAAATTCCTTCAGAATGAAGAGGATATTCACAGACTATTCCCAAAAAAATTCAAGATACACTTTATTTGACATTTATACATCTTTAGTATGTGGTAGGTTAATTTTTGAGAAAATTGAACATTTAAAAGGTTATCCAGTTAAAAAGTAGCTGGTTTGGGGAATTTCTTGGAAATCCTCATGTCGCTTCTTTGAAAGATTAAACTTAAATACTGAAGTTGGTATTTATCGGAATTTTCGTTTTTGAGTTATGGTTTTCATAGAAACACACACACAAGGACCTTTTTCTAAAAATTAATTTGTTATATTCAAGGGGTTTAAAAACATGTATTTTCAGTGAAATATCGGTATCGAATTTTACGGTGGAATACAATACGTCCGCTACTTACTATATGTAACAGAGAAAGTAAAGATGGAGCTGCTAGCTTTAACAAGTTGCCACATAGCACAGCTTAGCGTATATATAAAACTTACGTAATTTCATTCTGTAAAAGCGTTTCATGAATTGTGAATAGATTCATATAGAAGTGAAAAGCACACTCGCATATCTCTTGATAAAGTGTATGTTCTGTAGATGTGAGCATATATAATTGACAGTGAATCACCAATTACAGGTAAGATATGTTGTTTATGTGCACCTAGTTCATGCAAAAAGTTAAGTACTTCCTTGTACGTGGTTCCATACTGACTTACTTATCCTCCTCTATGTAGGGCTTGCCCCGTAAGACTTAAAACGTGCTTAGGATCAAAGGGTAGATGGTTCCACGGACCCAAATATGAGACGTTGAGCTTGAAGCTACGATGACGTAATTGAGGTTTTATTTTTCTTTCAAGAAAGACCTAGAACTCTCATAAACAATCTTGTTTTCTTTAGCCACCTTTTTAGCTTGATCACAATCATTATTTTCATAACGAACAATTGAATCGGGGATGTAAGACCCGTGTGACCCCTTTTTAAAAGCTATAATGCCCATTACACCGTCAGACCCATCACCTTCTGGTGCATGCACCCATGCATGGTGCACCCATACTCTTTGATTCGCACCATGCTGGCAAGTGCGTGCTTTACTTAGTGAAGCCTTCGGTTAATAAGAAGGGAGTTGAACCTACAATCTCCAAGTACATGACTTGGTGTTTCATCTTCGGCAGAGGGAAGTCCAATTCTTTCCTCCTGCATCTCCGGATACTCCTCTTAGGTTGGCAGAATTGACATCAAGTTTTAACAATCACCTCCTTTCAGATGATGTTATATGAGTACCAGCAGTTATTGGAAACATCTGTGGCCCGCATTCGGATGTCCCGGGTTCGATTCCCGGTAAATGCCCACTCAGACCCATGGTTGACAGGCGAATGTTGGGGTGGTTCATCTTCTACCACGACTCTCCTCCCTCTCATTTCCTATACCCATCAACTTCCTTGTCATCTGTTTCAGGGTTGTTCGGCGGGTTGCGGCTGGGCGGTGGCTTGAGCACTGTAAAGGTTTCTTCTCTAGGGTCGCTGCGAGGTCTCTCCTCCAAGTGGGCTCCGCCCCGGGGACGCTGGAGGTTGGTTGCCTGTAGGTAGGAATCGGCGGCGTCGGATGCGTTCAATGGAAACTTTCAGGACCCCATCTGTGCTTACACCCGTCGGCCCTTTGGGTCCCTCCCAGGGGTCACGTTGGAGGCAAAAAGGGCCGTTATGCCCCACTCGTGGTGCTGTTACCCCGGTTATAACGTGGTCAGCAACTGTAAACACGCCTAGACCTTGCCATTGCAGGGATGATCCTTCATTTAACTGTCGTGGATGTTTCCTACAGTTTCCACGTTTTGAATGCTTCTTGACAAATATTTAACCGAGTTATAGTTTAAGTGATTTGAAAGTCGACTTCAAAAATGTTTATAAAACGAGTTCATCACAATTAGATAGTTCATTAGCAATAGAAATATGATGTGAACGAGCTTCTTATCTAATATTTAGTGATCCGAGTTCTCGCAAGTTACGTGGTGCGTATACATCATTGCAGTGGAGGACCAATTATTTCATTAACCGTTCTTCGAATAATTGTATCAAGACCATTAAGCAAATACAGTGAACTTTTCGTCAAAGGTGATGTCTGCAGAGAATAAGTTAGTGATGAAAAAATGTATTGATTTATGATATTTAATTTTTGGTTAGACTTCAACATAGGAGATTTAACCAATATTTCGAGATGTTTATTGAAAGGCTTTATAGGTTCGTGATTAATGGCCAATCCGCTACTGAAGCTACAACCAAGATATTTTATTTTTTCATTTGAAATGGACAAAATTATTACTCCTGTATTAAATTTAATATCGGGCTGTGTAAGGTCCCCACGTATTATAAATACAAAGCATTTCGCCACATTTACTTCCAAACCTATGCATAACAAGTGGTTATTCGCCACATCTATAATGCGAACAGTTACAGTTCTTGCGTGTAGTCACTGCACCTCCAGTTATACAAACGGTTTCAATATTTTAACCTATAATGTAGCAAAGTTGTCCTGAAAAGATTGGGTCAAATAGGTCTTTATAATTGAAACCCATAGCTAACTTTTATAGCATTGCTGATAAAGGTCCTCCAGGTGTTTTTGGTCCCTTGTTTACCTACTTGAACTTGAATAAGATTTCAGTTCAATAGATACAATTAACCCTTGTAAATCTGGCGATATATCCTGAGCTACAAGAGGGTTTTCAAGATGTTTGTGACCAATGCACGAGAGACGTCTAAAAACGCTATTGTGCGATCCATCTTTTTCATCCTAGCATCTCGCAAGCATTCCAATTAGCCTTTGAATTAATATGGCAAGCAACTAAATTAGTTGTAATTCCACGCTGATTGTTGTTGAGTTCAACCTGCATATGTAGCTCTTTATCCAATACACTTTCAATACACCTCTGATGACAGGATAAATAGTGATGGGTCTCCAGGGATTGTTTGTATTCTAACAAATGAGAACACCAGTTACTGCGAAACACAGTCGCTTTTGGCACATGACCGAAACACAGCTCATCCGTCGAATCACAACTCACAACTAAAATGCACCGCATAGTCCACGTTTCACTTCCTGAACTTAACTGAAGTGAACTCCCGGACAAGAGCAGTCCCTTATATATTACCACAAACAAAGGAAAACTTTCTAGAAGCGGAACTTACTCGAAACGGCCCAAAGGAATCCTCTAGAGCGGAAAAGCGGCACACAGTTGGCTGCTGATTCGCATTGGCTACTTTTCTAGAGGGGATCGGCTATCAATCCCACCGTGGACAGGAGAAGAGCCTGGAGGCGCTCTCACCGCCCGGTTCGCAGGTAACTCCCACGCGCGCGGTCTCAATCAAAGCTATTCTGTAACTTCGTTGTTAAGAAGGCGACTAGAAGTATTCGTTAAGCTTAAAGAACCACTATTAAGAAATGAGCCGCTATTTGGCATTCTGTTACTAGTTTGTTATCGCGATATTTGTTTTCTCGTACCTGGAGTGACTAACCGAAAACTGGTGCGCTCTGGGATAGTATTTTATTTTCACACTGCCATCAGCACCGGAATACCAACTAGCGAGTGTTTTGTTACTTTTCGTTGCGAAGATAGAGATAAAGCGTGCTGTGAAAATGTCACACAAAAAGAAATATATATAAAATATATGTAGATATTTTTGAAATTCATACCTGTTGCTTAGAATAGCAGGACTTACACCTTCTTTTGTCCCCAAAGAATTACATATTTTATGGGAAAGCAGGCCCAATTGTGAAACAGTTGCGGGAGTGGCCATGTAAAATGAGTTTACTTTTAGGTTAGGAAAGAAATAGCGCAGTTTCATATTGTTTTGATGCCAGTTTCACTAATTCAAATCAACCTGCAATTATTGCTTAATTTTTATGCTCTTTGGCTCTTAATTATACTTCTTAAAGATACCAGTTATAATGCAGATGTTTCTGAGGTTTTAATGTATACCATTAAGCGTAAGTAGGTACTGTTTTTTATTCGTGATTTGACAATGTTTAAGTTTAGTTCAGTTCTGTGAAAATGTTCTTGCTTCTTAACAATTTTTAATGAAAATTATAATTGGTACTTGTATCTGATAACATCTATATTGTTATAGGTATTCGTTCAGTGGAAGGTCGTAGTAAAATGAAAGGTTTGTTTCTGTAGTTGTGTTATCAGGGGAATGTTACAGATACAAGTGTTTTATTTCGGTTTATTTTTCATACGCAGATTTATGAAGTTGTGACTTTATAACCCAGCTGGCTGCCTTCTGTCATGTTCTTCCTTTTCCAGCAGCAGCATGAATTCAACTTGCTACGTTTACGAGAAGCTGCAGATCTTAAAATAACTCTGAGAACGAAAATGTAAATATCCCAGAGCTCTCAGAAGTGTTTAGTTCCTAATCTCAACCTAAAACTGAGGCAAATATATTCGTGAACCATGCAAATTAACACAATATATATCACCATTCAATGTAAAATTCAATAAATAAATAAATCAGTACTACTTCTTATTACGATACGAGATTACACAAAACTTATTTTGCTATTAAAATTCTACCTTAAAAGTTATGTTGGGAGCATCATTTACCATTGCTAACAACCGTAACCTCTAACATTTATATTTTAGGCTACAATGAATAGATAAACATTTGATAATTAAAATACCAAATTTCTGTGGTGTTTTTCCTCTCACAGCAGCATTAAAGCAACGTCTATGCGAATCTCCTGTGTAGCAAGAGCTTCTCAATTTTTGTTTAATTCAGCAACCAAATCTTTATTCCTAATAAAATTTTGTTTTGTTACGAAGTTACAGAATGCCGAATATAAGGTAACAATTGGTTAGCGCCTTTTAACAATTTCTTAAGCTTTAACAAAGTGTTACTGAATAGACCGAATATCTCCATTCCCCTTGAATATTAACATTGTCTTCCTCCTTTTAATTTTTGAGAAACATAAACGATGTTGATAGCATAATGTCGATAACTAATGGGATGATTTTAGATATATGAAGTTCCTTTACTGTTCTCACAAGCCACGATCTGAACTTGGAGAAGAATCCAGTGACACTCGTTTAATTCTTATCTCATAAGTGTGTAAATCTTCCGAGATTCGCATTCTAATTCCACCAATAAATAATTCCGTTTCCTTACGGTGTTTAACCCTGCATGTTGCTATACAAACGCGACATTGAAAATTTTTAGAAAATCAAACAAGGATTAGTTCTAAAAAATTTGATTGATTTTTACTGTTTTTCAAATTATTCTCTTTTAACGTCAATACGTTTTTTTCATTCGATAAAGCCAATTCTTGAAGCAATGATACCATTCCTAAGGCACTTCAGAAACCAGCTTTTTATAATGCTCCACTGCTTCATCTGATGATGAAAGAGTGATTCCAAGCATTTTATCTCTAATTTTGATAGAAAAAGAAATCACGAGCATCTCTCTCCATTTTCCTTATCTCTCCAAAATAAAGGCATTTTCTACCCTTCAATCCCTTTCTAGCCTAGCATCTCTCCTCGTTTTCCTAATCTCTGTCATATAAACGCATATTCTACTCCTAAGTCCCCGCCTAGGTTAGCATCTCTCCTCGTTTTCCCTATCTCTCCCAATTAAACGCATGTTCTTCCCTTCATCCCCTGTCTAGCCTACGATCCCTACTTGTTTTCCCTATCGTTTCCTAATGATATGCATTCTTCTTCATTATTCTTTCCTTAACTATCCTACTAACAGACATTTGTGTACTAATCGCCAGTAACGCTAATCTTTATCTTCTAATGCTATACTAGCAATATGGCCCGTTTTAGAAAAACAACTAGCAATCATTCTCTTACCATTACTGCGAATTCGTAGTCGGACTTTCGTAGGCTTAGGTTCTCTTCAAAACAGCCATTGCGCCTACTGACTTTTCTTTTCAGGATCATGACAATAAATCCAAAATTCATCACCATTAACGATATTCCAAACCAGCCAATCAACACGTAGTTGTTTTTGATCGGGTGTCACTTTATATGGAATCTATCTCACGTCTAATTCTTGGTGTAAAATATTTTGGATTTGACTCATACCAATACCCAATGTCGCTGAAAAATTTGTAGGAAGTCCGTCTATCTTCTTAAAGCATTGCTCGAACAGCGGCAATATTCATCAGTAACAGCAGTTCTTGGGCGTCGTTTACGAAATTCATTACTAAGAAAGAAAAAGTATCTCTTTTGAATTCGCTGTACCAATTATTATTCTTGCCTTATATGGGGCGTCTTCACCAAATGCCTTTGTATGCCGATCTTCACACTGTTTAGGTGTTAATGACGATTTAGCATCATAAAATATCATAGCCCGGATATGTTCTGTGGTCAAATTCGGTTTTGGATGAACACAAAATCTTTAAATTATGATAATAATTAACAAACTGTTCGAGCAAATCGAACAAATTACACGGCAATCAACTCTGAAAACATTATAAAGTAGCTTTCAAATATAAATAAATTTCATTGGTTTTTAGGAGCGGGGCATTTTAAAAATGTTCAGTATCGCCCTCGTATAACCGAGTCAATCGCTGCGGCAGAAGCATCATAAACCCCACCTAGATTTGTGTTTAGTAACGGCTTCAGGATAGAGTTTTATCTCTTCGTCTAACGTTGATTACAACCTTGTTATAAATTGGCATGCATAAGACATATATTTCCATCCTAAAAACTCAGTTATGAATTAGTGTCAGTTTAAAGCAAAAGAAGTAAGAAACACCTTGTTTTGCTTTTTAAATAAACTGTGAAGCTTGTGGTCTGCAATTGAACACTATTCTATTAAACAAACCTTGTAATATTTGCCCCTTACTCCTTTGCAGTATATTTTATTTTGTTGTGTAGCTTTAACAGAATATTCTTAGGGAAGAGTGGGGTAATTCATTTCATCTAAGGATAATGAATGTAAATTGTTAGAAGTTTTATATACTTAAGATTGTTAAAATGTTACCGTAGTACAGTTTTTTTCCAAAATACTGTCAAGCTGTTCGTTTGTCATGAAAATATCTTAAAAATATGATATTTTAATCAAAATCGTTAGAGCCACTTTTGAGAAAATTAAAATTTTCGAAAAATGTTCCATGTAAAAGGTAATCTGGGGTGGAGGGAATTTATTTGAAAACATTCTTGTCGCATCTCTGGAAGATACTGAACCTGAATACCAAGTTTTGTGTTTATCCGACTGTTCGCTTCTGAGTTATGCTGTTCACAGACACACACACGAACATGTTTCCAAAAATGCTTTTTTTGGATTCAGGGGGTCTCAAAACATATATTTCCGGTAAAATCTCGGTATCGAATTTTTGGGTGGAATACAATACTTCCCCTGCTTACTATACGTAGTACAGAAAGTAAAAAAGTGGGATATAAGGATACTAATTTGAAAAAGCAACCGAAACTTATCAGAAGGGAACAGCTAAACTGAATTATTTTCCACAGAAGTCACAGGTAATTCCCGTCCACTACAGAGAGCACGAGCCCATCGTCCGCATAACTCACATGGATACCACATTCCTGTTTTTACTTCTTTTTCTCCACATACTAAACAGGTATCACTTTTATCACTGAGATCGTCGGATGAATTGTTACATAAGTCATCCGAAATGGCTTCTTCCTCTGAGGAATTCTCAAAATGGATGGTACGACGAATATTTCTCTTCGGTTTGTTTGGGTTTTTGTCGTTTGCTGTAGATCTAGATTTCTTTTGCACGTTTGTTGGTTTGACATCTTCTGGGTCCCTAATTCTTCCTTTTCTGTCCATTTCCTCTAAACTCACTTTCTAAGGTGTTGATATTAAAATGTGAGAATGTTGTTTTTTCTACTTTCATTTTCGCTTCTCCTTCCTCTACAATCTGGAATGTGCTACATCTTGAAGTGTGACTTGATCACAGAATGGGCCTGTAACATTTCTATTTCCAGATGGAGTAGAAGGACTCGCACCACTAATTGTACTAGACGGCAAGAAACTCCGAAGACGACCCACTTTAGGCATACCATCAAATCTCTTTTAAAGTCTGGTTGTGGGATTGTCTGCGGGAAGCATTTGGGCGACTCCGCAGGCAATAAGTCCCTTCACTGTAGGTATTGAGATTCAACGGTACAATGTGTGTTGTTTGGAAATCAGATACTGCTCTGTCCCTCGTTGCCACTTTCATGAACGCTTTCTAAATAGACTCGCAAGATTTTTAACAGTCATTCTCTTCTGCCCAATTGGTGGAGGATCAGATCATTTTACAATAATAAATTACATTCTTTGTTAACAGCAATCTTCTGAGCTGCATGGAATGCAACATCGAGAGATTGTAATTTGTGAAAGTGTAAGGTGGAATGGAGACCATGACAATTCCTGACTGCTATTAAAACTCGTATGCTGATAAAGAAATGAGGCTTGTATGAATAACAATATCAGCAATACAGGGTCAGTGAGAGAAGACCTTACATGTGCAGCAAAACGTTTAAGCCAAGTGACAAAAACATAATCATTCATCCATTTTTTTGGCATTTGTATAAAGCTCCAGGAGGAATGCTTCAAGGAGAGGAATCATTCTCTCTCGTGGAAATATAAACACTGAAGGCCCAAATGTGCCAGAAGCAGTCTTGAAATATGAGACAGTCATATTTCTACCTGTTTCTCCACTTGCCGCTGCAACCTGTTTTTCTGCCTTCTTTGAAAATATCTTGCATGGCTTATGCACGTTGGAGATCCCAGTCTCAACCTGATTAAAAATCCTTGACTGAGGGAAATTATATTTTTCATAATACTTTTCCAGATTCCCATAAAATTTCGAAACTTCCTCCTTGTTGAATGCTGATATTCTATTATGCATGTCGCCTCCGTCTTTCGTAAGGAGACACGAGGGTCGCGTTTCAGAAATAATCTGACTCAATCTTTTCCACTGCATGTTTCTTTCTTGTAGAAGTTTTGTTTCAGACCGAGTTTCTCAGCGTATTCAAAGTCCAGATGGCACAATTCTGTGTAAGTTGTTCCATAGAATTATATAGATAATGTAACATATGGTCAACAATGCTTCTTTCTCTCCTGTTGAGCAGTAAAGAAACGGAGTTGCGTCCCAACCTTCCAGGTGCAGCAATTCCTGACTTTAGCCTGCCATGTAGTGTCGAAAATAGAGTGTTGCATGTTCTAGATGTCTCTCAAATTCCCGCCCCATCATAAACAGTAGCTATTGATTGGGAAAGATCATTAGAACTGCACTGGGCTTTAGTGATGGTTTTCACTCTATTTCGCAGCATCTGTGAATAAATTTCCTTTGATTAGGCTTTTACATAATGATAAGTAAAGGCTTTCAATTTTGCCATAAGAAACCATGAGAGGCAATACCGATCAACTGACTACCGATATAACCCCATACCGTCATTTTACTTCTTTGTGAACTTTTCGTACACAGAAACAACTTAATTACGAATAAGTATGAGGAACATAAAGCCAAAACTTGATCCTCACTATGTTAGTAATGAATAAAACCTTACCTCTATAAATATGTGCGCTGTCTCCGAGTAAAAATGTGAGAAATTTAGATCAATTGCCACAAGCCAGGGGGATCTCTTCCCGTACCGTTTTCGCTTGTTCTGCTTTCGGCCGCCTGCTGCGTGACGTCATCAAAGGTGAAGTTTTAGCTAGCCAGTATTCTGCACCGTACTTCTCGGCATGACAGATCGCATAATCTTCTCGTTATACGATCTGATTCACCCTACATCACTTGAAACAAAATCGCATCAATAACTAGACTTAGTCTTGGAAATAATAAACACAAGCCTGTCGTTTTACAGCTAAATACTCAAGTGGCGCCAATTTCGTTTCCCCTTGAAATATTCGCTAAAAAGCTGTCGATATATGAAAGTTGGGCTTGAGGGATGACTTACAGAATACATGTTATTCAAAGAAAGAGATATATGTGGATAGAAAGCAGATTTCTCATATTAAAGTTGTTCAGAATTTCGAAGTTGCAAGCTTTTTTTTTTAGTTTTTGCCATTTTTCTTAGTTTATACTTTTGCTTGACTTTAATTTTATGTTAAAGAAAACCAATAACGCATTATTCAGTCAATTTTAGCAACAAAAATAAAATATATTCAACGTTATACGCTATCGGGTCTTAAACTTTGATTCGAAATTAAATTATATTGTTTGTTTATGTATTGTGAAAAAAGTAGCTTAATGAGGGAAACTGTACGAGGTGTGATGAAAAAGTTTCCGGAATGGCTTCACAACAATGCTGACGCTGAGATTTCTTAAATTATTACCCAAATTGTACATGCAGCGTTCCTTCCCGATAAAAATGAGAGTTCGCGTGACTTCCTATGACAAGGCAGACGTTCTGAAGTGAACACGTGTTTTGCATGTGCTGCGATTTTTCCGCGTAATAAAAATGTCAGATTATTAAGAACAAAGAACGAACATAAACTTTTGCTTTAAACTCGGTAAAACTGCAACAGAAGCCTATGAAATGTTAAAAACAGCTTATAGGGAGGACGTTATGAGCAAAACTGAAGCATCTGAGTGGTTTTATGAAATTTAAAGTGGTATGACATCAGTTAAAGAAGCAGATCGTTTGGGGCGACCCTGTTCCAGCGAAACTGATGAAAATATCAATCAGGTGAGGGAAATGGTCTTAAATGATAGGCGCATTACAATAAGAGAACTTTCTGACTCATTAGGACTCTCCTTTGGAAGTGTTCAAAGCATTTTGAAAGACAATTTGGACATGTTCTTGCATCGTGAGTATGCGCCCGCGCACAAAGCCCTTTCTGTTCACCAATGTTTGGATAAAAATAGGATGAATACTGTTCCCCATCCCACCTATTCTCCAGATTTGGCACCAGCGGACTTTTTTCTTTTCCCGCGAGGACACAGTTTTCAGGACATTGATGTCATCCATCGCAGAAGGCTGTGAACATGTTGAAAGGAGAGGACTTCCAGAGGTGCTTCCAGCAGTGGCAGAAGCGCTGGGACGAGTGTATCAACTCACAAGGAGACTACTTCGAGGGTGACAGTGCAGATTAGACAAAACAAACTGTTGTGTAGTGTTTACGACGCCATTCCGGAAACTTTTTGATCACACCTCGTATGTTGATCATGTTATTATGTAATATGATTTAAACATAGCAGTTTAATGATAGCTGAAACTTTATATATGTGCACTTTTTCCAAGAATTTTTTTTCGTTTCTAGGTAAAACCATGAATAATGGACTTATGCATATGAAACTGTGCCCGCATGCTGAAAACATATATCTGCACGGCAAGTCTTGCAAATATCCTCCAGTTTTCAAATAAACTGAGTTACAGACAGAATAGTGCACATTCTGAATGATGTGTTCAGAATTTGGATATTTTGGCTTCATTACTTAGGCTGAAAATGTGCTTATATAAACCGAGTTTCTTAATTGTTTCTAGTATAAAGTTGTTTTAGTGTTTAAACTAATGAATAACAAATTAATTGTAGATAGTTACCATTTGATTCTCCATACTTGAAAGAGTAAGAACAAGGATGCGTCTAGCCTTAACATTTTGGTAGATATTGATTTTAGAACAACTTTTCTTGTATGTCTTAGTATACGTCCGCAACCAATATCCTTAAAAAGCACACAAATTTAATGTTTTTACCCACGGGGAAGTAGCAGGTGTATTAGTGTATTACACTTGCGGTCATTGAAACATGTTACACTGACCTTTTTAAAAGCAGGTACGTCTAAGGAACTTGCCAATTGTAATTATGTACATATATTATTTAGTATTTATGCAAGGAAAATGCAATAACTTACTAGTATCATAGTTTTCGTTATTTTGTATAAAACATGTTTCACGCCAAAGTGGCAGAGGAGGCTTTACGAAAGAAATCAATATATTGTGAGCAAATATAGGCGAGATGTACGTAAATACATGAGAGGAAATACGGTTAGAGCGGTGGTTTTTTTTAAAAAAAAATGACTGCATTTGTTTTAAAATGACTTAGTAATTACAAAAAAATGATCTAAAATGAAATTTATTTGATTTACTAAAATTAGTGTACAGAAAGCTATAACTTAATTTATATATGGTTATAACTCCTGTACAAGTAGAAAAAATAGGTAAAACTATGTGTGTGAAACTGTTCTTGTTTGAAGAATCTGAAAAGAAAACATTTTCTTAGTTTCCTTTTCAGACTCTTCAAACAAGTAAGAAAATTATTTTCTTTGCTTTTAAGATTCTCCAAGCAAGAACATAAACATAGAATATTTTCAATTAATTTCCTAACTTATTGTTTTTGAGGTCTTAAAACAGTGTAGCATTAACTCTTTGAGAACTCAGATTATGCAATATTCATTGCGAATGAAGAGAACTTCACAACATATGCCATGCACAAATAAGAAGAATATCAACTTGACTGTTCACACTTATTAACGCAAAAAAGGCAAAACTGACCTTCTCGTCCCTAATTTTGGAAATGAATTCATAACAGTAATTATACCTGATTCGCAGACAATAACCATCCCTCCACACACAAACAACTCTTTCCACACCAACTAAAAATATTTATATACTCTATACTTATACAGGGAAATTACTAAATAAAGAGGCAAAGTACATGAAAATTACAAATTAATGATCTAAAGTCGAAAAAAAGGATGATCCAAAATAGGAAATGGCATGAAACTACCAAAATGACCTAATAAATATATATGTATTCTTAATGTAGAACCCATGATAAGGATTTATGTACGCTTAAGCAAGACCTTTATGGCAAGAATTAAATGATGACTTGCCATAAGAATCCGGGGTGTACTTATATGATACTTGGTCTTCAAATAGCTTCAGCTCACAATTATGCTGTTTAATGGGCGTTCCAGAGGAATATAAAGAACTTCCTTTTTGGCAGGAAACTCTTAGGTCTGCACACGAAAATACACGTAAAAACATTCTTCCCTGAAATTTACAATCTTTTCCGCATATATAATCCTTTATAGAACAAAGTGGTTGGAAAAACACTGGCTGTAAGAGCAAACAGCATTTCCTTTGAAATAATTATGCCGCTCAACCGCCTAAAAGGCAATAGATATTAATCTGAACTCCTCTTCGTTTTAACAGTCACGTACAAGTGCAATAAATCAAGATGCACTCATATATCGGAAGGGAATGTATGATTCTGCCTTTATTTTAAAAATATAACATATTTTTAGCTGTTTTGGTAAATTATCCTACTTTATCTCGCTATGTTGGCGTAAACTTCGCAACTTAACAACAAATGTACGAAAGCGCATTGTACCTTATCACTCAGTCATATACCCCCCACTTCAACAACCAAGTTGCACACAATATTTAAAACTAGAATCTTGAATATAGATTCAGTTTTCTCTGCTTTGAAGTGTTTAAGTCGGTGTGCAATGAGTGAGAACGTTAAGAGTAGAATGTATTGTGCTGTAGCACAATGCCGTAATTACGTTTTAAAACAGTTGGTGTCAATTATCACAAATTTCCAAAAAATGAGCAATTAAAGCGCGTGTGGCTGTCTCGCTGTAAGTGCACTGACAAATTTAACGTTGATAATTCACGTTATGTTCAGTGCACTTTCTTTCTAGTGACTATAAACGGGGTTTGAAAAGTGAACTATTAGGTGTGCCGGTTAAGAAAATTGTGCTCTCAGATGCAGTTTCGTCGCAGTTTATTCCCAATTGGCATGGAGATGCACTTAGTGAAGGTCCAAGTACAAGTGGAATGTCGCAAGTGTCTTTTTCGTTTTTATATCCTGTAACAGAATAATGTATGTTGAAATTATTGCTGTCATAATATTACAGAAAATGTAATAATTAAACGTTTCGGCTCGTTCTGTAGGTTTCCACTGGTCGAGATGAGCGGCACGAGGTCCGAACTGTTAGGAAGCGAGCCTTATCCACCATTGCTTCTGTATCTCCAAAGAAAAGAAGCCACTGTTACCAATCCAGTTATAGAAAATAGCGATGAATTAGAAAACCTCAAGAAACAGATTGAAGAATTGAAAAGAAAAAACGCGGCTGCTATGGCGGCGCTGAAAGAAAAAAATACGGCTCTTAAAAGAATTCGGGGTTCGAACCTTGCCGTGGCTATAAAAAATCGAAGTTCATCTGCTAAGGTTACACAAGCTGCTGTGGAAAATAGGGTAAAAGAAGTGCTATTAACATATTTCACCCCAGGGCAAATAAAGTGTCTTCTAAGTGGGAATAGGAGGGTGAAATGGTCCTCCGAGGATATAACAAATGCTGTTGCACTAAGAGCGCTTTCTCAAAAGGCGGATGAATATTTGAGAAAAGTAAACACTCCTCTGCCCGCTCGTTCGAATTTGCAAAAATGGATACGTAAAATCAATTGCAGACCAGGTATTATGAACGAGGTAAAATATATCTTAAAGACACAGGCAATGAATTTTCAAGGTTTAGAAAAGTTAGCTTCGACGAGATGAACATTAGATTCTCGCATTTGCTATGATATGTCAGACGATGTAATACTGGGTCTATATAGCAATATTCAGTTGCTCATGGTGCGAGCCTTTATATTATGACTTTGATGTCACAATGACATCAGAGATGCTTCACAACATCATTATTGAAATTGAAGCCTGCCAAATTGAAGTACACGCTGTGACTTGTGACATGGGAGGGAAAAACTCGAAAGTATGGAACCAATTGAATGTCAGTGTATCCAGGACATTCTTTTACAACCCCAGTGATAACCCCAGGAAAATATGGGTGTATTATGATGTCCCACAACTCCTGAAGCTCCTACGCAGCCATTTTCTGAATGATGTGTTTGTTCTACCAGACAACATTTGTTTAAGAAAGACGTTATTCAGGATCTGTTATCACAACACGGTGGAGAACTTATAATTGTTCATCACATCACTGATGCCCACCTGAGCGTTACAGGAAGATCACTGCGCAGATCACAGGAAGATCACAGTGAGATTAGCGGCGGAGGTAAAAAAAATATACCAGCGTATATATTTAGCGATTCCTTTAGAGTAGTTGTAAATTTTCGTTTAGTACTAAAGTGATGCATGTTTGAATCTTGTAGCACCTACAATTTACGCTGTAGTACTGCATGTGTTCCAGTAGTCTTGTTTATACGTAAATATATTACTAATACAATGCAGATTCCATTCGTTTTGCTTTATGGTATATGCCCACAATGTTTGTAGAAATATACCGTTTAAACAAAACTGGAAAAACGTGTTAATAATAAACAATTGGGAGTTAATCGGAGGAATTTAGTGTGTTCACTGCACTTTGTATGTATTCCGCGCGCTCGTCTTCACTCTCACTGGCGTCACAGGCAGGCAGCCAATGGCAGCTCCACACCCCGGAGTGGCTCACTTTAGTTATCTGGTCACATTGAGCACAAGCACTTTGAGGTGTCTAACGGCAAACAAAGAGCAGCCAAGAAATATGGTTATGTTGAATTAATGCAATATGACTGGCACTAAATGGCAGCACCAATCAGGAACGTGCTGACCACTCCAGAGAGAGTAGACTCGAGTGATCGGCATTACCCAAATGATCTGCAATCGACTACCCTCTCCTACTGGAAGAATTCCTTCTCTAATTGGCTCATCGAAGAAGTAGAAGTTTCAGTCACAAGCATGTTGCATCTCTCAACTGGCGAAATGCAGTAAGAATCATAGAAATTTCAGTCTAAATCTCATTATCATCGATGATTGTTGATGGCCTCTTCCGGTAAGATGTTCACTATTGGTGATGCTGTATGAACATTGTGACGCAGCGGCTATAGCCCAAGGTTATCGGAAGGTCGGCACCGGGCAGTCGGATTAAACAACGATAAGTAGCGTTCGCCAGCGAATACTCCGGAAACGCTATCGCAAATAACCAGAGCCTTCTATAGGTTTCTTCCCCGTCTCCAAAATTTGTGCCGAGAAATTCTAGAATGTTGTTTGGAAGATTCTACTGGTTAAATAAGCGAGTGTTCTCGGGGAGTGAGTTAATCAGTTGAGTCAGTTCGTAGTGAGCGAGTTAGTGAGTGCGGTTCTACAAGTGGGTTGGTGACGTGCAGTGAGTGCTGCTACAGGAGAGATTGGAGAAGTCTTGTGTCCCACTCCCCAGCGAATGAACCGTCCGAACAAGTGACCGTCGTGAGTACTGCATTACGCCGCTACGTCAAGAAGGAAGGTGAAGTGACAGGAGAAAATTGAACCAGATCATATTAGTGAAGTGACAGTGTAAACTCTCAGTGAAGTTGAACTAGATAAAAACAGTGAAGTGACATTGAAAACTTAGAGAAGTGACAGCTGAAAAACCGGAGAAAGTCACAATATTTATTTACCACCAAACAATGATTTCAAAGTGCTACCTTGTTTATTAATTTAGTAGTTTATTTTTTCAGTAACAATAAATTCATTGTCCCACATCCTTCGTGTAGCCTTACTTTCATTACATATGTTAGTTCAAATCCCCTTGCATGGCGACGAGTATCTGTCATTACTGCAAATATCACGCTTTCAGGATTCCAGATGCATGTTTCAGTAACAATGGACCATTGACACACTAATGTTGCAGATTCACCTGCAATTTTATAGTTAAAATGCATCGAACACGAAAGTACCCTGTCTCGGCTTTTTCTCCCATGGGGTCCCTATTCGCTGAGAAAAATTTATAAAGCTTTAAGTTGAAGCGAACAACTTTAGGTCTGTCTTCCGCTCAACGATCAGCTGCCTGATACTATGCCAGGCACTGCAGTACAAGATTGCCACAAGGGAAATGGAGGTCGTATTCCGCAAGAGTCGGAGTACTGAATTCAGAACTGCCAAGTGAAATGCCTAATACACATGAATTAAAAATATAATATTATACATATTTAAACCGTTTTAATTTCAAAATGTAGCGCAATTTAAAATAAGAGACTTTATTACAAATAATTTTCATATTCTTAAAGCTTAGCAAACTGTTATTTCAAATATAAACAAATCTAGACGCATTTTTATAACACATCCTTATAAAGAAGTGGAATAGGAATTACTGAATTGACGCTAACATACACACATAACATACACATTGAGACGTTCGAGCAGCTGGATCATTCATAATTATTAACACAGTTATTCCCACATTAATGTTCAGGGAGACGCTACAGGCAGATAGAATAAATGGAAAGAAAATACTCACTCCTTCGTCAATGTAACTACACAACCACGGATGGGACAGGGTAATAAACTTTGCGCCGCACTGAAGCTACAAGTATATGTGCGCAACACTGCATTTAAGTTAACTTACAACCAAGATTTCATGTAGCGAAGAGAAAATCGGTCGCAGTTACGTTTCACTTCCCCCAGTGATGGATGTCTCCAAGGAAAAACTGAAAAGATAAAAATTGCACAGTTTTGTAAGCACTCTCGTTTAATACCTTTAAAACAGGTATAATTCTGCAAAGAACCAGATTTTAGTGAATCATTCTGATTTGTGAATAACTTTTGTTGTTAGGAGAGAAATCAGATATATGGGTATTTTTATTTTCGATCTGCTTTCACTGAAACAAATCCCAGCTCCATCTGCAATATTAGTGTGACAATGGCCCTTGTCAGTGCGGTAACACTTCTTTTTCTCATCCATGGGTATTTGAATTCCTTCTCTAAGCCCTGTGTAACACATTCTATTGGGTTGTCTCATAAGTTCGTTCGCTTTGCTCGCAATAGCGCCTGAAAACCCTGAACCCCCTGTACACTCAAGTTATCCTAGTTGCCTAACCACCCTTACGACTTAGAGAACAACAACCAGACTCACTATTGGATATGTCAGTGTGTGTTCGTGACTGACGTTGGATAGAACGGCGTCAACTTGTGTTTACAAACTATGGAAAGCAAAAAGGAACATTTCCGACCTCTTATGCTGTTTTACTATCGTAAGGGTAAAACCGCCTCACAATTCCGGCAGAAAATTTGTGCTGTCTACGGGGAAGATGCAGTAATGAAGTGAGCATGTCAAAAGTGGTTTAGTGGATTTAGAGCTGGGAATTTCTCTCTAAAAGACAAACCTCGGTCTGGACGGCCAATGGTTACGGACGTGGAAAGAATTCATGAAATGATAGTCAACAATTCAGGAATGACAACTGGGGTTTTGGCATTAGAGCTCAATTTAGCTCGTGCTACTTAGTCAGGAACTTGAAAAAGTCGGGTTACGTAAGTATTCGCAATGTATGGGTTCCTCACGAACTGAGTGAAGCGAGTTTGATTCAGCGCGTTTCCATCTGTGACTCCTTATTGAGACGCAATCAGAATGACCCCTTTGTGGAACGGCTGTTAACTGCAGATGAGAAGTAGATTGTGTACAACAGCGCCCGAAAGAATAAATCATTGCGCAAGAAAAGGCAGCTACCGCTATCGGTTCCTAAACCACGCTGCTTCCGAGAAAGGTTATGCTATGCATTTGGTTTGATTGCAAAGGAATCCTGTATTACGAACTTCTTCCGAATAATGAGACTATCAATTCCGAGAAATACTCTTCTCGGTTGGATCATCTCAAGGCAGCCATTGAAAACTAAAGACCGGATTTGGGTAACGACGTTGTCTTTCACCAAGACAACGCCAGACTACATACGTCTATGGTGACCTGTCAACATTTTGAGTGGTATGTGTTACCCCAACCGCCGTATTCTCCAGACATTGCCCCATCCGACTTTCATCTATTCGTTCCCTGCAGAATTTCCTGGATGGCAAACGCCTCACTTCCTTGGAGTCCTGCAGACTGAACCTCGAACAGTTCATCAACCAGAAAACACCCACATTTTGGAGAAATGGAATTTATAAGCTTCCAAAGAAATGGCAATATATTGTCGACAATAATGGTGAATACAATAATAGTTTGTTTAGAAAACCTGATTGCCGTAGTTATTTATCATTTGAACTACCTTGTGTTTAAAGTTTGTAAACTGAAAGTTTGGCAACTACGCTGTCATAGCTGTGCTGCGGGTGAGATGTGTTCCCAGCCGTTCTTTGTGATTGAAACGTAACGAAAAACGAACGTATGAGATAACCTAATATGTTACATTCACATACCGTTCTCAACCCACTGTTCTATTCTTGTTCTTACAAAGCTCATTCTTTCGCCTACTTCGTGCTAATAAAGATAAAAACGTGCAGAAAGGCTTTTATTGCATATTTCTTTGTAGGTACAAGAGGTTTTAGCCATAGTCAAGTCTATGTGGTGGCTTTGAGATTCCGTTCTGTTCGCATAACCACGACAAAACGAGTAACGACTCACCACATGAGAAAAGATCGAAACTAAAGAATATCTATAAAATGGTTCATCCTATAAACATGTATTTCACATAACTTGTATGTTTTAACGGGATTTACAGTTTTGTGTAGCAAGCTCTTTATTATCTCGTAGGTTTATAATTTATAAGCAATCATTCCGATTGAAGAAATCTTCATACACTGTTTGCATAAAATTCAAGATATACATTTTATTTTTCATGCAGCTAACTTAAACTTAGCTATTTTAATAAAAATCGTTGCAACCCTTTTTAGTAAACAAAAAATAAAAAACGATTCTTTATGTAAAGAGTAGTTGGAGTGGGAAATTTTCTTGAAAATCTTCGTATTAGATCCTATGAAGATACAGTACTTAAATGCAAAGTTTGGTAATTAACAGGCTTTTCGTTTTTGAGTAACGTTGTCCATAGACACACGGACGGACACACACATTTTCCTAAAAGTGATTTTTATTTTAGGGGCTGAAATGATGAATTCCCGGTGAAATCTCGGTATTGAATTTATGAGTGGAATACAACTTCCTCTACTTACTGCTGTATATAAGTAACAGAGAAGGTAATGAATGTTTCATTTTGCAATGTTCTATGTTATGTGCCATAAATTTTCTGCTATGTTGTAACTGACGAGGACTAACCACTTCACGTTCCTAACCTATGCTCTCTTCAAAGCTAGGTCAGCTACTGCAAGGGCATTTGGCTATCATTTACATAATGGAGTAAACACATAATGTAGATAACTATGGCACAGCCAACGTTGGGAATACAGTGCAGGCCTTAAGGCAATAAATTAAGCGATACGCGGCAGTAACACTCCTTTATTTCCTTACACGTATAAGCACAATTTTTGCAGCACTAGCCGCGAAATGCTCTGCTAATTGCTAGTCGTTGTTTTCCCCTATTTACCCTTTTACATTTTAATTTATTTCATTTTCCACTTCACAACGCACGAGTAACTGGCAAAGCTATGGAGTGTTATTTACAGGCTCGTGTTCACTTAGCAGCACTGGCATGACTGTTGCATCTGACAGGCTGAAGGGAATGCATTTTAAAATCAAATCCGCTATCATAAGAAAAAAAAAAACACAAGTTGCATTAAAATAAAATAGAGTGCAGACCATTTCAAACCTGCCGGCAATCTAGCGAGGCCATTAAGGCGTGCGTTTACTGGACAGACGCGAGCGCGCTCCCACACGATACAAAAAGCCACGTGCTCTGAATGGCTGGGATTATGCCTATCGTCCCGTACAAACAATACGCTAGAAGGAGATAAAAGAAAAGCGTAACATTGATCTCATCTTTTATAAAAGGTATCCTAAAAATGATATCCATCTTTCTGGACGCATAGATCACACGGCCTAAAAGCTTCTGAACCTATTGCAACTCCTATCTTCAATTTCACAGACCACATCCGTGATTTTATTCTCAAGTTCTTGAAGCGCCTGTGGATTGTTTATATATAATTTTTGTTTTAAATCCCCAAGATAAAAACAGCATTATTCCTCGCTTGAAACTGCATCGCTCCATTGCAAATAAGGCATATACTGTAGCTCACGTGTTTTCAATAAGATGTCAAAATGACACTGAGCCGTCGCCTGGCCGGCGTGACAATTGATTTTCTTCCCGTAAGGGAGCAGTCGGTTCTCCCCAATAAACGGTGTCGTACGGCCCGCTAGAAAAGCGATAGGTTTAAAATGGTCCGCATTGTAGACTAGAATATTCCTTTATTTCGGTTATTTCCGAATATAATACTGCATGCATAAAATATGCTTATAATACTGGAACGTCATTTTCCGATGATTTAACCCTGCTTGTATGCGTGGAAACGAAACTACTATGATACCGCTCTACCTTTCAGACTGTATCCATTCTCTTGCTCCTTGTGCGCTTATCTCTTAACCTTCCTAAAATGACTATCACTTTAATGTTTTCTCCCTTGAACCTGGCATCGTTTGAAATGCTACTGTATCTTTGGTTAAATAATTTTCATTCCAATAATGGCCCTCCATCTTGCACCATTTCAGGCTCTAAACACTGGGAAATGTCACCAACTTTTTCACCCATATTGCATTCTTCCGTGCAATTATACCTAGTTGCTTTTTAAAAACTAGCACTCCTGTCACATCCATGCAAAATAGTTTCTTCCAATTGATTACATTTGTTTACAATTTCCCGCGTCCGCGGTAAATGTTAGCTGTTTTATAAAAATTAAATACCTCAGATGGTTAGGGCAACGGCACATAAAGTCAAAGGTCGTGGTTCGAATTCCGGCTTAGGCATTCAATTTTTCAGTTTGAATGTACCTCTCAAACGTTAGCCTACATACGGTATGTGTAGAAGAACAAGCCCACGTGTCTCGCTTCTTTCCAAAATCCAATGATATTGTTTTACCTAATAGCCAAATATTCACGCCACATTTATCTTTAGTGGCATTACTTGACTTACTTCCATAATTATCACTTTACTCACATGTATTTCACTTTTGTTTACCATGTTCACTTATACGGGTAATTCCGATTTATTCGGCCGCCAGTCGGTTGTCTGCGCATGACGTAAAAATACAAAAGGAGAGGGATATAAAAAGAATAGGAGAATATATTGGGAGAGTAAGAGAAAAATGGTTTAGAAAAATAAACAATATGAATTTGTTATGACCCATCATGCATAAATAACCACGGTGTTAAAATGCATGAAGGACTAAAAAAAGAAGAAATATAAACTCAAAGTAATGTATTGATTGCAAGAATTTTGTATAGCATTATAGAAATAAATATATACATACATAAAAATACTTTGAAGCGAGTCTATCGCAGAGGACTAGCGAAACATTAGTGGAAGGGGTGAATATCAACGTTTTCGAGGTCACCTTATTGAGATGGGACTTTTATCTACCTTTCTAGTATTTGGAGCGTATTTCGCTTGTGTCTTGTAAACCCGCAATCGCAGATGTATGCTGATAGGTACACAATTCAAATAGTTGGACATTTTTGTAGTGTAGACGTCTCGGCTTAGCACTCAACCATGCATGTGATCACCCCCGATCTTTCATCTTTCATCTCGCGTGCAAAGAACGCACAACATGTCCTGGTGAAAAGCAGTTCTGCACCGCCGTAGTACATCAACCTGTTTACGAATTCAGAAACAATGTAATCCAAGATTCAATTCCACACTTTCCCTTTGAGACAAGGTGATCGCTGGACTAACAATGATGTCATTCGTTTAAAACAATTGGCGGTAAAGGCTGAATAAATAAGATCCGCTACAAGCATAACCTGCCATGTCTATTTTTTCACCGTCATTTAATCATATCTCAACCATTGCTATCATGTTCCCTAAACCTTCAAACACTTCATATTTAAGAGTTTTGACTTTCAGCCTTCTACATTCACATTTCCACTTTCAAATCCAGTGCCATCTTGGAACATCTTTCCCCTCCTCTGAATTTCTCCAAATTCGTTCTGTTGTACAGTTCTCTTTCATACGTCGTCACATCTTTGTTGTCTGCTAACTGCAATATGCTTCCTCCTGGAACTGACACCACTCTTAGTCTTCCTGATGACGGTTGCACCTCCCCGCAGTGTCCCTCTCGTGTTTCCGTCGTCATATTTGACGCTATATCGGTATTCCGTTCCTCTGAACTTTGTCACTGAATCATAACCGGCTTTATTCTATCAACCCATACTTCTAAATCTTTTACATAACCCTTCTTTCCTTCTTGTCTGCCTATATTTATTATCCTCTCTACTTCCGTAGTGCCCAGCTCCCTGGCGTAGGGGTAGTGCGTTTACCTCACATTCAAGAGATTCCGAGTTCGAATCTCGGTGAGGGTGAGTTACTCGAATAAGTTTTTCTCTGGTGTTTTCCCTTATCCTGAAAGGATAAACTTTAAGCTTGATGTACCCCACATTATATGCACAAGTGTGTATTATTTCACACATTTCATTCATCCATCGTCCGGTATGCTCTATCTCAGTTAAAGGGTGTTAAACTGCTTTAAATGAACAATAAATAAATCAATAAAGGCGCTTTCTTAGTCCTGTTCTAGGAAAATTATTAATCCTTTAAAGTTGTTTCCCTTGATTAGAGTTGTCCATTTTATTTTATTTGTTGTCAATTTCGGTCAGCAAGTATAACCTTGTTAAACCTCTTTCAATTCGGAAACATCTTACACCTTCCCATTCCGCCAATTTTATGTTCATTCGTTTTTTTTCCAATGTTTCCTCAGCTATTTGTTGCAATCGCTTCTCTGTCTTTTCCTCCATACAAAATAAACAAATTAACCTTCTTGCCTCCAGTTCCATTTACCTCTTCAGCTTTTCCACTCTTTCTCTGCAGGCGCATGTTCTTCATGCACTTCATTTTTCTTAATGTACATATAACATTTTCTTCATTTCTGCTCTCTTGCTGTCTATATTTGGTTCCATTCTATTGTCTTAAATCAAGTACATTATTCTTAATAGGTTGTGTAATTTTGTGTGTTGAAACATTTGGTCTTCTATACAATAGTTCTCTACTCCATGCTTTCTATGATTGGTTTACTCAATTTTGTATTTGCGTACTCTTCAGTTCTTTGGATGTATTATCATCTTCCTATCTATATTAGGTCTGCCTCTCTTTATAGATTCGAGAGGTTTCCATCTTATATTTTATTTTAGTTGTTTTCGACCCATCGTTATGAGTTCTTCACCCCTGTTTGAAGCGGTGGGGTGGGTAAGAGAGGTAGTCTGCCCACTTTCACTCTATTTGTTTGCAACCGCTGAATCAAGTGACAACGCCTCCTTCTTGTCCCTTACGTCTGGTTAGGTTTGAGACGCACAGCCCAGTTTAACTCTGTGTTTGGAACAACAGCTCCACGCCTTGGTAGAACAGAGAGTAGGGCCGAACGACTTCGCACCTCGTATTTAGTTTATCCAGAAGTCTTAGATCCTACATTTCCCAGTGCGTCTTGTTTTTACCGATGAGGCCTGCTTCACATGATACGGATACTTCAACAGCCACATCTGGGATGTTGAGAATCCTCATGCAGTGTTCGTCAGGCTTCACCAACGAAATTATTCCGTAGGCATCTGGGCTGGAATAGTTGGTAATCATCTGCTGGGACCTTTCGTTTTGCCATCCCGTTTGAGCTAAACTGGTCTGTGCGTCTCAGACCTACCAAACCTAATCAGACGTATGGGACTAGAAAGAGACTATGTCACTTGATTCAGCGGTTGTAAACAAACACAGAGTCAATGTGTACTGCCTGTGCCTTTCAAACCGATCCTACCGGATACGCTTCAAACAGGGGTGTATAAATCAGTAACGATGCGTCGGAGGATGGTGGTTGCTTGACAAAAAGTGTTCCCTCTGCGAGATCTATCGTTACTCAGGGTTTGTTGAGAGGTCTGTATGTAGCCGTCCATTGCAGTTTTATGTTTCCCGCATATATAGGTGCAAAAGAGGTGGTCGCATCACTAATTTTGAAACGCGCAGTGCAGGCACAATGCGAAAGGTCACTCAGGTAATGCTGCTGTCTGCATCCGTTTACTTCGTAGTTTCGTACTTATATGGGTTGCGTGGTCACCTGATTGCAGTTCGAACCAGGTCATGTAGACAAAAAGGTAACGTTTACCAATAACAAACACAAGATATGTTACGATGTGTGCGGAGACGCACCAAAATGCAGCTGAGCCTCGAAGGCTGTGTTCTGAACGTTTTCAAACGTGGCATGTGTCTTCTGAGCACGTTTTATCTATTTATTCATTTTTACATACAGACATGATGTTAAGAAATGATGGATCATTGCAGGTAGAACGTGGGTCTGAGAGGTCTTACATGAACTTGTTCACCACGGGTGGGCATGTTTTTGCACCTGCTCATTATGAGTAATGCAATAATTGGAAATAGTTTCATTCTAACGCACCGTTAAAGGTACACACACAGACAGAGGGAGAGATAATAAAATATAATTTTGTTTAATCTTGTTAACTTTGCGGCACCAATTGGTATCATATAGTTATACTGATTGCAGATTAACTGTCATAGAACTAAATGACTTAACACGTGTGCTCAGGTTCGCGTCGAGTGGCAATCTGGAATTGTTGTTAATGGGTGAATTAGTTATTACATAGACTTAGGATATGACTTTAGGTTAAGTTAACTTCTATTATACTGCTACTTTGTTTACAAGCGAGCGGAGAGGAGAGAGGCAGTAGTCTCAATCGCTAATGAGTTTGTGCTGTGTTGAGTACTGTGTACGACACTATAGGTATAGGTGGGCACAGAAATAAGTATACGGCTCTGTAGCAAACTTAACCTTTTATTACAAAGTATAAATAAGATGAAAAAATAATAAATCTAAATCGTGGCAGGTGAAATAATCCGTTTCATGTGTGAGTGGACAACTATTACAATGGATTACAATATATTTTCTGAATGTATCAAGAGCAAAACGTCTTCTCAAACTCAAAAAGGTTTATATCTTGAAAAGCTCCGTTCCACATCACATGATGTTACTACTGCAAAATGAAACTGACGAACGTCACACACCTCTGGGAAACGCATGCATCCTCATTATTGAGAATAATGTTATTCTTAACATTAATAATATTATTATTAATGCCTAATACGGCGCATAATTTCATATCCTGTGTTTTTATCTAAAACACTCTTCAGTTTCTGCTGTGCTATTTCAGCAGCAGAACATTTGTCTACTTCTGCAAAGTGTTGTGTTAAATTTTCGACAAGTTTCAAGAACTCTGGTATTGCCATCTACGACAAAGACATAAAATTTGCGTAACGTAGACTCACAAGGAAATTTCATAGCTGTACATTTCTCCAGTAATGTTTTAAAAGCAGAGTTTTGCAGCTTATTAAATGGGATATTTGTGGTTACTATCATGTCAGATCAATCCCTATAAGCTTCGGTTTGGCTACATGAGTTCATGGTTTCTGATGTGGATAATATATCCTCACGACCTCATTTCTAGGAAGCAACGTAATATTTTGTAAGTGTGTTTTAGATTTACAGTGTCTTGCAATAGAAACCCTTCTCTCTCCTTTGATTTCAATCTGGCATCATTTACAAAATATATTTTCCCCTCTTACATCAAAATTCTCACGTCCATATTCATTTACAATTGAGACACCCTTCTTACTGGTTGTTTCCACACGTTTTGTCAGCTATCAACGGCAGGACTTGTAACTTGAGAACAGGCTGTATACATACTGATCGCTTGCTTAGGGTGAATGACTGGCAGTGATTGGGGAGAGGGAGGTCTCAATGAAACCCTGTGCACACGTAACTGTTTTCCAGTCAAAGTGTCACGAAAGAGCAACCGTATCCGAAGCCTTGTTATTAAGTAGCCAATGTCACCCCCCACGAACACATAGGTGCTCTCACATTCAAACACCACATCCTGGGCATACCGTGAAATGTTTTTGTTTAAAGACAACTTTCTGGTGCCCAGCCGGGAATCGAACCCGGAACATCTCGTATAGCAGGCAGTTTCTCTGCCAAAGGAGCTCTGGGACCAGTAATACGACTTAAGGTGTTCGTTTTCAAACATTCAGCGGGTCTCCTAGCTGTCGGCCTTTGCAGTTCTGCTTAGGCAAACCTTTTGACATCTGCGCTATAAACTAACATCAACTAAGGACGGCTTGTGTGGACCACCTGATATATGTGTCCAACTATCTTAATCCCTGCGTTTTTATAAAAATTATGATTGTTCATTGTGTTCATTATGTGCTATATTTTTGGATTCTCCAATGTCCTTGCTTGACTTTCATTGGCTCATAAATTCTTCTTGGGATATTTCTTTCAAATATTAAAAGTCTTTGTATTCAAGATTCTTTAAGCACACAGGTATCACAACCGCATGTTATTGTTGCTTTTATAATGATAAGGCTATTATAAATTCTTAACTTTACATATTTTGTTGATATTAGTTTGCCCTTAAGTAATGCAGCGCCTTTCCCTCTCACTAGAGCCACCGCAGGCGGCTCGCGCGCCGGACGCCTCGGCTTGGTCTACTGCCGAAACATGTGTAATATCACTGAAACCGCTTGACGTTCTCATAGTTACAAATACAATGACAATATGCACATAGCTTATCATAAGAGATGTGAAATGTTCTCCTCGTCTATCCACACACTTATGGCATCTTCTCAGCAAATTTGCATTCACCTTCAAGAATTAAATATCCAAAATTGAGTGACTTGTTTGCCTGATACTTTCTTTTAATTCTTCTAATGTATGTGGGCTTGTTTGCACTTCGTTTCGATATTTAATTCCCGAGTGTGATTTAAAACTTCCTGAGAAGATGCAAGAAGTTGGGGATAGAGGACAACATTTCTAACATCTCTTAAGATAAGGTATGTGATTATTATCATTGTAGTTGCAACTATGTGAACGTGAGACGGTTATGGAGATAATATAACTATTTCGGCGGGAATCCAAGCTGCGGCTGCCGACGCGCGAGCAGATTTATTATTATTATTTACTGAAGGGGTTTAATTGTTGTTGCGGTTGCACCACGTATGGGCACTGATTTGAAGCTGTTTTAGACCACACACGTAATGGATGCCAATTTGCTGGAGATTGCTTCTAGGAGTGTTCCCCCCACGTTCGGTACAAATTTTCCGGTGACTTTCGCCCCACGTTTAAGAATCAACTTTTAATTTTAATGTTTATTTTAATAGCTATGTATGTATACCTCGACTTCGTCAGTATTAATTTGCAGAGTACGCATCTCTTAGCAGGGCTGGTACGGCTAGAGAACAAGGCTTACACAAATTATAATTGTATTGCACTTTGTTAGTAATCCTTCACACGATTAAATAACACTGCACTGATGTATCCTACTATAGAGGTGTGAGATTATTGTTAATTGCACTTTTAATAGATAAACTTTATATTATTCTCACCGCAATGAATTTTCATGTCTCACACTGAACCCGTATCGAATCTAAACTGTTTGGTTACGCTTTCTTGTAGCGTCTACCGCTTGAATTAGTACATTTCCTCTACATCTAGTTTGTGATTGGCTAATCCTGCTCCAATGGAATACCTTTATTTAAATTTTAGCTGTTCTAGTTGTTGATTGGCTATTTATAAGCTGTTTTAAATATTACATTATTATTGTTCCAAGAATTATTAGTAGCCTTTTTAAACTTTCTAATTTATTGTTGTCTCAAAGTTAACTCATTGTTAGCAACTTTCGGTTTCTACTTTGTAATTCTGTTTGCTACGGAAAGCAGCTTGCTTCTATTTTCACAGCTCCTACATTGTTAAACTACATAATACATTCACATAACATCATTACACATGTATACAATAATATAAACATAATGCAATGACTGTAATATACACTTTATATATATTATAACATACACATATTGCTTTAAGGCGGGCTGTTATTAAATGCTATATTATATTATTAGACTGATATCATTTAAGTGTGAAAAATACTGCCTCATTACCTGCTATGGACCCTAGATACCTACTTAAAAACATCTATAGTGCACAGCAATAACAACATTATTGTTTATAACCAGATATTCGAGCTGTTTTGATCATTTGGAGTGCTTTAAAATTCCTGTTTCTTCCATATTTACAAATCTGGTATATATCTGAGATTATTTTCAGCGTATGCATTATCTTGTTCATATCTTCAGGGCCCGGGTCCTATTCTATTTCTCCAATAACTAGTACTACGGTCAATATTTCTAACAAACACAACTTTAAATTACTTGTTCCTCTTCATTTTCCCCCTTACATAAGGGCTAATTCTCACCCCATACGTGTCCACATCAACTCCCGTTCTGCAAGCCTAGACCTACATAGTATCCATAAGATCTTGGTTTTGTCGGGACTGACCGGGAATCGTATGTGTTGTCCTGCCATAAGTTTTTATTCTACTGGGACGATAAAAATCCCAGAATATTTCTACAACTAATTTTTTACAATTTTTTAAAATTAATTCACTTTAAGTTCAATGCATACCTGTTTTTATAAAGCTTTGCGGTACCTATGAAAATAGTGTGAATTTGGATACTCAGTCTATAATAAAATGTCCGCTTTGTCTTTGAAAACTCAGTGAAATGGGAGGAATTTGAAATTTGATTAGTATTCAACTTCATCTTGATGACAATGTGCTATAAGAAGATTTATGCATATTAAAGGATGCAGTATCCGATCTCAAGGAAGATTTTGTTGAATAAGAATTGATTTATATTTTTTATGAAGCCCCAAAGTACGACGAGCTTCTAAAATTAGTCTCTGTCGTCCTTTCTTTGCCTGTGTCCAATACGTATTGCTAAAGGGTATTTTGTGTAATGGAAAATATGTACACTTGGTCAAACTAAAAGTGGTCGGTCTCTTGAGCAGTTAAACCTTTTGACGAAGTCCCTTCGAGTGAGCGCGCGGTTTACAACCGTCAACTTGTGTGCACTACTTTGGCCATAGCTGTAATAAAGCCACAAAGGGCTACCTCCACATCGTGTTTGGCGTGTAGCAGTGGTTAAGCTACTTAACTTGTATGAGCTCAATTATCCGTAGTGCATTATTATCTTTTATTTTTACAACTCGTTTTACTATAATATTACTTGTGTTACTTCATTTTACTTACAAATATAATTACAATAAAGGTGACATTTCTGGTTATAAAATTAAATTGACTGAGTATGAAACCTCCTTTCGATTGATAAATGAATGGCCTATCGGCCATCTAGCAGTATGGCGGGCTGCTGAATAAACGCTGCATACATAAGAAATGAAGAAAACAAAGTTATGTTTTTTAACGTATTTAAAACGAAAGGGAAAAAAGGTAGAATAGCTCTACGTAGCTTTGAACCTGCAACCTCAGGAACAGTAAGCTATCCACCACTGAGCTTTAGTTATACTCCACTTGAAAATCATATACCCATAAAGTGTGTTTTGGTTACAAGTATTCAGTGTTGAAGCAGTGAAACCTCTGTCTGTTTCAAATATCATATATGAATTATTTCCTTGCAAGATATTGTGAATATAGTTGTGTTCCCCATTATAACTACAACAATACACGCAGTCTTGTGAATAACGCCTGACTGTTCCGAGCGCTCGGGGAAGTACTCGATTCGAGCTCTGTCTCTCAGACGCAGGTCAGTTTTAACTTGATTGAGTGTACAATGAATGCAGAAACCTACTCAGTGTTAATTGAAAGCTGAAATACAAGCGAAAGTAAATTTCAATATGACGTGTTCTGAATTTTATGACTATGTTAAGACACGGTGAACTGAAAAAAGAAACCAAACCTTCAGGATAAATACAGGTTCAAAAATAAACACGGAGCGACGCTAGAATTTCCAACCACTTCACTCGGGCACAACGAGCAAACAAGAGATCATTGTTATGGTAATGTTTTATCTTCTCTACCACATACATTATAGTAGGTAGAGAAAGTATTGTATTCCATCGAAAAATTCCAAAACGAGATTTCAACGGAAATGCACGTTCGGAGACCCCTTGAATCGAAAAACAGTCATTTTTATATTCTCTACCACGTGCATAGAAGGTAGAGAAAGTATTGTATTCCACCGAAAAATTCCAAAACCAGATTTCAATGGAAATATGCGTTCTGAGATCCCTTGAATAAAAAAACACACATTTTTACTTTATCTACCACGTGCATAGAAGGTAGAGAAGGTGTTGTATTCCAAAATTCCAAAACGGGATTTCAACGGAAATACACGTTCTGAGATCCCTTGAATCCAAAAACAAACATTTTTACATCCTCTACCACGTGCATAGAAAGTAGAGAAGGTGTTGCATTCCACCCAAAAATTCTATACCAAGATTTCGCCGGAAATACATGCTTTGAGACCCCACGAATGCAAAAGAACATTTTTAGAAAAACGTGCGCGCGCGCGGGCGTGTGCATGTGTCTGTCTGTGAACAGCTTAACTCAAACACCAAAATTGGATAAATACCAAGCATGGTATTTAGGCTCAGAACCTTCCAAAGATGCGACACGAAGATTTTGAAAAATATTCCCATCCCAAATTACTCTTTACAGTTTGCATGGTACAGTTCTAAAAATTTTTGATTTTCTAAAAAATGGCTCTAACGATTTGGAGTTTTGATTACAATACCATATATTAAAGATATTTATATGACAAGCAAAATGTACGAGGGCAAATCAAAATGTCTTTGCCCCTGTTTTTTTTCTCGGCCGGCGGCAGCGCTGCTGTCAGCGTATTCAAAATGGCAGGTGTGCTTAACACGTCCACGGCTTACGAGCAACGAAGTGTGATCCGTTTTCTATGGAGTAAGGGACGAACGCCCATTGAGATCCACAGGGAAATGCAGCCATCATATGGGGTAAGGTGTCTTGCTTTGAGAAGTGTGAGATGGTGGTGTCCTCAGTTCGAAAATCTGCATGACAATGAGCGTGCGGGGAGAACCGCGTATATCGGTGACTGATGACAATATTGCCCGCGTGGATGCGATGGTGAAAGCAGAGCGGTGCGTGCGCATCAAAGACATTGCTCAGGAGCTCGACATTTCTTTTGGGAGTGCTTTCGACATCACTCACGAGGTCTTAGGGTATAGGAGGGTTTCATGTCGATGGGTTCCTAAGCAGTTGGATGACGTGATGAAAGGCAAGCGAATGATTGCTTCTTTGAATCATCTACAACGATATTCCGAAGGGGGTGACAATTTCCTGGATCGCATTGTTACAGTCGATGAAACTTGGGTAGTGTATTGCACTCCGGAATCAAAACAGCAGAGTTTGGTGTGGAAACATCCGCAGTCTCCTGTGAAAAAGAAATTCCGTACTGCGCCATCTGTTCGCAAAGTGATGTTAACGGCGGCATTCTGGGATTTCCGTGGACCACTCGTGCTGGATTTCATGTCGCGAGGTGCCACCATCAATGGCAACAGATATTGTTCCACACTATCACTTTTGCGGGCTGCGATCAGAAAGAAGCGCCGCGGGATTCTCGGTGTTGACAACGTGATCATCCTCCACGACAATGCGAGACCACATGTGGCAAACAAGACGTTGGCAAGCTAAGGAACTTTCACTGGGAGTTTCTAGAGCATCCACCATACAGTCCGGATCTTGTCCCTAGTGATTTCCATCTTTCCAGTCCGCTGAAGAAGTTCCTGGCAGGACAGCGATTCACTTGCGACGAACAGTGCGACGGCCGACTTCTACCGCAGCAACATCGCAAAATTAGTGCTGCGATGGGACAAATGTGTGAACCGGCATGGGGACAATGTGGAACAATACTGAAAGGTACAAGGAATAATATCTACATGTTTATTTGGCTGTATGTATCTTATGTTACCAGAAAAAAATAGGCGCAAAGCCTTTTTGTTTTGCCCTCGTATATCTTGGATTTTCTGCGAATATCCTGTGAAGGTTTGTTCATTCGGAAGGAGTTTTGTATAATCTTCTATAACGATAAACTTTATGAGATAGACGAAAATGTACTACACAAGAAATGTAGATCTCTTTAAAACACACACGTTATTTCAAATAAGGTTTCCTATGGCATAAGCCATTTCTGAGATATCCGTCATTAATGATTCGAAATGTTAATTAATTGGTCATTATCTTAACGTCCTGTTCAACATTCAGTTATTTTTCGCGATATCTGCAAACAATATGGAATTTTAAGGCCAGCATATAGCGTCCAATCCTTAAACATTTGACTATCGCTGTTCTCTTTGTATCTTTAACGAAATGTGTAATGTAGTTATTTCTGCAAAGTTTTGTTTTGGAATAAAATGTAGTAGATAGAAAAATAAGCTTTAGCAAGAGCAGTTTGTATACTGTGTAATAAAGATGTGGGTAGAGAAGGTCATGTGAATGTATCACATCAGCTTTTTGGGATAAGGTGCGCGCGCGTGTGTATGTGAGTTTTTGTTTGAAGAGTATAACTCAAACACGAAAAGTCGAATAAACACCAAACTTGGTATTTAAGTTCAGTACCATCCATAGATGCTACACAAAGATTTTCAAGAAAATCCTTCTTCTCCAAGTTACCCTTTACATGGAACATTTTTCGAACTTTTTTGTTTTTTAAAAGGTGGCTCTAAAGCTTTGATTAAAGTACCATATATGAAATATATTTTTGTGGGAAATAAAATGTATATATTGAATTTTCTGGGAATAGCCATTGAAGTGCTCTTTATTCGGAAGGGATAAATGCACATCTCTTTGGAGCACATCAAATATTTGAAATAACTTTTATTGTGGCATCAGCCATCTCCGTTATTAATGGTTCCAATTGTTCAATAATTAATCATTCTTTTAAAGCCCTGTCGATTTTCAGTTGTTTCCCGCGATATATTCTAAAGAGTAAGGAATTAAAACCAGCATATAGCATTCAATTCTAAAACATTTGACTATCGCTATTCCCTTTGTATCTATAGTGAAATGTGCAATGGTGCTGCTTCTGTAAAGGCCTATCTCGATTAAAATGAAGTAGGTAGGAAAATAAACTTTCGTAAGAATAATTTCTATGAAACTAATAACCGATACAGGGTGGAGAAAGTTATGTGAATGTATCACATCAGAGTTAAAATGTGTCTAGATAACGTTAATACTATATACACACATGGTATGAAACCGGTCACATTACGCTATTGTTAATGGCCCATGTGTCTATTAAAGTGGTAATGGTTGATACCGTAAATACATTGCTGTCTTAACAGAATTGACCAATCTAAATTTGGAAACCACAGACATACACGGAGCGCCGTGTTCCCGCTAGCGCTCGCAGTAATCGCCTCCTACCAGTTGAGATATACCCAACACAACTATTCTCTTACAGCTTAAGTTGGCCCACAAGTTCGTTTCTACTTTCCAAACTTGGCATTCTATAACATTTATAAATATTTACACTGTACTTGGGTAAGTGACAATGTCATTCGCAGGCTACGAAACGCAAATGACGCAGATCCCCCGTGGGGTCACACAAGGCAACCAGGAGGCCGGTAATCGAAAATATTCCAACCGATGGCAGGCTCGGTTCCACCCTAGGGATTAATTAGCTAATCACTTACTAGCATCAAACCAATTACTTTGCAACGTGTAACGAGAAGCCCAAGTTGCCCTAACATTTTATTTCTATGTCCTTTTCTCGAATTCAGACTCTGATGTAACCTATAATCTATGCAGTTCTAGAACCGCACTTAAAGTAAACAAAATATGTTACATACCTCCAAGTTAGTCTCGTGTTTATATCGGTTGTGAGGGACAAACATACACAAATGCCACGTGGAACCATGTCTTGTGCTTGTACTCCACTAGAGCCATATGCAGGTGCAATAATTAATAATAATAATAATAATAATAATAATAATAATAATAACGTGACGCAGCGACTATGGCACAAGGTTATCGGGAGGTCGGCGCCAGACAGTCAGAGATAAGCAAAAGGTAAGTCGCGGTCTCGTCCGGCGTAACAATCAGAAGTGATATCGGTAATTAACCCAAATCTTCTAAAAGTTTCTCCAACCCCGCATCCAAAACGTGTGTCCAGATAGTTCCAGGCTATACAGGACGGACCATTTAATCCGAGACTGTACAACATCTCCAAAACTAAGCGTCGTAGACAGAAATGTCTTGATGCTTGATATTTTGCGGGAAAGTAAATGCCATTAGTCGTGTTTTGTTTAGAGGATGTTATGATGGCCATTTTAGGGTCGATTTATTTTTTTTTAAATGGGAACCTATATCTTGTGTGTTATCCTCTCATTAGAAAATGGTTTGTAAAAAGCGGTTTATTGTGATAATAAATAAGGAAACAAAATAAAAAATGTTGCTCCCGAATTATAAAAGTACCTTGACCCTCAAAAGACCATCCACGGATGGTCCAACCATTAATTGCGCTCTCGACACAGCCATTCAGAATTTTCGTTGTCATTTACGTTCGTGTAAGAAGGATTGCAAAGTACAAATGTTGTTTAGCTTTTTATGAGCAGTGACAAAACAACATAAAAAAGACAGGTTCCAATTAAAAAGGATTAAATTGACCCTAAAGTAACCAGCACAATGTCCACCAAATAAAACACAGCTAATAGCATTTACTTTCCGCCATGATATCAAGCAACTTTTGTTCAACGCATTTATTTCTACAGTGCATAGTTTTGAAGATATTGTACAGTCCAAACTCAAATGGTCCACCCTGTATAAGACAGCGCTCTCGCGAGAAGAGTTACTTAGTCGGTGAGTGAGCGAGTTTGCGATGCAACGAAAACTGCCATCTTCAGAGGGAGTTGGTGACGATTGCTGTGGCGTGAAGCGAAACATTGTAGAAGTCTTGTGTTCGACTCCCCAGCCAGTGAACCGTACAAAAGAAGAGGATATGTCACGACAGAAGTGAAGTTACGGAGATGATGATGATGATGATGATAAATGAGTGACCTCTAGAAGAAGCAATGCACGCAGGCTCTACAGCCCATTGTGCCTCATATCCTGGCACTGCTCTAGTTCAATTGTCCGTATAAATTGGACCACGTCCTTCATATCTGCCTTTATTACTCTATATCCTCAGGTTTTAGAAAATAGGACCCTATGGATACATGCCTATGCTCAGCGAAACCTTAGCATCTACGTAGTATATACTGTGATGTATCAAAGCCCCTCGCATAGTTTCTACACAAAGGATCCTGTACAAGTCCCATATATGTCTGAGGAGAGTATTCTGACCCTAAGATAGCCCATAACCCCAAGATTAAATCGCTCTACATACATTCAGGGGAAATTCACTCACTCACCGGTCAGGCGCAGATGTAAAATCATGGGCCTACTTGGCAGTGGTTTGATTGTTCCAGATCTCAAGATGAGCCCTCGCCGTAACCTGGGTACTTCCTACTTGTTATTTCGAGCAGACACTCCGCAAAAGGCTCGGACCCAATAAAATCGATCCCCTCCACGCTTGATTGTCTGCTGTCTCATTAGCTCTAATGCTAGCATGACCCTGTACCAAAAGAAGTGTAACCGGCCAGCTGGTACATACTCTATCCGACAATCCTCTGGCATTGCCACACCTGTCTGGATGTGGTTTTAACCGTCCTAAGGACTTTGAAAGCTGCTATACTATCCTAGCAGACGTACACATGCGCTCGTCCGCGTGGCATGCTGTAAATATGCATAGTACAGGCTAAGATACCAAAGACCTCATCCTGCAAAACCGTGGCAAATCGCCCAAGGGGAATGGCAAGCCTGGTTCTATGGCAATAGGCCCCAGACCCAGTCCCTCCTGCGAGGCGGAAACCGTCCATGAACCACGCCCTGTTCCCTGCCTTCGGGAGAGACCCGGTCTCTGTGTCTCACTCATCCCTGGAAGATATTACTATAGAATAGGATGGACTTAGGTTATACATAGTCCCCATAAAACCCCGATCATCTGTGTTATAGGACGCTTCTCCTATATTCCAGAAAGGATCAGATAGTGCCCTTTATGGGGTAGCTTGAAACACCACCACCTACAGTCCAGAGGCGGTGCGCACTCATCCTAGTTACCTCCTTCACAAACAAGCACAGAAGAGGAAGGTCCACAAAAATCTCTAAGCCAGACTGAGGAATCGTGCGCACCGCCTCTGTTATCATCACACATGCTAATATTTGCAGCAAATCTTCACCAGAAAGGCAGGCCACCAGACCAGTGCCGCATACGTTATTGACGGTTTAATAACCGAGGTGTATAGCTATTTGATCACCTTGGTTCTCAGGCCCCACCTTTATCCTATTGATCTTCACCAGAAAGGCAGGCCTCCAGACCAGTGCCGCATACGTTATTGACGTTTTAATAACCGAGGTGTATAGCCATTTGATCACCTTGGTTCTCAGGCCCCACTTTTATCCTATTGATCTTCGACAGGCCCACTAGGCATTGTAAGCCTTCTTTATTTTATAATCAACATGTTTTTCCAGCTCAGTTCGACACCCAGAATAACTCCTAGGTACTTAACTTCCCCGAAAAATTCAAATTATTCCCAAACAGGTGGGGCTCCACCAAATCTGGCAGGCTCCTTTTTGTGAAGGTCATAATTTCGGTCTTGTCCGGGTTAACCGACAAGTATGTTTCTCTACACCATTCCTCTATACGCTGTAGCGAGCCCTGTATGAGCCCGGAAACAGTGCTAGAGAATTTTCCACTTGCTACAGGCATATGCCATCAGCATAGTTTGGAGCATGGATTCCTCCCGTAGTACATCTACCGCCAGGCACCACAGGGTAGGTTACAGAACTCCCTCTTATGGGCAGCCTCGGGCACTACCGCCCTCACGGACACACTCCCCAGAGTCGCCACATCCTGCCGGCCTTCCAAACGAGTATAATCCATTCCGTTACAACCGGAGTGACACCCATGCTCTCCCGACATATCCGAAGGTGCCTATAACCATATTATTAAAGGCACCTTCAATGTCCAGGAAGACTGCCATGGCGAGTTCTCCAGAGTGCAGCGCCCTCTCCAGCCTCACCACAAGGTGATAAGGGCGCCGAGTCTGCGGATTTCTCCCTCCAATAGGCATGCATACTGATGAGGATGTATGGGCATGTCCTCCAGTACCCATCCCTCTACCAGTCTTTCCAGAGCCTTTAACAAAAAGGATGTTCGACTGATAGAACGAACATCTCTAGGCCTGCAGTAGACTTGCCTATTGCAGGCCTACATTTTACCACGTTGGCCTGTCTCCAGAGATGAAAACTAGGTCTCATAGCCAGAGAGGTTCTGAATATTCTCACTAAGCGGGATGAAACAACCTCCCAGCCCTGCTGAAGTACAGCCGGGAAGATCCCATTCACACCTGCCCTCTCATAGGGCTCAAAAGTATTAATGGCCCATTTTATGTTTTCAAAAGAAACAATCTAGGTGGCCATTGCTCAGCCTTCCTGCGAAGGCCGACGTGCCCTTACAGAGTATGGTTCTTGATTTGCAATGCAAGCCTACGGGAAGCGAGCCTCAAGCAACAGCCTCACAGTCTCCTCCTCCGACTGAGTCATAGCACCGGAGGGGTGCTCTATCGAGGCCAGCCTGGCCTTGGCTCCGGAGACCAGCAGTTTCTGCAGGCGAGCAGTGCTCGACTGCTTCTGTACATTATTACAGGAGGCCTTCCTGATTTTTTTCATATAATCTTTGGGACTCCTTATAGGAGTTCCAAGTTTCTTGACACTTACTGGCCCTATTACGCATTGTATAGCCTACGTGTCTTTTTCCTGATGAAACTTAAAAAGAATTCCACCTGAATTTATGTTTAGCCCGTGCCTCATGTATGAAGGGCAGTTTCTATCACATGATACCATAGTGTTTATGATAAAACCCACATAACCCACAGGTCCTCCGCATAGCCTGGAGTCCAGTCCACAGACGCCTTCCAAGTCCCTTCTAGAAGTCCCAATTGTCCTCCTTGGGTTCCTGTACAAGCGGTCCTTTCCTTTTTCCTCAAGGCTAAAGCGTATATGTCTACGGTCAGACATGGAAAGTTCAAGACAAACCTCCGGTCCTTATTATCTTCTAGTATGCCAAAGGAAAGTAGCGACAAGTCTACGACCTCCTCCCTTCGATAATTAGCAAAGATCGGATCATCCCCTGGATTCCCAAACTCGGGATCTGTAGGACACAGGTACGGTACTTGGGTATAGCTTTACCGTTGGTATCCGTGCTGCCCCAAACGTTATGATGGCGTTGGAGCCACAGCCAATCAGCAGGTTAAGGTTACTATCCTTGCAATAAGTCACATGGTCTTTGAACTCCTGAGGAGGAGGAGGAGGAGGAGGTGGTTCCTCAGAGTCATATGAGAAATTGGCTGAGTAGATGATTACCTGACGTGGCATTTCACCCTCCTCATACCTCACTGGGACTGCAGGCATGACTTTAGTAACAAATCCCGGCAGAGAAAGGGTATTACTGAGTCAGATAATGACACAATCTTCGGACAAAGCGCTGAAAATAATAAAAATGATTATGTTTAGTCACATGATACGTCTCTGTCCAAGCCAGGATTTCTATATCGTGGTGACATCTATTGCATACCTCGTTACGTTACTCGAGATTACTCGTGAGACTGTTACTCGCATCCTGTGCTGCAAGTTAGTTTTAATGAGCGAAATCATCTCAGCTTACCCTGCCCCACAAGCTCTTTCACGTTGAGTCTGGTTCTCCTGAGATCCCCAGGTATTCTGTTGGGTTATTCTGGGAATATAAATCACTCTTTCAAACCGGAAATCCCCAATGAGTGTAAGACAGGACATCCATCATTGGCTACCCACCGGCTTCCTTCTTGAGCAGCGGTCCCGATCAACGAAAAACTGGCCTGAACCAAGACGCAGAAGAGTTTCGATCCTCTCTTGAGGATAGTATCTGCAGAACCACTGTCTGCACTGACCACAAGGGTATATTTGTTTGTTCCACCTTGCATTTATAGACCCTCCACATATTGAAGTTGATTTTCGAATTCTGCCTTCCGACATTTTGGAAGAGAAATTCACTCTGCACCTCCGAACCCGGGAACCAGACCGGGAATCTTTTATATGTTGGCAGTGCGTCCATACCCATGCTTGCAAACTACAAATGTTTGCTTTCAGCCACTCCGAGGAATTCTCGTCGTGGCAGACTAAAATTGCAGCTCCCTTTGCCGGGTAGCAGTCCTCGAACCTCAGGTCGTTTGCCCATCGATGAGACGATCGACCGCCACCCGGACCTGGTTGCTCAGCTCCTGTGTCAGAGCAACCCGGGGGAAGACAACAGCAACGATGGCCACCTTAATCCCAAATTCCGCTTTCTTGTAGTAACTGAGAGGCCGAACCGTTCTGGCCTTCTTAACCTCTATTTTTTCTTTTGGCGGAGTTGCCTCCGTTCAATTCCTTTTAGAGGTTTCAGAAGCGCCTGGTTCCGGCCCGGACGTGGTCTCTGCAGGGTCCCTATGACTAGAGACACATGCTTCCCCCTCGCTCCCGGCTAGTCCCTTAGCCCTTCTTCTTCTCCTCTTCTGAACTCCACTGGAATTTTTAGGCTTCAGTTTTAGGGTGCTGATCACCCTGGTCAGTTACCCCAGAACCTCAGCTTATATGTCGATCCCAGGTGGCGGGGCTTGCATCTCCACATCTTCGGGAGTCGCAGTTCCGGGCATCCTTGGTGCGTCTCGCGAGACCAGGTTCCCCGCTGGGTTTTTGATATAGGGCCTACTTCTCCACGTCTCCGGGATATGCAGTTCCTGTATGCCTTTCTTTGGTGTCGACGGCGAAGTCCCCTTTCGAGGGATCAGCCGCCTGAACCTCCGTCTTTGCTCTTTAGGGGTCCCCTAATGCTAGTCTCTCCGGTTTAATGGAACAATTATATGTAATGGGATAGCTAGGATAACTCAGGGTCGCTCAGGCAGAGCTCCGCATGCCTGGGTAGGGCCATATGCTCTGAGAAGTCGTCAGATATCTTAGATACCTGTCGGATAAACACCTAACTTGGAATTTAGGTTTAAGGCCAGCACATAGCGTCCAGCTCCTAAACATTTGGCTATCGCTGTTCTCTTTGTATCTGTAACGAAATGTGTAATATAGCTGTTTCTACAAAGGTTTATTTGGATTAAAATGAAGTATATAGAAAAATAAGCTTTATTAGGAATAGTTTGTATACCCAGAAATAAGCGATAGAGGATAGAGAAAGACATGTGACCGTAACACATCATATTGTTTTCATAATTTATCAGTTTGTGTTGATGGGAAGATATCTCTCGATAAGGTAAAATGTTTTTGCACAGAATGTAATAGAAACCATTTTATTTTCTATATCTTATATTAATAACGACATAACATGAATATACATTTATAAGCATATTGTGTAACTACATATAAGCATATTAATCTAATTTGAAAAGTTTTGGAGTTTAACTGCAGGAATCGATAATCTCAACTCCATTAACTGGTGGCAAAATCCAGGGCAAATCCAATTAGAACTGCATAAATGACGCAGAGATAAGTGAAGAAGATATACGTGTATATCCTACCACTATACATTAGTGGTAAGAGTATGTCTAGGTACACTCTTCTAAAACTAACACAAAGAAGGGCTTTATCATCCGACTGGAATAATAAAATAAAGGAAGAGGGATAATTAAAAACAGAATATTTAATTAGCCACGGAGCAAGTCAACGTCGGAAATATTTCTTGTTTTGATGGAAGCTTTTTGTGATATATAACCACCTGTAAGGTTCGAATTTGCTTCGGATTGATATTTTTCGCTTTAGAATACTGTCTCGTTAGAAAATGAAGGACATATTTTCCATATATTACACCTATTCTGGAACTTAAATTATACAAATCCAATTTGTTCGAATAAATTGAACCTACAGAACAACAGTATAGACCATAATCCAATGCAGTATACCGGAAGTAAACCCCATTATTTTGACATTTTATTACTCTTTGAAATATTAACACAGTTATCCAGAAGCTCATTTATTTTACTCAAATCTCTGCTGCCGAACAGTCTAAAGCTTTTCCGCACTTCATTTGCTAGCTGATGGAACGTTAAGGTCGTAAAATAATAGTGTTTAAAAATTCTTAATTTCGGTTTCACTGTTTCTCCTTGGCCGCAACACTTCGTGATGTTCATACAAAAACCTCATATGCATTGCGGTACAACTACTGAAAGTTGAAATCATATTAACTGACAAAAACGAAGGCTTTGTGCTGTTGATGTGAAGAAGGCAGTATGGGCCTATTTCTTTATTCCCCTCCCCTTGTCTCCACCAAAAATCCTGCGACATAAACCGACATTTGCTATAAGCATACAAGAGATTGCTTCAGAAGTTATTGTAGAATCAGTCCATGCAAATAAGTTTGACTTTAAACCGCCACATCTTGTTATGTTAGAATATTTTGGAATATTACTTTCCACTTTGCCCAGTGGTTGTCTGAAAAACATGCATCTGTGTATCATTTTCTCAAGGATCTACAGGACACAAATGATTCTAACGTTTATGTAAAGGTTGGATATAGTCGCAACTTTAGGGGTTGAGGAACGTAGCTTAGCGGTGAAGGTAGAACAAACAACTCGCAATGTTTCCTGGTGGCCCATTTTATTATATTAACTAGAACATGATGATGCTGGGCTTCAGTTCCTAGCTTTGGGTCTTGAAGAGACCAGTTATGTATTTAACAATCCATTCCTGAAGGGACTTAACATTTAGTATTGAAATGACTGAAGACTCAACACACATAACATGCAGTGATGTAATCTTTAAGTATTACATAAAATATTGTGACTTCCTCTAATGGGATCTCACCTTGTAGAGTTGTCAGGTATCTGTTGCAGGTCCAGCAGCATGGACTGTTGACGAGGAGTCCAGAATGAGAACGACCCCCGGCAAGGGTCTGCAGCTCCTTATAAAGAAGGTCACTGCCTAGGGGGGTCTCGACAATCATGCCACGAGCATTACCAAGTATGGTGTGTCGCCGCCCTGAAAGTGCGTGGGTTCAGGTTTTCCTAAGGATCATGTGATCCATCAGGTGACATGCAGAAAGGCACGAATCCCTAAGGAAATGATGGCATGGTGAAATTCCTTTGAAATGCCAAGGGAAGTGGCAGACCACGGTTTCCTGTTATAAGTTAGCTTCAACTACAATCGCAAGTCAAGATACATTATCAAATATAAAAATGATCAAATGTGTAAAAATGTAAGAGTTTTCCCAATATAATAAAGTATCAAATCTCTGACAAATTATCTTGCTGCCTGCAACTGTGTACGTGACAATATTAAATGCGATTATGAACTAAATGTTAAATTTACATTATTAATTTTCTGTTGAAAAGAATACACATGCATAATTTAAAGTGTTATTACTCCAAAGGCAACTCTTCAATTTGCATAAAGCTTTAAAATTGAATAGATATATACATTATAAGTATTAATGTGGAAGCGGTTGATAGTGAAGTATTTCAAATGAAACTGAAGGAGGAGTAGGAAAACTCATTTATACTCTTCACTTAAGATGGTCAACACAGGCAGATACAGGACAATCAAACAACCACCAGCCAGTAGGTCAGCAGCTGATGATGAGAGCAACGGACTCTTGAAACATGTCCAGGTAATCTTATTTTAGTGAAGAGTGTAAATGAGTTTTCCTACTCCTTCATTTTCGAGAGATAAATATGTTTGAACTGTAAACGTTTCAACATGGAATGGCAAAAGGAACTCAAGTTATAAAATATAAATAATTGACCGGAACCAAGGCCCGTAGTCTGCAACCCACCAAACTCGCTGTTGTTGAACTCGTTCGGCCATCTGCACGCATTATTCTGTCTCCCCACAACAAGATCTTGGGAAATTTAGGACAACTTCTAGAGAGATTTCACAAGAACAAGAAAACGTTTCTTAGAGCAATTTTATTTTTCAAAAACTGGGATTACACTGTGGATGCTGCATGTTCCTGACACAATTTTTAGTCGCACAAATCTGTGTGTATTTAACACCTGGTGTTCTTCTGCTTGTTCTTCTTTGGTTGTTAATGAAATGCATTCAGCTGACGCTTGGAAATTTGTCCAACGACACAGCAAATTCAAGTGACCTGTATAGCGGTTTCCGTTGTCATCGTTCTAGGCGTCTTACTTTGTGTCGTCGATGTTCTCCACTACGTCGTAGGGGGTCGTCTTCAGGAATCGAAGTCAGCAAGAAGCACACGTTGCTATCATCTCAGGGTCAGCTGTCGGCGAATCGATCTCAAATTCCCTACCGTGATTACAGTGTAGGATACGGGAGTGGTGAAAACAGTATATTGTTTAGAGATAAACACTGTTTTCATTTTTCTCACTCCGGCACGTCTTTTTACTAGAAATCCTGCAAGATTCTGTTGTTTTCCCTAACACGTGCGATTCTTTGATACTATCTTCACACTATTATCTCTTGGTCCACTAACGTTTGCTCCGGCTAATTATTTAATATTTCTGTGCTATAATCACCGTTCTTTAGATTCGTGCGATCTTGATGTAGTCATTTGACACCCGTAGAACATTAGTAAAACATTTCACATTTATCACTTACAGTTACATAATAGCACTGCACTTAGCAAATTTCGGAACTTAGCGTCCTTTCCCAACTCGAAGTAATACGTGTTACCTTAACGAAGAATCATGACAAGGTGCGCGAAATCCATGCTTATATATATCAACTTACTACTCGCCTCCGGATTTCTGTACATGCAACCACGTCTTCCTATCTTCTCATTGGTTCTAATAATTATTCTTTATCTTTATTGACTCTCTGGTTGAAAATTCGAAATTTAAACTGTAAGAAAGGACCGTTGCCTACAGCGTCTACTTTCTCTTAAAACTAGGTTCTTCCTCTCCAAGTACAAAGAAACGTTTGATTTTTGTGGCCCCACGCTCGGAAAATACAGTGAACATTGTGAAGCGAAGCGACTCTATTTCGTCTAAATCTTGGAGATTTTTCTATGCGTTAAGTCTTTATTTATTGGACAGCATTAACGAAACTTAAAACATATTTACACTTTTTGAAGGCCCTTGATTAATGTAGGTTTTAATCCAATTACTACTAAAATGTAAACAATTGTCAAATTGCGTATTAATTAATCATTAATAACTCATAAAATATAATTATTTGAGGATTCCCTTTTGTGCAGGTTTAATCAGGTGGAAATATTGCTACACCTGCTGCCGCATCACTGAAATAGCAAATCTTATTTACGAGTGAAAATTGCTGTTGTTTTTGAAAAAGAACTAAACAACTAAATAATCTATAGGTATAATCGAAAAACGTGTACGTTCCTGATCATTGTTAGCTTTCTAAATAATAAACGGATGGAAGTTGCTTGAGACTTGTTCCAGCGGTATCCTTGTATCGCATCCTGTTAAACAAAACTGTAATTTTCAAAATAGATAACAATAAATTCCGTACGTGAGATTGGCATTTTCGATGTTTCAGGCACGATGATTGAGATCAAGCTATGAAATTGTGTGCCTTAATTGTTTTCGGACAAACGAACACATTGGTAAGATTTCGGTATTATGCTTTACCAGGATCCACTCTGCTCTGTTTTGTTTTCCACTTTTTATATACCTCCGACTTTTTCGATTAGATTTGTTTCCAATCATAAGTTTATCTAAAATAATTACACTCCCTTGATATTTTTCACGCTGCTCAGATAACAATTCGAAGACGGAGTCTGACAAACCATTTTACTTCCTTGATTTTTACTCTTTCTAATGTACCTAGTAGGTAGAGAAAGCATTAAATCCGCCCAAAAATTCAATATCCAGATTTCACTGCAAATATTTGTTTCGAGGTTCCCTGATTAAAGAAATCATTTGTAGAAAATGCCTGTGTGTGTGTGTGTGTGTGTGTGTGTATGTGTGTGTGTCTGAACAGCATAACTCAAAAACGAAAATCGTATAAATACCAAACTTACTATTTAGGTTCGGTACCTTTAAAAAATGCAGCACGCCATCGAAATTATTTCGAAATTTTGGGTTTACAAAAATGACTTACAATTTTGATTAAAATACCATGCATTAAATATATCCACATCAGAGTACAATGTACGTTTTAAGTTTTCTGGGAATGGCCTGTGAAGTCCTCTTCATTGGGATGGAATTTTGTATAATCTTCTAAAACTGGTTAACGTTAAACAACAGACAAAATGTACAACACAAAAATGTAGATCTCTTTAAAACACAATTTATTTCAAATAAGTGTTTAGTGGCATAAGCCATTTCTGAACTGTACGTTACTAATGGTTCGAATTGTTCAATACTGTAAGTCTTATCAACATTCAGTTGTTTCTCGCGATGTCATGGAAACAGATAAGGTCAGCGTATAGCGTCCAGTTCTTAAACATTTGACTATCGTTGTTCTCTTTGTATCTATAACGAAATTTGTAATGTAGCTATTTCTGCAAAAGTTTATTTGGATTAAAATGCAGTGGATAGAAAAATGAGCTTTAGTAAGAGTAGTTTGTCTATCTACTAATAAACGATTAGTAGAGGGTAAAAAGTCACGTAAATGCATCACACCAGGCTTTTTGTTGTCTCTTTTTGTTTGCTTTCTCTTCACTTCATTTTCCCCTCCATAATCTATTCGCTTTCTTCTACATTAGCCATGTTGTATACCTTCATCGATCACATTTATATAGCCTACAAATAAATTCAGTGAATTATTTCGTATTTGTCAATATCCAGCTGCAAAGGAACATGATATTGAATACTGATCTCCAACCAGGAGAAAGGCCACGAGTGGAATTCGCACTTCCGTTGTAGACTTCAAGTGACACCCACGTGTGTAGTCGCATCCATATTGTTTTCCGTACGTTGCATCACGTCGCAGCGATTTTAAACCTTAAGGGCAAATCATCCTTGTATTATGATTTAATAATTACCGAGGTTCGGATGGTTCAATCATGATAATTAAATGCTAGCATTGGCATGTGTTTATCTTATAAAAAATAAATTAACAAATAGTAAAGATGGTTGGATTTGAAGGTAAATATTTATTTTAACCTCAGTTACCCTTATCCTACAATATTATTTTTAACAACTTATAGCAAAGTATAAATATGCACCTTTCCCTTTAGTATTATTTAATTATTTTATCTTTTGGAACATTTATAAGATCATTATAAATGCTTGTTTTGCAATGTGCATAACAACTCACCGAAATTTACCCCTTCAATGCAGTAAACCACAGATGTTAATATTTTTATATTATGTATTTTAACTTTTCTATATGATGCTGTTGACATACTAAAATTCAAAAGAAATCGGATACGTCGCTGACAAAAATTTAAAATGTTATATGGTAGGAACATGCACTGAAATAGGATTGTGTCAACCAAATAGGCAGTCCATACAGAAGCCCTCTTCGTCTACCTGAGAGCATCTCAGAATCTTCCTTAAGCTGCGCTTGATGGAGGTGATCATTCTCTGCCACCAGCCTCGCACTAAACCGCCTGTGGCACGATGAATTTTCAGGTAATATTATGGTGTGCAAATAATTATGTAACTTGAGGTGCTGCATTACCTTGTGGAGTTCTAAGTTCCGTATTGGTTGCGAGAAATTACTTCACATTGTCAGAATATACCGTATATGGTAGACCTCGACGTCTTATAAACCTTTACAAAACCACCAGAAAACGATCAGTTGACATGCCAGTCGCTAATTCAGGGTGTATGGCACGGATTGCAGCGTAGGAGAATGTGATTTGTTAAAATGCTCAATTATGACGTATCCAAGGCCGGAGAGTTCGATCCCTGTCATTGCAAATGCCCTTGTTCTACTCGATCTACTTGTTCAAAATGTCGGCTGTGAGCTATTTTGCAGGGCAAGCAGCGGTGAAGGACAATCTGTCGTCACGAAGTATTCAGTAGTCAGTACGAAGCTCTGCTAGTATAATCTGGCTTCTTAGATGGCGGAGTCGACCATGAATATATGTAATAATCCATTGTGCAAAGTGCTAGGATCCAACCAGTAGTATGGGATAAATACTAGATAAATTCTCGGACATAGATAAGTCAATAAATTGTAGTCTTACCTCAAGGCGTATAATTCCGTCCTGAAGGAAAGTATTGAAACATGCAACTGCTAATGCTTTAGATAAAGGGTCTCCTTTCTGTAAGGCAGTGAGTTCCATGGTGAAGCACTGTTCTTGGACCTTGCGGGTCCAATAGTCTCTTGCAGTCTGAAGTTATCTTGCTGTCAGTCTACGAGAGAATTTCCGTTTCTGCTATAAAGCCTTATGAATCGAAAAATCCAAACAGTTTAGTGGAGTAGCTTCCAATAAGAACTGAAGCGTACCATGTTCAGTAATACTGGAAGATTATTCAAGCCGCGATTTAATACGAGGAATGTTTGTAACGTCGTAAACCACTTCCATTACGCTAGGATCAGCAAACAGCTTAAACGTCGTGATTTCTTCTTCAAGCTACCGACTTCTCCACACGTAACCAAACGTACGTTTCAAACGTAACTACATAACTTTCTGTTCTCAGGAAACTTGAAGCTAACACTAAGTAATTTTAAAGCAATAAAGCTCATATACAAGTAATAAATTTTGTTTGCTTTAAAATAAGCAAGTTATGATATTAAGTTAAATAGTTATAGCGGCCTTGGAAGAAACGCTCAATAAACGTAGGCTACGAAGTGAAGCTACTTACACTAACGAGATGGTCCAAGCTTAACTTGACAAATTAACGCGTTTTGTGGCTAAAATAAATGAGTTTCACGATAACACGGCCTTAATGGTATGGAATACCACATAGATCGCTTACAGGAAACCTTCCAGAAGTTGTCTGCCTTAAATGAGAGATTTGTGAGTTCTTCGATGATGAGTAGTGTCATGGAATGGGAAAGAATGTTCATCTCCACCACGTTCTGCTTAAGGAAGGTTCTGGGACACACTCAGGTAGAGCTTGAATACAATTCCAGCCGGTACTGAAGCCGCCCTGGACTCGAGACTTATTACTCAGGACAGTGACGGTGAATCGCTGACACGTGTTCACTTCCTGATTGGCGAAAACCACACTACCATCCCGTAGGGACCCGAACCAAACGCGAAATTGGACCTCACGAAGGAATTCCGAGCCAAACAAAAAATTACGGAATACATTCAGCAACTGCGCACTTCCAAAAGTAAAAATCCCAACAGAACGCCGACAAAAAACCAGAGTGGGAGACATCATCTTCCTTCAATAAGGCATGCGTGGAAGAGCTGGAAAGGTGCGAATGGTCATTCTTCGCCAGCCAAATGGGTCCGTCCCACCAGCCGTCCCACCCAGCTGGTCACACCTCTCGAGGTTGACCAGGTTGGGGAGGATGTTGCGAATACTTAATCTGTAAATGACAAATGTTTAGATTTTTCATTATGCACTCTTTGCATTTTTCTGTAGTTTTATAGTTCTAGGTTGAGAATAACAATAAACTGTAAAAAACTACAAGACGAATTTTATTAACCTCTCAACAGCACGTATTGCGTTTTCTCATATCTCACTCTTTCCGAGGATTTCTAAGTTTATGTAAAAACGGCACTAACAACAAATTCTTTAGCAATTTGGATATATTTCATTAAAGCTGTCGATCAGCTAACTTGACCACAATCGTCCACCTCTGATGCTGAGGGTTGATTGGGGTGCCCGCTTTAGGAAAAGGGAAAGGACAGGTGGAGGAGTTCACTGAGAAAAGGATCATTCTCTTGGAATAGTATATGTTGATTGTATAGTGGCTCTACCACTGTACAGAAGTTGGGTTTCTTGAATGTTAAATCAGTTTCAGATTGTGTTCAAATTTTACATTGTTTGATGATACTGACCGTTAGTGTTGCATATTTCCAAATTATAAACTCCTGTGTTTCAGTTCTGGTAGACATATTCGTGTGCCACAGGAAGTGAAAACAGCAACCATAATGTTTATGAAGATTTTAGAATCTTTGGTTACTGTTCAAATTGCTCTCCGTACTCCGCATAAACAGCCCCTGTTCCCATGATGATGTTGCACTCTTGTTAGCGTCTCTGCAGTTTTGGATGTACTAGCTTCGTGGTCTTAACACATTGGAGGCACTCTGTGCCAAATACAAACATCAGCCTAGGAATAATAAAACAGCCACACGAGGCTCAAATGTTGCTATAGACTTTCAATCGAGCAGAAAGGTTTCGCGGTAACGCGCGAGGCTCGTGTTCTGAAGGTCCTGTGTTCGATTTCCGTCAGATCGCCTACTCTGACCACGGGTTTTCTTCGTGGTTTCTCCAGGTTTGTAGGCGAATATGGGGTGGTTCCTCTTCTACCACGAATTTCCTGTCCCGTCATTCCCTCTCACTTCGTTTTCCCTTACATGTTTCAGGTGGTCTTCGAGACTGTGCAGTGTCAGTCGGTGACGGACAGATTATGAGATGCTAGCATTGGAAAGTTATTCTCGGCCATGCCAGATGGGAGTCTTCTTTGAGCGCCAAAGGGAAGCCCTTCATTGAACAGCCCGCCAGTGTGATCGGGTCTTCAAGCTTGGAATAGTTAGGGAATTCTGCGCGTCTCCGTGATCTCTCCACCTGCGGCCTATAGCTTCCTGTGGTTCCTTCTCTTCATCCATTCTTCCTGGGGAGTGGTAGCCACAAAAGATCCGCGTTGGATCGAGGTGAGCAAAGTGTAATTTTCTGTAACCATGTCACAAAGACTTTCAGAACAAGAACTACTGAATAGGTAGATGTGTAAAATTATATGAGAATATAAACACAAAATGTCGTGCAACGTCCATTCGCTTCTGATTTAACTGCAAAGTTAACAAGCTGGAAAACATTTTCCTCGTAGGATTTAGGCTATCCTAATTAACACAGACCTCAGGTTATACGAGATTTTCATATCTACAGATAAACAATGCACAATGTTATACGTTTTTGAAGCACACATTTTGAAAAACGAGTATTACAGATACAGCACCATATACCCAATGTCAAACAGAGGAGAAAACCATATTTTGACCCGCACAGGTGATCTTGAACTTCCCATTTCCCGAGGCGTATCAGGTTTGGTTTCAAATTATTAATTTGATGTGTTGCATTCACACACTTTTCTCTGCTCTCTCTTCTACAGACTATTCTTAAAAAAGCGTATTATTCCATTTGCTTTTTACTTTCTCTACCACGTACATAGAAGGTAGAGAAGGTATTGCATTTCACCCAAAAATTCGATACCGAGATTTCACGGAAATACATGTTTTGAGAGGCCCCTGAATAAAAAAACATTTTTAGAAAAAGATCCGTGTGTGTAAAACTTGGTATCTACATTTAGTATCTTCCAAAGATGCGACACGAAGATTTCACGAAAATTCCTCCACCCCAAACTGCCCTTTACATGGAACATTTTTCAAAAGTTTTTATTTTCTAAAAGTAGCTGAAAGGATTTTGATTAAAGTACCGTATATTAAAGATACTTACATGAAAAATAAAATTTACATCTTGGATTTTCTGGGAATTTGCTGTGAAGTACTCTTCATTCTGAAAGAATGTTACATAATCTTGTATAAGTGATAAATGTTAAGCGTTACACGAAAACGTATTACACATCTCTTTAAAACACACAATTTATTTCCAATAACATTTTATGTGCCGTCAGTCATTTACAGATATATGTTATTAATGTTTCGATCTGTTCGATACTTTTATCATTCTTTTAAGTCCTGTGGATTTTCATTTGTTTCTCGCGATGTCATGGAAACAGTATGGAATTTTAAGGCCAGCAGCATATAGTATCCAGGTGCTAAACATTTGACTATCGCTGTTCTCTTTGCATCTATAACAAAATGTGTAATATAGCTATTTCTGCAAAGATTTATCTCAATTAAAATAAAGTATATAGAAAAATAATCCTTCTTAAGAATAATTCAGGACCGTATTAACAAAACTCAATAATCGCCATTTACAAAATTCTATAGGAGAGACGGGCGGCGCCGTGGCCGAGTGGTTAGACCGCTCGCCTCCCACCGAGGCGGACCGGGTTCAATCCCAGGGACCTGCATGTGGGATTTGTGGTGGACGAAGCGGCGTCTGGGCGGGTTTTCTCCGGGTTCTCCGGTTTCCCCCGCCATTCATTCCACCAACTGCTCCATCATCACCTTTCCTTTGATCCATTTCACGAGCATTTCGCTTCATCCACTTCCTTCATCCCATACCAGGCATCGGGCTGATCACCCATTCTGGATGTTCTGTCTGATCCATGAGTGTCTGCTCCTCGACGGGCCTCTGACCCCAGGCACCCGCCTGTAAGTCCTGGGGGGTGTCAGTCCTATATAAGAGGAGGGTAAACAGATAATGAATGAATATAGGAGAGACATTTTTTAGTTCTACCCAATATCGTTGATTTAAAAAAATTTAAAAAATAGTACTAGTTATCCTTGTAGATAGGAATTGATGAAGGAATAATTGAACTTAACTAATTTATGGAAAAAAACAAAAATTACAAATGGCAAATTTTTACAAAACTCAACATATCCACTTTTTCATTCATGTTTGTTCTTCATTTTAAGCCAAGTGTTACAAATATACGTTCTAAGATTTAATTTAATTGGGCTCTTGAATATATTACATTTTGCAGATAGTATCAGAATAAGAAGCTAACAATGTATTAGAAAATTTATAATTTACTTGTAAGGTAACACATGAACAGAAGGTTTCACAGTATCAAAATCTGTTTCTCACATCTTCAACGTGTTATGAAACTCAGTCACATGTTTTAATGAGGGCTAAAGCAATAGTACAACAATTTTTAGATTTAATGCTAAGTGAACTCTAACACAATACTGAAACACAGTCCTGTTTAATCTAAAGGTTCTTCAAAATGCAGAATTTTGTCTTCAGTATCATTAGCATTCCCTTGTATAACTTCTGAATAGAATACTTTGCTTTCCTCTGAATAACTTTCAAAATAAGACATCAACTTCTTCGAGTCGTTAGCTTTATTTCTGCTTGCATGATTCACTGATGAAAGTTGAGGTGCATCAAACATTATTAAACCACTTCTCTTTCCAGGTTTCAGCATCTCAACTACTATCGGTGAAGCAAAGTAAGTATTTTAAAACAGACATTGTTCCTTGGTCTTACACAATGTATTACTCTTGCCTAAGATATCTTAAAAGGCAATTTGGTATAATTTACACGTTTTCATGTCTTAACTATACCAGTTTTTACCCCAAGCCTCAACTTCCCCAAACTTTCCCAAAATATCTAATATTCTGAGGGCAGAGTGGTTGTTTCGTGTTTTGTTAGTTCTTTTTCAATAAGGCGAAAACCGTGTCGAGAGGCAAATAGCTATGCCCAGTATTGGAAAATAATGCTGAATTTCTTTAAACACCTTTGAGCTTTCAGTGTATTTGATAAGCATTGTCATTATTGAGGAGTTTTAGTTTTGGGAGTCACAAGAACCAGAAAATAATCTGAGACTAAGATTTTGTGCATAATTTTTTCATTAGACCTTGCTTGCTCTAAAGAACTTAGCCTCTCATACCAGATGCAATTTCACTTGCTGCCCGTCCTGAATTTGTCTCAAGCCACGGTAGTCAACCAATTTGTCTGCTTTCTTTAGTGAATTAATTCCAAATCTTGAGCTGACTTTAACTCAACAAGAAAGCATGCACAAGCTGAGCAACTATGAGTACGAGGATTTCCAAACCCCAGGTTAAGATACTTTGTGCTTTGAAGGAGAGCATCCCAACAAGTCCGTCTAACTCGGGAATTATTGTACCAATCATGCGTTCTTTCAAGATTTAGTTTGAAGAAGGTTTGTTGCTGCTACGTATGGAAAGCCAGTTTGAAGAAGATGTATTATATTTCGACTGTTGGGAAGCCGAACTTGGAGTAGTTGCAACCGCACCTATGGTAAAATGTTTCCGGTAGCCTTCACCCCAAGTTTAAAAGTATTAACTTTGTAATTTGAATGTTTCTTTTAAATATTATATATTTATGTTTGGCTCGGCTGCGTCAGTATTTATATTTTTTTAGAGACATGAATGTCTTAGCAGGGAGTGGTGCGACTGAAGAATGTAGGCTTACACAGATTATAATTTTACTTCACGACTTTTATTAATGCTTGACACGGTTTAAATAACACTTCACTGATATAGAGAGAGCTGTGAGATTTGTTTTTGTTATTAAATACTTGCAGGGAAGCGCCGTGGCCGAGTGGTTAGACCGCTCGCCTCTCACCGAGGCGGCCCGGGTTCAATCCCAGGGAACCGCATGTGGGATTTGTGGTGGACAAAGCGGCGTCTGGGCGGGTTTTCTCCGGGTTCTCCGGTTTCCCCAGCCATTCATTCCACTAACTGCTCCATCATCACCTTTCCTTTCATCCATTTCACCATCATTTCGTCTCATCTACTTCCTTCCTCCCCATACCAGGCATCGGGCTGATCTTCCATCCTGGATGTTCTGTCTGATCCATGAGTGTCTGCTCTTCGACGGGCCTCTGACCCCAGGCACCCGCTTGTAAGTCCTGGGAGGTGTAAGTCCTACATATGAGGAGGTTAAACAGATAATGAATGAAGAATATTAAATACTTGCACTTTTTAACACGTAAACTATTTTTGTCTCACACAAAAAATACATATTAAATTTCTCGAGAACCATCTCGCGTCCGGTTAGGAGCGCTGTCTACAAGCAATGCGTCCGGTTAGGAGCGCTGTCTACAAGCAACGCGTCCGGTTAGAAACGCTGTCTACAAGCAACGCGTCCGGTTAGGAGCGCTGTCTACAAGCAACGTGTCCGGTTAGAAACGCTGTCTACAAGCAACGCGTCCGGTTAGGAGCGCTGTCTACAAGCATGACTTCTGAATTTGTACAATTTGCCCTGTTTCAGTTTCTGCTTGGCTAATCCTACCCCAATAGAATACTTTAATTTAGTTTAAGCTTCTTTCTGGTTGTTGATTGGCTATTTTATAAACTGTCTCAAAAATTACATCATTGTTTCCAAGAATGACTAGTAGCATTATTAAACTTTCTAATTCGTCATTGCTTCAAGGTTACCTCATTGTTTCTTCATTTTAGCAACTTTTAACCTATTATTCTCACAGCTCCTACATTATTAAATTACGTAATACATTCACATAACATTATTAAACATGGATACAATAATATAAGCATATACAATGACTGTAATATACACTTTTTATATATTGTTGCATACACATTGCCTTAAGGCGGCCTGTTTTTGAATTTATATACTATATAATTAGACTGAAATTATTTAACTGTTCTAAATACTGCCTCAAGTTCTGATGGAAGATATAACCGCTTAACTTTATTTCTGCAGTAATGAAAAAATCTGCATTTATACTTCATTATATCCTTCTTAATAAGCTGCAGCTGTTTTTCGTACCTTTCCTGCACTTGCGAGCTTGTCCACCTCGCCTAGGTGGTGCACCCTCCAGCAATGCACCCCAGCCTGTCTCCGTACACTTTTGGAAAAATACATATGAAATAAGTATTACTTGTTCAGACAATTATTTTCAGTCTACAAACCTTTTGTTTAGACTATAAATAAAATCAGACTTGTTTGTCACTTTTCTGAATGTTGAGGCACATAATAAATCTCTCGGTCCTCTTCTTTTCCTATATAGCATCACATTCGACACAGATCTTCGTTTACTTTTATCGTCTTGCTTCCCTCTCGTCTTTTAGGCAAGTTCACTCTCATGTATTCTTATAAGAAATTGTCCTGTTGAACTTTTGTTGTATTCATATGCAGGCTGTCTCTAAAATGAATATGGTCATTGAAACACAAACGTCCTACTTTGCTCTTTTTTAATACGGTTACAGTCTATATTCAGATCTTCATATGAGGTTGCAATCGTGCACCTCTTACCCTTTTGGCTTTGACGGTTCCTGCCTTGTCTTTCACTTTTCACCTCCAGAATAAGCTTAATCTTCTAACATCTCAATAAAATGTTCCACACAAGAGTGTTCTACAACAACTGTTAATCTTATATTGAAACAGTGGCTGAACGTGAAAGAGAATTATTACGCGCAAAAACATGCAGTGTTGTCCAGAAATCAATTAGCAAACAAATGGTTTTTCTTGTTGTAGTTGTGCGAGTGTAAGGGCTATTAAATTTAACGTTTAAATAATAATATGTTCTTAGTTTCAACCTTGCAGTGTACAACAAGGATTAGCTGAGTTTTGTGAAATCTTGAAAAATGGAGATGTCAAGTTTCATGAAAATTTGCTACATTCAGGCGCCTCTTACAACGGCAAATGTTCAGTTTTGTCGTATTTTCTGTTAACCGTTGTATATGGTTCATATTAAACCACTAGAATCTATTAACAAAATTAATTTTGAAAAAAATAGCGTTTGTTGAGTTTTGTTGAAACCGTCCTCCATTTGTATACCCACTGATAAGCGATAGAGGGTAGAGAAAGTTATGTGAATGTAACAAATCAGAGTTTAGGTAATCCGTATAAACCTTCAACACACATCTACGCGTTTCGTTGTGGGTATAAAGAGGAGGTGAAAGCGATAGTTAGATTTTTAAAAAGCGGATCGTTATGTGATGTCTTTGAAATGCCATGGTTTTTGCTTGACCACGAGAAGAAACAAATAGCATTTGGAAGTTCAAACCGTCAAAGAAGACTCCTGTAAGAGATAACACCATAACAAATACCTTTATCATAAATTGTGTGCTTTAACAAAATTTACATATTTTGCACAACAAGATTTTGTCCACGGTTTACAAGTTATACACAAGTTATTCGAACTGAAAAGGACTTTACCGTCTATTCCCCGAAAATTCAAGATATTAATTTTGTTTTACATACAAATATCTTTAACATATAGGATTTCATTCAAATTCGTTAGATTTGTTTGAGAAATCAAAAAATAACGAAAGATGTTGCATGTAAAGGGTAGCTTGGCCTGCAGGGATTATATTGAAAATCATTTTCTCGCATCCTTGGTAGTTAGTTTCATGCTTAACCCACTTTTCGTCTTTGAGTTATGTTACATACTAGGTGGAGTAGATATTGCGTTACCTCAAAAATTCGATATAGAAATTTCACCATCAATGCATGTTTTGAGGTCCTCTGAATTGAAAAGAGCCTTTTTAGAAAAATGTCCATATATACACCTGTGTGTGTGTGTGTGTGTGTGAGAGAGAGAGAGAGAGAGAGAGAGAGAGAGAACGCCACCAAGCATGATATTTAGGTTCAGTAACTTCCAAAGATGCGACAAGTATATTTTCAAGAAAATCGTTCACCTCAAACTACAAGGAAGACATTTCGAATTTTTTTTATTTCCTAAAAATGGCTCTAACGATTGTGATTATGAGTTCATATATTAAAGATATTTATATTATAAATAAAAATTACCTTGAGTTTTCTGGGAATAGCCTGTGAAGTCCTCTTCATTACGTAGTAACATTTTATAATTTTGTATAACTGGTAGATTTTAAGGGATAGAGGAAAATATACTACAGAAAAAATGTAGATCTCTTTAAAACACAGTTTATTTCCAATAACTTCTTTGTGGCATCAGCTGTTCCTTAGATATCCGTTATTAATGGGTCGAATTGTTCAATACTTAGCCATTCCTTTAAAGTTGTGTCGATTTTCAGGAGGAGAAGCGGGAGGACCGGATGGGATGGATGACTAATAGCAAAGGAGGCGGTAGCTGGTGCGAGGACAAGTGAGATGCACTGAAGAAGAAAGTGGGCAGATCGGTGGAGTATAAGTGGGAGTTACTGCCGACATGTAGAATAGCTTTGTTGGACATTAAATAATAGATGTGAAAGTGAAGTTATTGTAAAATAGTTAATATGATATCAATATAAATTAAGTGACGAGGAAGTGAAGTGTAAATTAATAATTGTGAATTTAGTATATATTTTAGTGCTGAGAAGTTATGGTATAAGAGTGAATTGATTATAAATCAAAAGTTAACTAATTAGGGTATATAATTATATAAACACCTCAAAAGAAATAAAAGAACATAAATTTAAATATCTCCTAAACAACTAAAGTAGACAAGGACAAAAACGTTTTAGCCATAAATGAATTATTATGAATTATTTGTTTATTATAGGTTAGTTTTGTATTGGAGGTGCTGGATACCAGTACCTAAGTTGTTCGTTTCCGATGTATATTCAGTTAGAATTTATTTAGATGGTTTAGTGAGATAGCTGGCTACTAGTTAGTTATTTTTACTGGCTACCAGCAGAAGTGTAATTGTTGTATGTTTATTTTGAGTTAGTAGGTGGTAATTTAAAATTTTATGTTAGTTACTTATTTACTTCTACTTTTTTGTATTTTTTATTACATATAATCAATTATCTGTACAATGATAATGCAAGTGTATTGTACTAATAAACTGAAAATTTGTTAATACACGTCCCGGTTTAGGTAACAGAGGTTTATCTAGTAGATAGGAAAATAAACTTTCTTATATCCACTAACTAGCGACAGAGGGTAGAGAAACTCATGCGCATATAACCCTTTAGATTTCTTTTATTTAGGGAGCGTCAAAATGTGTATTTGCGGTAAAATTATGCGACCGAATTTTTGGATGTAATGCAGTAAATCTGCTACATAGGTAAGTAGTAGAGAAAATGAAAGGTTACGGAGCTAGTTCTTAAAAATAAACAAATCTGAACAGGCTTGTTCATACGTAATGCTCCTGTTCATATATTGGTAGTACCATTGCTGTCGATTAATATGTTCTTACTGTTTGGTGTGCACTAACAGACATAGTGGTACTCTTTGTCGTTATTTAGTTTAGACATTTCTAGTTACGAATATTTTTCAGAATGCACCTGTGCCTTGTTGCTTATGTAACCTTACTTTACTGGCAGTTATAATGGGGTAGATACACAAAAATAACCAATTTAAATCTACTGCTTGTCATATGTTGTGTGTTCAACTAACATAAGGAGAGGAAACAAGAATTCGTACTAAAATACTGCTGCAGTTCAAACAATGTTGAAAACAAAAACCTCGTTTTTGGTGTCAAGAAGTAAAACGAAATGGTGGGAGTGCTTGCTAGGCTTATGGACACTGCGATAATATGTTAGAAGTGCTTCACCCTTTTGTGAGGAAGCTAACTTCAAATGTGGCTGCACTTGAATTTGGTTCCCGAGCATTGAGAAGCTGGTTGCAGCGTAGCTTTAAATGTAACAACCGACGTTGGAGATCTGCAAGCGCCGATATCTCTCTGCGACAATTCACACGTTGACTTCTCTCCCAGCATTGTAGAATTTGTTTTGCACGAGCTATGCACCCAGTATTGATATCAGGTCGAGGTACTGTGAAACGACTCTACCGAAGTTCAGAAAATTTGAATTTATTCTGAAATACCAATCTCTGGTCACACACAACATTCCAATTTTAGCGAAAGTTTTCTTACCCGCTGACCTATTTTACAAGTCTTTCTAGCTAAAGATGCGCGTACGGAATATTGATATCAAAGTCACATTTCGAGTTTTCGATTGCACCTGATGTCAACGTTTGCAACTGATGATCTAAGCCATTTCCGAGATATTTGTTATTAATGGTTCCAATTTATTGATATTTTTGTCATTATTTTTTTGCTATGTCAGTAAGAGTATGAAATTTTAGGTCCAGCATAAGGTGTCCAGTTCTTAAAGCATTTGACTATAGCTATTTGCTTTGTATCTGTAAGAAAATGTATGATGTAACTATTTCTACAAAAGTTTATGTAGATTAAAATTAAATAGAAAAATAAATCTTCATAAGAATAGTTTATATAGCCAATAATAAACGATAGGTTAGAGAAAGACATAACAACATAACACATATATTTTAAATTTGGTAGGTACCAAATCCAGCGATGTTCACATAGCATCACCATTACTAATGCAGGATTCCTAGGTCGCGTATTTGCATTGATTATTAGGCACATCAATTTGGGTGACATGATTGCCGACCTTAAAATAAATGACGTAACAACGCTTCAAAATTATGAATTACGGTACATTTTAAAGAAATCACGGTAGTATGATATGCAATCTTTACATATTAGGTAGTGCTTCGTCGATATATTAAAGTTCTGGAATGAAGATAAAACGCATTTTGACAATACAATAATACTTGAAACTAAGAGTGTAAAAAAACTCGCTAAAGCTGACTCCACCGAAGAAATTCACTACCGCACTTTTATCACCCACTCCACAGTGCTGCAATTATAACTGGTCTTCATATTTATTCGTCTTTTACAGGCAGTCGGTTTAAATGAATGACGTCCTTATTAGTTCAACGAGCCCATTGTCTCAAAGGGAGGTGCAGAATTGAACCTTGGAATGCATGCTTTCCGACTTCGTAAACAGGTTAATGCACTGCGGCGGTGCAGAGCTGGTTTTCACTAGCGCATTTTGGGCATTCTTTGCACGTGTGAACGACGGGACTACCGATCATAGAATTTGCATTATAGATTGCTACTTCCGAACTGGAAGGATACGAGGGGGAGTCTATCGTTAGGATATTAATAAAACACAAAACACAGTTGTTTTACTTAACAAAAACGGAGAAACAAATAAAATGTTTAAAATATGTATAAAGGTAACTTCAGTCGTTTTATAAAAAAATCTTATGTGTTACACTCATATGACTTTCTCTACTCTTGTACAAACTATTTTTACAAACGCTTATTCTCCATATGTTTCATGTTAATCGAGATGTTAATCTATTTGCTAATTTTCTTGCAGGTGCAAGGGGAATATGGTAGGCTTTAAGCAATAGTCAAATATTTTAAGAGCTGGTTGCTATGTGGCTCATTCCATTCTCTTTGTATGTACAGGACATAAAAAAGATGAATAACGAATTGCCATTTGAGAAAAAGTATTGGAAAATTTAAGGGTATAACAAGCAATATCTCGAAAATGGTTCACTCAACAACAAAAATGTATATGACATAAATTGTGTGGTTTAACGCGATCTACACTTTTTGTGTAGTACAATTTTGTCTATCTCTTAGGTTTACCAGTTATGCAAAAGTCGTTCACAATGAAGAATACTTTTGGAGACATTCCCAGAAAATTCGAGATATATATTTCATTTGTCATGAAAATATCTTAAATATATGACATTTTAATCAAAATCGTTAGAGGCATTTTTGAGAAAATCAAAATTTTCGAAAAATGTTCCATGTAAAGTGTAATCTGGGGTGGGGGATTTTCTTGAAAACCTTCGTGTCGCATTTTTGGAAGATACCGAACGTAAATACCAAGTTAGGTGTTTATCCGACTGTTCGTTTCTGAGTTATGCTGTTCACAGACACACAGACACACACAAGGACATGTTTCCAAAAATGCTATTTTTGGATTCAGGGGGTCTCAAAACATGTATTTCCGGTGAAATCTCGTATCGAATTTTTGGGTGGAATACAATACTTCCCCTACTTACTATACGTAGTAGAGAAAATGATAAGTTGTGCCGTTAAAACCGAGACACTCTATGCTACATAAACCGTCCATTTATTTAGGTTACCTATTAGCATACATTTTGAGATATCAAGTTTACGAGAAGCAAGCGAAAGAAATTCAAAATATAATACTGGTAAGGTACGATACAAGTTTCATTTCACTAAGGTGACCTCGTAACTGTTGACATTCACCCCTTCCACTCATCTTTCGCTAGTCCTCTGCCAGAGGTACTGATGATGAACTCGCTCCAAAGTACTGATGTCATGTGCAGACAACCGACTGGCGGCAACGGCCGAATGTATCCGAAGGCTCCGCACTAAGCTCTAAGGTTCTGACTTTTCCGTACATCCGGAAATATTGTAGTGGGCTGTCGCAAAGTAAACCCGCGGACGGAGGGCTGCATCAGATTACGTTAAATTTCGAGAAGTGTTGTAATGAGGATAGTACTGACTTTGCGGACATCAGGGTGCAGAGCAGTCGCTTAAAACCATATCTATTCACAGAGAATGAAGTTCAACTCTCGCAGTTCACTTCGCGACATGAACGACGCCGAGACCATGTCTCTCAAGGGGTCTGGGCCCCACCCCAATAGGTTAACCTGTGTGTCGGCAAGATCTTCTAGAGCATTACAGGTAAGGAATGTGTGGATACAGTTAAGTTACTGCAAGTACGACCCTTACACCGAGGGGCCCCAACCCCATTTTAAGTTATTTGAGAAAATAATAATTTTATATAACCTGGTTCTTATTGAATTCACCCTAGAGACCCGAACATTCTTTATGGCGCCTTGCACCCCGGTAGCGCCCAGTTCTAATACCTGAACCTATTCCGCCGTTGTACGCAATCCTCGGGGTGGACAGCCCCTAAGAATCACTACAAATATAGTGAAGGCGCCCGGTATAGCACCTCTAAAATTTTGGTAGGATGCCGGGTATAGTGCGCCTCCCCCCAAAACGGTGGCTCAGCCTCTTGCCAGAATTTTCAACATTTTTATAGTCTCCTCTCTCTCTATCGCCGCAGTCTTCATAACTTCTCCTCTCTTAATCCGTCCACACGGGGCACATCAAAGTCAATCCTTACTTGAAGATGTTCCACGTACTACATTTAGTAGAACCCACCCTCCCAACATCTTACATTCTGATATATTCTTAGGCGCATGTAGTAGTGTAGATGTCAGGAATAACATGTTAGTAGCCCTAGGGTACAAACTTTCTTTTTCGCGACCTAATGTGTTAGAATGATAAGCAAGTACTAACTTAGATTGCATGGCAGTATCTGCATGCGGCTTTACAGATCCGACCAGCTCTGTTTCACAAGAAATCAGAAAAGTGTGTGCGGAGCTAGCGGAGTACAGAGCGAACAATTAAAATTTCAAGAATTTTCTATTTGGGATTTAAGGAAAATTACCAAGGAGCTAACGGTGGACGCGCAAACCGCAAACCAATGTTTGATTACGGTGCGGAAAAATTGTTCAGACGCCAAGCCCTCGCACTTGCAGTATAGGCACACAAGCAAAAAGGGGTAAAAGAGATGATCGAATTAGAAGTGTAAATACCAAACTGGAGTCACTATAGCAGGAGATAGTGCAGCAGCAAGCATAGGTCACCATATACAAGTTTACCATCTTCTAGTTCCGGGCACCTTCTCGGGTAGGCCAGAGGAAAGTGTAAGGAGCTACTTGCATAAATTTGAAACAATCACTCGCGCGAAACAACTGGAATGGAGCGACATAAACTTCGATATTTGGAGTGTTATCTCAACAATAGAGCATTAAATTAGAATAAAACGTTCGCATACAGACACACGAGTACGACATGGGAAAACTTGAAATGAGATTTACTAAATGCCTTCGTGCACGCGGCCGAAGAGGAAATCCTTGGATTGAAATTGCTTGCAGGATTTAAACGAGCCCAAGGAACAGTGCGCACACGACGCAATATCTATGGAACACCTAGTTAATTTTAAAATATCAGAAATGGAACAGACAAACACATCCTAGGGGGATTAAAGCCATTGCTCATGGAACAGATGTTACCTAATATCCCACAAATTGCCCTATTCAATTTGTATGGAGAATAGATTCAGCACGTTATCTAGCAGGGAAGATAGTTGACCTAATTACTGCACAGGTCACCACTCCCAGCGGGCACGAACAAGTTGTGCAGAAAGAAATATCGGACATGTCTAAAATTATGGAGGAATTGACACGGTAGGTGCAACGAATTAAAGTTAATTCCCACTCACTAACCCCAACATAATCACACAGCGCCAATCAGGCAGAAACTACGGACCACCGCCCAAATCCAGAGTGAAAACGCCTACAATCAGAGAAGAGCGGTGTCCACAAAACCTATGTGTGGCTATTGCAAAATGATAGGACATGTGATAGCAAATTGTCAACCCACGAGAAAAAATCTAAATTTTCACTCGCAGCCTGCAAGCAATCGTCCCGTAAGAGCCATAGTGGCCAGCGTGTCGGAAACTGTACAACCAGCAAGCGCATTACAAACAATAGGAACAGTTAATGTGAGACTAAAGATAGATGTTTTAGTAGGCATACGCAGCTCGGTGAGCATTATAGAGAATAGCTTATTAGGAGCAAATAAACAGGCAGCACCCCAAGATGATTTCCCCATACATAAATAATCATTTACTTACCGCGCAAGATCAAACTAACGCAAATGGCTAATGGCAGGAGTTTCAAGAACAGTTTTTGGTAATAAAACATTTTCCGCTTACTATGGTACTAGGGATGGATTTTCCTCTCACTAATAGCGCAATGACGTTTACATTGCTTGACGGTAATGAGGCTAGAATAGCATGTAAAGAAAAGCAAGAATGCCCGCGGACACAAACGCTTGAATCCGATTCATAGAAAGCTATAAGCAAAGCAATATGCGACCTACACACAGAACTATTTCCATTCACCATTACACAAGTAAATATTAAACTTCTACTATTTCCTACAAATACACTATAACTGGAACCATATGTAGTCCTTCGTGGTGTAGTGATTAGCACCTATAGTTCCCAAGGTCACGGGTTCAAACACGGTGAAGGTCGACGGATTTTCTGGGGCGTAAAAATCCTTAGCATGGCTTCCCTCGGAAGGGAAGTAAAGCCGGTGGTTCCGTGTCGTAGGTTTATGGCGCGTAAAAGAACCTCAAGCCTGATAAATAGGCTTCTGAGAAAAATTACCGGTCTTTCACGCCCTATATAGAATGGGTCGCAATTGACCACAACAGTTAAAGAGCGTCCATAAATAAAATGCAGTTCAATTCAACTAGAACCATGTATTAATAACGCGCAGAAAAACGCATTAACATTTTACCAACATCATGCAACAATGTTGCGAAATCGGGTGATTCAGGTACAAAATAACACAGCTATCCAAAGATTATTTAAAGGAACCACGTTCGCAATCGTATACAAGTTGCGTTAGTCCAAGTGGATGCGTTTACACGCAAAACGTTGAAGCACATAGACATTAAAGACGCTGAAAAATTTAATGTTAATTCGCAACTGGAGGAACGATAACATGAACAGTTTCATAAATATTAGAGGGATACGGACATGTCTTCGCAACAAGCTTGCAACAATTGTGTATCATGGATAGGGCAGAATATTAAAATAGAGCCAACTAATACCTCGTCGATGAAGCAAGAACAGCACAGGGTGTCTCATAACCAGAGCGAAATAGTTATCAGCCAAGTTAAAGAAATGAAAGACGCGGGAGTAATCGGGACTAGCAAAGTAGTTGGAGCTCACCAGTGATTCTAGTCAAGAAGAAAACAGGAGAATATCAGTTTTGTGTAAATTACAGGAACCTCAACCTGCAAACAGCTTCATCAACAAACCCATTGCCGAAAATAGACTTCATCTGCTACATTGGAGGTTCAAATTTTATCACACTCTTGATTTACTCCACGCATATTTTCAAGTACCAATGGCCCAGTAAAGCAAAGATTACCCTTCGTTCGTCACTCCAAATGTACAATTCGAATCTGAGGGATTAGGATTTGGGCTAGCGAACGCGCCAAAAGCTTTACAGAAATTGGTAATTACTGAAGATCTACGGTACAAGAAAACACTAATATACCTAGGTGACATAATAATCTTTGCAGGCACATTTTAGGAGCTATTGTCGAACCTGGAGGCAGTATTCAAAATAATTCGAAGCATACAAATATAATCTCAAACCATGGAAATGGTTTTATTTTTTGGAATGAGTAAAATAAAGCCTCTAGGGTACGAATTTTCGGTAGCGGGTATACAACCCGATAAGGATAAAATTCAGATAATTAAACAACTAAGGACCTCAAGGAATGTCAAAGAAGTGAGACAACTCTTAGGATTGTTTTCCAATATAGGAGTTTTGTCAGTAGCTTTGCCAGCGGTCGTAAAGCCACTAAACGATCTAACGAAAATACACTAAAAATTTGTATGAGGGAGAGAACAACAGGAAACCTGCCAAAAATTAAAAGAGTTAACGATTTTAGCATATTTTATACCAGGGGCCAAAACGCAAATGCATTGCGGCGCCAGTATGTACGGCATAGGATTTTGCCTTCTTCAGGAACAGGAAGAAAAGATGCATTCAAGAGTTTTCGCCTAGCGCTCTGAGCCAAGCCGAAAATAAATTACAGCGTGTCAAAGATTTACTAACTGTCATGTATGGATAATCAAAGCTTCGTCACTATATTCAAAGTTATCCCGTAACAACAGTGACATGGCATGCTTGTCTGTGACACTTAATTAAAGTCAGGGAAACTTCAAGAAGGTTTGCATGCTACAACTTAATGCTGCAGGAATTCGAGTACACGGTACAACAAAAATCACGACCGAAACAAAGACGCGACTGCTTGTGAAAAATGCCCATGGATTCGCTGGAAAGCGAAACAATGCAGGAAAGCGAGGATACTGTCTACTAGAACCAGTAGAAGTAGTCCAAAAGCAGAGAGAGGACCAAAATTAAAATCACTGATACAAGCCTTGAAACAGCCAAGCATGGCAAACGCTAAGCTAACCCGACAGGCTTTATTTCCGTGGGGGGAAAATACATTACTGCATTCGACCCCCAGCCGGTTTGCAATGGCTGGGGGATATGTGGGGCTCGCCGCTCAAAGCGCGGAATACCCACTAAAAACCCTACCACGTGTTAATTGCGTATTGCTGTGTAAAATGTGCATTCATGCTTGCATGCTTTAGTCGGGTCCCGTATAGCACCCCGGTTAGTATGTGAATCGCTACTTGGCTGGCATGCATTGCATGCGAGCGCGTCAAATGATACTTACTGGTATTGCCCATGAAACCTGAACAATACCAGTGGTTTATATGCGTATTTCTCATGTTTGCAATACATGCTTAATATAATGTTTAAGTTCTAATTTGTGTGTTGTTTGCAGGGAGTGCCTTTGTGTTATATGACTTAACGTAAAGTTACTGCTAAGTTAGGTGTGTATTGTAGAACTAATTTTATGCATAATTGAAAACTTGGTGAGGTTGCGTTCTGTGCTGTTCTTCCCAGGGATTCTTGTTCGTCAAGAGGGCACAGGCGTCTGTCGTAGCATCCGGCCTTCTAGGTCCTTCGTTGTACTCGTTGTTTTGCTGGTCGGCATTTTCGTCTGTGTGAACGACTACATAATGCAGTGGCCCATCTTTCACTGCCCACGTCGTTCACGGTGGGAGACCCCTTCTCCCGGGCCGCCTCAGTGCTTGCTGAGTACTTGAGGGCTCTGCGACGGGTGTGGGCTGAAAGAAGGGTACAAAAATAAGAAAAAGATTAGTAATGGGGTATAGGGATTAGAAGTCCTGTGTCGTATCCTTGTCACGTTTGGAATATATTATCTAGAAACTGTTGGATTTGTTCTTCCGTGTTGTCTTGTGATGGCGTTCTATCGAATGGAGAAAGTGGCCTATTATGTTTGTAGTTTTCGGAATCGTAGTTCCCTAACGCTCTAACTAAATCATTGTGATGTACGCGTAAGCTTTTATATATATAGTAAGTTAGCTTTTTAATGAATTCTTCTACTGTGTGCATTTTTAGTTCCTCGTGGAGTAAATCAGATGGCGCTACGTACGGTACCTTAGCTACCATGCGCAAAATTTTATTTTGAAATGCCTGTAGTTTTTTATGTATGTTTTGGCGGCATACCCCCTAGACAGGTGCAGCATAAGTGAATATTGGTCGTATCAGTGTTCTAAATAGCGTGAGACTCATATTGAGATTCAGCTGGGTGTCCATGCTGATGAGCTTGCCTAATTGGGCGTTTGCTTTTCCCCGTATTTGAGTAATGTGTTTTTTCCACTTTAGGCCTTGATCCATTTTGAGACAAGCCATGTTACGGTGTCCTTCCACTCGATGTTTTCACCAAATATGGCAAGTGGCGGTAAATGGTGTTTCAAAAATCTGTGGTTGTTGCGTTTTGTGAATATTACAAATGTATTAACGTCTGATGTATTGTATAGGAAAACCACAGATGGTAAAGGAGTCATGCATTTGCTAGTCGTTCCAGATAGTTTAATACAAGAACTACAACACAACAATCATAACGACGCACTAACTTGACACTTTTCCTAAATTTAACTCACAATTCTATTGCATAAGGATGAAGAAGTATGTACAAAATTATGTGAAAATCTGATCTTTTGTAAGCAACGAAAGGGACCAGTGAACCAGAGAGACATAGGACTAATGCAGTCATATTTAGTAGAAAGATTTTCAATTGACATCCTGAGACTTTTCCGAAATCGGGAACAGGTAAGCGTTACGTAATAGTGGGCACAGAGTTAGTGCAGATATTTGGAGCTTCGCGCAGTTCCAAAAACCTGTAGAATATGTCGCCGAGTTCATTCTGGATGACGCCATTTTTTCGCCACGGTACGTCAAAGTATATGTTATCAGACATTGGGTCAGTATTCATGAGTGAAGTGGCATAAGAATTACTTAGGATAATGGGAACAATTCCAAGTTTTACAACAGCTTACAGATCACAGTCTAACGGATTCGCAGAAAGAGCAAATGGAGAGATTGCTCAGGTAATAGGTAATTATGCAAATTCACAACACACAGACTGGGTCAATAATTTGCATAATATTTGGTTTGAAATAAATACAAGAAATGAAGCACGAAATTCTCGCATTTTGAACTATCTATGCACGAAAGCCCGTGCTACTACCTGATGTATAACTACAGGGTACAACAAAAAATTTATTCGTGCAGAAAACAAAAGACGCTATTTTAAAAGCAAGAGCTTTGACCATGAAAAGCATAGAAAAGGCCAGGAAAAGAAACGCTTATATAATCGAAATAGGAGACACGTGAAATATAAAATTGGTGACCCAGTGAAAGTCTTTGTTAATTACTTAGACGGGTCCATACAGGATATTACAAAAATGAAGTCACCTAAACTATGTGATAAAAGTAATTATTTCCAGAAAATTACAAAAGGTGCACAAAAGCGGGATCTAGCGATACTATGCGTGAGAGGAAGAAAATCAAGAACGGTTATCGACACACAGTAGCAGCGGAAAAAATACTGGCCCTGATAACCACACAGTACGACAATAAGCAACAATTACGTCTCCTATTCTCATTACACTATACGTTAGGACAACTCTTTTGACCTTACTAGTAGGGCTCATTCTGATAATGCGCCCAAAACTGATTACAGTAACAACTATTCCGAACACCGCCGCGAGCTCTATAGCACCAGAGGTCCCATCGAAATAATCGAAATAATTTTTAACGATGGGACGATACCATTATTTCCCGATACTCGATACTGATGTCTTTTGAGCACCGATAGTCGATCCTAGATACTCACTTTATACAAACTGTAAATGCGACAGCTTCTTAACTGAATTTTATTATGTGCCTTTGTTCTTGTGTTCTTTTCGATGTATAAACGCATGTGACCACTTTCGTATTGTATGCTAATTCTGACATTATTCCTGTTTGATATTCTTCAATGACAGATATTTTCTTGATAATTCCTATGTTATGTATGCTCCATTGTTAATAAAGACTGAGTGTAATAATAATAATAATAATAACAACAGTAATGATAATAATAATTTCTTTGCTTTCGTTTTATTTCCCTACATTTATTACTGAAAATTTATTTTAAACACTTGTCTGTTCATATGATGAGAATTAGTCCTACGGTTAAACTACGCTCTTGATCCGAGTTTGACTTACATAAACACAAATAGATGAAAGGAAAGAACACATATTTCCATGGGCTGTATTATCTCAGCTCTTAACTTCCGATTCGTTTCTGCTGGAATCACAGATTTTTATCACTGGAGTAGGTAAACGTGATAACAAGTTACCAAGTCAGACTATTGCGGAAAAGTGATTTAATGCGTCAGCTAACCACCTTCATTCACAACTCAGTAACGCTGTATGTTACACGAGTACTTCTACACCTTCCCACACTGTTTTGCATGTTTACGTTTAGACAAGAGAGTATGGAATGTTGCATTGATTCACCCACAGAAACGCAGATAAGGTCTATCAAGAACTATAGACTACCAATTCTTTGGAGACGCGTGCGTGGCAATAATGTGAAAACTTTCATTCCTTATCTAGCATAAAGTTAAACGAAATCAGTTTCAAGACTGCAAAACTTAAACATTTGAAAGTATCGTAGGGGTATCTCAAGTTGTTAGACATACTTCGATACGACCGCGTATTGAGAGTATCGAGATATCTACGGTATCGAGGTCCCATCCCTATAATTGCTTCCTAATTCTATGCATAACAATAAGGAACTACATTGCTTATAAAAGTTTTGAAAAGCGGTGCTATAAATATAAAATAACAGATTGTAATTTTCACAGACACAAGAATCACGAACGGGAAAGAATGGAATCTTAATGTTGGCAACACGAACAGACCATGAAACAGAAGAAGAGCAGGCCTAAACACGGCCAAGAAAAAAGGAGAAGAACCCTCATTAGGTAAACGAGCACAAATATATCGAGAAGCTCTCACAGTACAGCAAGACACTTCGATAATAAGCACACACAGGAACAAGTTAGTAGACAATACGCAAAACTCCACATGCGATGCCGCACGAAAAAATAAAATGCAGGGAAAACAGAGCGAGAACACGCACCTTCCGGAGAGCAGAGTCAAACTCTAACTACACTTCCAGGACTGACAGAAAAAGGCGGAAGGAAACAATATCCTAACTCAACATCCCCTCAATCGTGCGTGGAAAGTAAACCTTGATCACACAGTGGTGGGACGGGATAGGAACTACAAATCGAGGAACAATACTTGAAGTTAATATGAAACAAAGGAGAAAGAAAAGTGCAAAACAAAGTTCTCCCTTTATCCCGCTATCCACCTTAGTAAAAAATAAGTATACGCTAATGATAAGGAGTAAAATTGTTTTTCCCTCGAATACTGGTGGTATGTGTAGGATTCTATATGTACACTCCAATCGATTTAACATACTTGGGTTTAGCTGCGTACATCAAGCATTTACCCCGTTTACATGAGGCAGGGCAAATAATTAATTGGTGAGTGATGTCTACCGCTGTTTCAGGAAGGAAGCCAGCCTAACTACCGGAAGTAAGGAAGCAGCCCTTAGCAAGACGGTCAGGGGAAACCCAGCGGGAGGGGTGAGTACAAATAAAAAGGATGAGCCAGGTAAAATTGCTTAAATGCTATTTCTTTTTCGTATAAAATAATCAGATTTTCCAGGGAAAAGTATAGCGTCTGACTCAAAGCTTAAATATAGAAGTTACTATGGGCCTCCCAGCAGTTTGTTTCAGGTTGTTTGTTTGTTCTCAACAAGATGCGAGACTAGAGATACAGACAAAGTATAATAGAGAATTCTCCGAATATGCGACCCCAGTAATCAGGGCAGGTATAAAAAATTTCTTTAAAAGCTCGCTTAGGAGGAACACTAAGAAAAAGGATAGGATAATGGGTCTAAGGTCGAGGCAAGCCAAGTTGTGCTCCAAGTCTTAAAGGCCACAAATAAGCATGAGAGACTGTAGAGAAGATGTATATGGTGTGTTCTCAGATACAGGGAGAATTTTTGGGATAGCCTATATGCTTCCCCCGTGGAATAAACTTCCAAAAAGGGAGATAAAGGAACAAGTACTACAAGTAAGGAGACTTAAGGAAAACTGGATCAATTTCAGGATTCATCTTTCCCTAGAGAGGTTTATCCGTAGATGTTATGAAAAAAAGGAGTTAAACAGTCCTATTCAATAGAAGTGAGCGTTCAAAACAAACGAAGTGTAAGAAGGCAGGCGTTGAGAACAAAAAGAGGAAAATCAGTGGGGAACATATTGAGTACAACCTAGCAAAAAAAAAAAGGCCCCCAGAGAGAGAAACGAAGCAAACGAATATAACAAAGAATAAGTGTAAAGGAGAAACGGCAAGCGCCAGGTGAACCAAGAGAGAGCCAGGCAGCAGTAATAAGAAAAAGGAAGAACAGACAAAACAACACACTCACCTCCCTTCGTACACCCAGTGAGAGCGATCATCTCTCTTTCTAGAAACAGAGACCGACAGACATACAGAAATGAAAATGTACAAAACAAATTCTGTAAAAATAAAAATGTACAGGCAAACTAATACCTGCAAGAACTTAAAAACACCGTGTAATACCTAAAGGGTGCGTTAAGATTATTTTTGTTTGGCCTCTCTCTCCATTTTTAATGCAGGAGCCCAGAAAATAGTGACAGGAGTACACACTTTCAAAATTTAACCCCCACACTCGTTCTAAACTGATCCCTGATATTGAAAACTAAAAGCAAATTGGTCACAAAACCCTCCCGCAGTACTGCGGTTGACAGTGAAAGAGCAACGGTAAGCAAACAAGGAACAGGGAGACAACGATAGAAAGGAAATAGAACAGGCTAGTTACAGGAACTTAGTAGTAGCGATGTTTATATTCCTGGAAGCTGTCAAATTTAGTGAAAACAGTAGCAGTGTATTCTTACAAGTAACCGCTGGTAACCATCGGTGTGTACTCAGCAGGAATCTTTACGGCAGCAAGCAGAGACAAAACAGAGAAAGCGAAAGGACACTGTACAGTGCCGAGCATAGAATATAGGTGGAGGTAAGCCAACAATCCTACAAGAAGACCCACACATCGAACCCATAACCTATGATATCCCAACCTCTAAAAAGTTCACCGAGGGGCCCCTAAAGCCATTTTAAGTAATTTGGGAATACAATCATCAGTGTTTATATAACTCCCGGGCTCTTACTGAAAATCCCCTAGAGACCTGAACATCCCCTATGGCACCTTGCACCCCGGTACGGACTAGCTCTTTCATCTGAACCTAACCCTCCGTTGTAAGCAATCACGCGGCGTACAGCCCCTAAGGTTCGCTACAATGTTATAACAAATACATATCACAAGTAGGAATGCGTGCTTAATTAAACGTACTGCCAACATTGTAACAATATAATGATGATTTAATATTAACAGATATTGATAGACAAAAGTATTGTACACTGTAGTTGGTTATATGTAATAGTATAACTGTTTTATCGTTATAATGTTAACAACTTTTAAAATGTTGTATATTTTTTCAGTACAGTAAGCCTAGCGCCTTAAAATCATCGTATATTCCCATAATTATCGTACATGTTGGCATCCATGGGCGACATACAATTATGAGACGTACTAAAAGTTTGGGAAGTGGTTCAAAACTGTAGTAACAGAGCACAAGAGTTTTTAGTAGTATACATGTTGTGAGAGATACTCAAAGTTTGGGACGTAGTTCATGAAGGCAGCAACAGAACACAGGATTTACTGGTAACAGTGTAGGAAGTATATTTAAAATTTGGGACGTAGTTCAGGAAGGGAGTAAGAGAACACAAGATTTACTGTTAACAATGTGAGAATTATCTCGAAGTTTGGGGTGGTGGTTCAAGAAGGCAATAATAGAACACAATATTTATAGGTAACAATGTGAGAAGTATACACGAAGTTTGTGGATGGTTCAAGAAGGCAATAATTAACACAATATTTATAGGTAACAATATGGAAGTATACTCGAAGTTTGTGGCTGGTTCAAGAAGGCAATAATAGAACACAATATTTATAGGTAACAATGTGAGAAGTATACTCGAAGTTTGTGGATGGTTCAAGAAGGCAATAATAGAACACAATATTTATAGGTAACAATGTGAGAAGTATTCTCGCAGTTTGGGGATGATTCAAGAAGGCAGTAATAGGACACAAGATTTACTGGTAATAATAGGAGAAGTATACTCGAAGTTTGGGGATGTTTCAAGAAGGCAGTAATAGGACACAAGGTTTACTGATAACAATATGGAAGTATACTCGAAGTTTGGGGATGATTCAAGAAGGCAGTAATAGGACACAAGATTTACTGGTAATAATAGGAGAAGTATACTCGAAGTTTGGGGATGATTCAAGAAGGCAGTAATAGGACACAAGATTTATTGGTAACAATATGGAAGCATTCTCGCAGTTTGGGGATGATTCAAGAAGGCAGTAATAGGACACAAGATTTACTGGTAACAATATGGAAGTATTCTCGCAGTTTGGGGATGATTCAAGAAGGCAGTAATAGGACACAAGATTTACTGGTAACAATATGGAAGTATTCTCGCAGTTTGGGGATGTTTCAAGAAGGCAGTAATAGGACACAAGATTTACTGGTAACAATATGGAAGTATACTCGAAGTTTGGGGATGATTCAAGAAGGCAGTAATAGGACACAAGATTTACTGGTAATAATAGGAGAAGTATACTCGAAGTTTGGGGATGTTTCAAGAAGGCAGTAATAGGACACAAGACTTACTGGTAATAATAGGAGAAGTATACTCGAAGTTTGGGGATGATTCAAGAAGGCAGTAATAGGACACAAGACTTACTGGTAATAATAGGAGAAGTATACTCGAAGTTTGGGGATGTTTCAAGAAGGCAGTAATAGGACACAAGATTTACTGGTAATAATAGGAGAAGTATACTCGAAGTTTGGGGATGTTTCAAGAAGGCAGTAATAGGACACAAGACTTACTGGTAATAATAGGAGAAGTATACTCGAAGTTTGGGGATGATTCAAGAAGGCAGTAATAGGACACAGGATTTACTGGTAACAATATGGAAGTATACTCGAAGTTTGGGGATGATTCAAGAAGGCAGTAATAGGACACAAGATTTACTGGTAAAAATAGGAGAAGTATACTCGAAGTTTGGGGATGTTTCAAGAAGGCAGTAATAGGACACAAGATTTACTGATAACAATATGGAAGTATACTTGCAGTTTGGGGATGTTTCAGGAATACAGCAATTGGACACAAGATTTACTGATAACAATAGGAGAAGCATACTCGAAGTTTGGGAGGTAGTTCAAGAACAGTAAGAACACAGGACTTACTGGTAACAATGTGAGAAGTATACTTAAAGTTTAGGAGGTGTTTTAAGAAGTTGGTAACAGAGCACAAGAGACTTACTGGAAACAATGTGAGAAGTATGCTCAAAGTTTAGGAGGTGGTTTAAGAAGGTGGTAACAGAGCACAATACTTATTGGTAACAATGTGAGAAGTATACTCAAAGTTTAGGAGGTGGTTTAAGAAAGTGGTAACACAGCACAAGAGATTTATTGGTAACAATGTGAGAAGTATACTCAAAGTTTAGGAGGTGGTTTAAGAAGGTGGTAACACAGCACAAGAGATTTATTGGTAACAATGTGTGTGGTATACTCAAAGTTTAGGAGGTGGTTTAAGAAAGTGGTAACAGAGCACAAGAGACTTACTGGTAACAATGTGAGAAATATACTCAAAGTTTGGAGGTGGTTTAAGAAGGTGGTAACAGAGCACAAGACGTATTGGTAACAATGTGAGAAGTATACTTAAAGTTTAGGAGGTGGTTTAAGAAGGTGGTAACAGAGCACAAGACTTACTGGTAACAATGTGAGAAGTATACTCAAATTTAGGAAGTGGTGTAATCAGCTGGTAACAGAGCACAAGAGACTTATTGGTAACAATGTGAGAAGTATACTTAAAGTTTAGGAGGTGGTTTAAGAAGGTGGTAACACAGCACAAGACTTATTGGTAACAATGTGAGAAGTGTACTCAAAGTTTAGGAGGTGGTTTAAGAAAGTGGTAACACAGCACAAGAGATTTATTGGTAACAATGTGAGAAGTATACTCAAAGTTTAGGAGGTGGTTTAAGAAGGTGGTAACACAGCACAAGAGATTTATTGGTATCAATGTGAGTAGTATACTCAAAGTTTAGGAGGTGGTTTAAGAAAGTGGTAACAGAGCACAAGAGACTTATTGGTAACAATGTGAGTAGTATACTCAAAGTTTAGGAGGTGGTTTAAGAAAGTGGTAACAGAGCACAAGAGACTTACTGGTAACAATGTGAGAACTATACTCAAAGTTTGGATTTGGTTTAAGAAGGTGGTAACAGAGCACAAGACGTATTGGTAACAATGTGAGAAGTATACTTAAAGTTTAGGAGGTGGTTTAATAAGATGGTAACAGAGCACAAGAGATTTATTGGTAACAATGTGAGAAGTGTACTCAAAGTTTAGGAGGTGGTTTAAGAAGGTGGTAACACAGCACAAGAGATTTATTGGTAACAATGTGAGAAGTGTACTCAAAGTTTCGGAGGTGGTTTAATAAGGTGGTAACACAGCACAAGAGATTTATTGGTAACAATGTGAGAAGTGTACTCAAAGTTTCGGAGGTGGTTTAAGAAGGTGGTAACAGAGCACAAGAGATTTATTGGTAAAAATGTGAGAAGTATACTTAAAGTTTAGGAGGTGGTTTAAGAAGGTGGTAACACAGCACAAGAGATTTATAGGTAACAATGTGAGAAGTATACTTAAAATTTAGGAGGTGGTTTAAGAAGGTGGTAACACAGCACAAGAGATTTATTGGTAACAATGTGAGAAGTGTACTCAAAGTTTAGGAGGTGGTTTAATAAGGTGGTAAAAGAGCACAAGAGATTTATTGGTAACAATGTGAGAAGTATACTTAAAGTTTAGGAGGTGGTTTAAGAAGGTAGTAACACAGCACAAGAGATTTATTGGTAACAATGTGAGAAGTATACTTAAAGTTTAGGAGGTGGTTTAAGAAGGTGGTAACACAGCACTAGAGATTTATTGGTAACAATGTGAGAAGTGTACTCAAAGTTTCGGAGGTGGTTTAATAAGGTGGTAACACAGCACAAGAGATTTATTGGTAACAATGCGAGAAGTATACTTAAAGTTTAGGAGGTGGTTTAAGAAGGTGGTAACACAGCACAAGAGATTTATTGGTAACAATGTGAGTGGTATACTCAAAGTTTAGGAGGTGGTTTAAGAAAGTGGTAACAGAGCACAAGAGACTTACTGGTAACAATGTGAGAAATATACTCAAAGTTTGGAGGTGGTTTAAGAAGGTGGTAACAGAGCACAAGACGTATTGGTAACAATGTGAGAAGTATACTTAAAGTTTAGGAGGTGGTTTAAGAAGGTGGTAACAGAGCACAAGACTTACTGGTAACAATGTGAGAAGTATACTCAAATTTAGGAGGTGGTGTAATCAGCTGGTAACAGAGCACAAGAGACTTATTGGTAACAATGTGAGAAGTATACTTAAAGTTTAGGAGGTGGTTTAAGAAGCTGGTAACACAGCACAAGACTTATTGGTAACAATGTGAGAAGTGTACTCAAAGTTTAGGAGGTGGTTTAAGAAAGTGGTAACACAGCACAAGAGATTTATTGGTAACAATGTGAGAAGTATACTCAAAGTTTAGGAGGTGGTTTAAGAAGATGGTAACACAGCACAAGAGATTTATTGGTAACAATGTGAGTAGTATACTCAAAGTTTAGGAGGTGGTTTAAGAAAGTGGTAACAGAGCACAAGAGACTTATTGGTAACAATGTGAGTAGTATACTCAAAGTTTAGGAGGTGGTTTAAGAAAGTGGTAACAGAGCACAAGAGACTTACTGGTAACAATGTGAGAACTATACTCAAAGTTTGGATTTGGTTTAAGAAGGTGGTAACAGAGCACAAGACGTATTGGTAACAATGTGAGAAGTATACTTAAAGTTTAGGAGGTGGTTTAATAAGATGGTAACAGAGCACAAGAGATTTATTGGTAACAATGTGAGAAGTGTACTCAAAGTTTCGGAGGTGGTTTAAGAAGGTGGTAACACAGCTACAAGAGATTTATTGGTAACAATGTGAGAAGTGTACTCAAAGTTTAGGAGGTGGTTTAAGATGGTGGTAACACAGCACAAGAGATTTATTGGTAACAATGTGAGAAGTGTACTCAAAGTTTCGGAGGTGGTTTAATAAGGTGGTAACACAGCACAAGAGATTTATTGGTAACAATGTGAGAAGTGTACTCAAAGTTTCGGAGGTGGTTTAAGAAGGTGGTAACAGAGCACAAGAGATTTATTGGTAACAATGTGAGAAGTATACTTAAAGTTTAGGAGGTGGTTTAAGATGGTGGTAACACAGCACAAGAGATTTATTGGTAACAATGTGAGAAGTATACTTAAAGTTTAGGAGGTGGTTTAAGAAGGTGGTAACACAGCACAAGAGATTTATTGGTAACAATGTGAGAAGTGTACTCAAAGTTTAGGAGGTGGTTTAATAAGGTGGTAACAGAGCACAAGAGATTTATTGGTAACAATGTGAGAAGTATACTTAAAGTTTAGGAGGTGGTTTAAGAAGGTAGTAACACAGCACAAGAGATTTATTGGTAACAATGTGAGAAGTATACTTAAAGTTTAGGAGGTGGTTTAAGAAGGCGGTAACACAGCACAAGAGATTTATTGGTAACAATGTAAGAAGTGTACTCAAAGTTTCGGAGGTGGTTTAATAAGGTGGTAACACAGCACAAGAGATTTATTGGTAACAATATGAGAAGTGTACTCAAAGTTTCGGAGGTGGTTTAATAAGGTGGTAACACAGCACAAGAGATTTATTGGTAACAATGTGAGAAGTGTACTCAAAGTTTCGGAGGTGGTTTAAGAAGGTGGTAACACAGCACAAGAGATGTATTGGTAACAATGTGAGAAGTGTACTCAAAGTTTCGGAGGTGGTTTAAGAAGGTGGTAACACAGCACAAGAGATTTATTGGTAACAATGTGAGAAGTGTACTCAAAGTTTCGGAGGTGGTTTAAGAAGGTGGTAACACAGCACAAGAGATTTATTGGTAACAATATGAGAAGTATACTTAAAGTTTAGGAGGTGGTTTAATAAGGTGGTAACACAGCACAAGAGATTTATTGGTAACGATGTGAGAAGTGTACTCAAAGTTTCGGAGGTGGTTTAAGAAGGTGGTAACACAGCACAAGAGATTTATTGGTAACAATGTGAGAAGTATACTTAAAGTTTAGGAGGTGGTTTAAGAAGGTGGTAACACAGCACAAGAGATTTATTGGTAACAATGTGAGAAGTATACTTAAAGTTTAGGAGGTGGTTTAAGAAGGTGGTAACACAGCACAAGAGATTTATTGGTAACAATGTGAGAAGTATACTTAAAGTTTAGGAGGTGGTTTAATAAGGTGGTAACACAGCACAAGCGATTTATTGGTAACAATGTGAGAAGTATACTCAAAGTTTAGGAGGTAGTTTAAGAAGGTGGTAACACAGCACAAGAGATTTATTGGTAACAATATGAGAAGTATACTTAAAGTTTAGGAGGTGGTTTAATAAGGTGGTAACACAGCACAAGAGATTTATTGGTAACGATGTGAGAAGTGTACTCAAAGTTTCGGAGGTGGTTTAAGAAGGTGGTAACACAGCACAAGAGATTTATTGGTAACAATGTGAGAAGTATACTTAAAGTTTAGGAGGTGGTTTAAGAAGATGGTAACACAGCACAAGAGATTTATTGGTAACAATGTGAGTAGTATACTCAAAGTTTAGGAGGTGGTTTAAGAAAGTGGTAACAGAGCACAAGAGACTTATTGGTAACAATGTGAGTAGTATACTCAAAGTTTAGGAGGTGGTTTAAGAAAGTGGTAACAGAGCACAAGAGACTTACTGGTAACAATGTGAGAACTATACTCAAAGTTTGGATTTGGTTTAAGAAGGTGGTAACAGAGCACAAGACGTATTGGTAACAATGTGAGAAGTATACTTAAAGTTTAGGAGGTGGTTTAATAAGATGGTAACAGAGCACAAGAGATTTATTGGTAACAATGTGAGAAGTGTACTCAAAGTTTCGGAGGTGGTTTAAGAAGGTGGTAACACAGCTACAAGAGATTTATTGGTAACAATGTGAGAAGTGTACTCAAAGTTTAGGAGGTGGTTTAAGATGGTGGTAACACAGCACAAGAGATTTATTGGTAACAATGTGAGAAGTGTACTCAAAGTTTCGGAGGTGGTTTAATAAGGTGGTAACACAGCACAAGAGATTTATTGGTAACAATGTGAGAAGTGTACTCAAAGTTTCGGAGGTGGTTTAAGAAGGTGGTAACAGAGCACAAGAGATTTATTGGTAACAATGTGAGAAGTATACTTAAAGTTTAGGAGGTGGTTTAAGATGGTGGTAACACAGCACAAGAGATTTATTGGTAACAATGTGAGAAGTATACTTAAAGTTTAGGAGGTGGTTTAAGAAGGTGGTAACACAGCACAAGAGATTTATTGGTAACAATGTGAGAAGTGTACTCAAAGTTTAGGAGGTGGTTTAATAAGGTGGTAACAGAGCACAAGAGATTTATTGGTAACAATGTGAGAAGTATACTTAAAGTTTAGGAGGTGGTTTAAGAAGGTAGTAACACAGCACAAGAGATTTATTGGTAACAATGTGAGAAGTATACTTAAAGTTTAGGAGGTGGTTTAAGAAGGCGGTAACACAGCACAAGAGATTTATTGGTAACAATGTAAGAAGTGTACTCAAAGTTTCGGAGGTGGTTTAATAAGGTGGTAACACAGCACAAGAGATTTATTGGTAACAATATGAGAAGTGTACTCAAAGTTTCGGAGGTGGTTTAATAAGGTGGTAACACAGCACAAGAGATTTATTGGTACAATGTGAGAAGTGTACTCAAAGTTTCGGAGGTGGTTTAAGAAGGTGGTAACACAGCACAAGAGATGTATTGGTAACAATGTGAGAAGTGTACTCAAAGTTTCGGAGGTGGTTTAAGAAGGTGGTAACACAGCACAAGAGATTTATTGGTAACAATGTGAGAAGTGTACTCAAAGTTTCGGAGGTGGTTTAAGAAGGTGGTAACACAGCACAAGAGATTTATTGGTAACAATATGAGAAGTATACTTAAAGTTTAGGAGGTGGTTTAATAAGGTGGTAACACAGCACAAGAGATTTATTGGTAACGATGTGAGAAGTGTACTCAAAGTTTCGGAGGTGGTTTAAGAAGGTGGTAACACAGCACAAGAGATTTATTGGTAACAATGTGAGAAGTATACTTAAAGTTTAGGAGGTGGTTTAAGAAGGTGGTAACACAGCACAAGAGATTTATTGGTAACAATGTGAGAAGTATACTTAAAGTTTAGGAGGTGGTTTAAGAAGGTGGTAACACAGCACAAGAGATTTATTGGTAACAATGTGAGAAGTATACTTAAAGTTTAGGAGGTGGTTTAATAAGGTGGTAACACAGCACAAGAGATTTATTGGTAACAATGTGAGAAGTATACTCAAAGTTTAGGAGGTAGTTTAAGAAGGTGGTAACACAGCACAAGAGATTTATTGGTAACAATGTGAGAAGTATACTTAAAGTTTAGGAGGTAGTTTAAGAAGGTGGTAACACAGCACAAGAGATTTATTGGTAACAATGTGAGAAGTGTACTCAAAGTTTGCGAAATAGTTCAATAAGGCAGTAAGAACACAAGACTTACTGATAACAATGTGAGTAATATCTTAAAGTTTTAGAGGTGATTCAAGATGGCAGTAATAAACACAACATACTGTTGCTGGTAACAAACACACTCCATACTCTTTCCATGACATCACGAGAAGCAATTGAATGTAAAAGGGTCTTTAAAAGAATGACAAAGTATTAAAGAACAAGAGCCACTGACGACAGAAACCTCTGAACTGGCTTATGCCACATAAAAGTTATTTGAAATAAATTGTGTATTTTAAAGAGATCTACAGCTTTTCTGTCTATCGCTCAACATACCCCAGTTATACAACGTTCCTCACGAGTGAAGAGGATTACACAGGCTCTTCCCAGAAAATTCAAGATTTAGGTACATTTTATTGGTCATGTAAATATCTTTAATATATGGTATTTTAATCAAGACCCTTGGAGCTATTTTGGAGAAAACAACATTAAAAAAATGTTGCGGTAAGGTGTAGTTGAGGTGGACGATTTTCTTCAAAACCTTTGTGTCGCATGTTTATCCACTTTTGTTTTTGAGTTATGCTCTTCACAGACGCTCACACGGACCTTTTTATAAAAACGTTTTTCTGGACTGAGGGGACTTTAAAATATGTATATCTGGTTAAATTCCGGTATCTCTACCTACTATACCCACTGTCGTGCACGAAAAGTGTCTCATTCCCCTTGATCGCCATAATTGTTTTAACTCGTGAGGTTTCTACCTTCAGGTAACCAACTTTTGACTCCACGCAGCCATGTCAGTTCTCTATGTGACTGGTCTGAAAAACAATTCGAAGAAATAAAGGCTAACCAATGAACGATGTTTATAATCTGTGTGGTTGGGATACCACCTCTAGGAAAGAGTTTCGTTACGATTGGTGCACAAGGAAAAGGCTAAACCAATTACAATATTATTCGGCCTTCTTGAGGAAGGGCATGCCTGGTTAAACTGAACGACATTTACGTGGACCCGAGCGTTCATCAGCGACATGGAGACGAATAACAAGTTATTGTCGCTACTGAACGGCAATAATCAAATCTTCATTAATAAAACGGTAGTGTAGCATGAAAATGTAAAGCTTACGTTGTGAGGCAGTATTTTTAACACTTAAATGATTTTGGTCAAATTATATAATAAAGAGATATAATAACAGCCCGTTTTAAAACAATATGTATATGTAACAATATATAAAAAGTATATGTTTATATTATTGTATACATGTGTTACAATGTTATGCGAATGTATTACGTAATTTAATAATGTAGGAGCTGTGAGAATAATAGGTTAAAAGTTGCTAACAATGAGATAACTTTAACGCAATAATGAGTAAGAATGTTTAATAATGCTACTAGTCATTATTGGAGCAACAATAATGTAAATTTTGATACAGTTTATAAAATAGCAAATCAACAACCAGAAAAAAGTTTAAGTTAAATAAAAGTATTCTATTTGATTAGGAATAGCCAATCAGAGACTTGAAATATAGAAATTTACAAATTTGGGCGGAAGATATCAAGTCAGTTGCTTGTAGACAGCGCTCATAACTGGACGCGTTGCTAGCAGACAGTGTTACTAATCAGATGCGAGATGCGTCCTCGAGAAATTTAATACGTATTCGTGTGAGATGAAAATAGTTTACGTGTTAAAATGTGCAAGTAATTAATAAAAGAATCTCACAGCTCTCTATATCAGTGAAGTGTTATTTAAATTGTGTCAGGAATTAATAAAAAGGAGTGGAATAAAATTATAATCTGTGTAAGCCTACATTCTTCAGTCTCACCAAAAACCTTGTTAAGAAATTCAGTCTCTAAAAATAAATACTGACGCAGCCGAGGCAAACATAAATATAAATATTTAAAGAAACAGTCAAAATCACAAGGTTAATACTTTTTAAACATTTTGGGGCAAGGCCACCGGAAAGTACATTTGGGGCGAAGGCTACCGGAAACTTTTTATCATACGTGTGGTTGCAACTACTTCAAGTTCGGCCCCCAACAGTCGAAATACGATACAACTCCTAAAATATTCCTTTCTCAGTTGCAATGTTATCCTTCGACCACCTTGTGAGAAGTAAAGTACCCTGCCAATCTAGTGGCTAGAATTATGCTCGAGAAACAACAATAGTCACGCTGGTAGGGGGTGGGGCTAGATTTTTTCAGTACCAACATAAACAGCTCAGTTAAATTACGGGCCACATTTTGTGCACGATACTCTACGTGATTACAGAAAGTAAGGATAGAAGATAAAACTGAATATCGAAAATTACATAAGAAAATAACCTTATAGATGTAAATGCTTCTGATATTGTTTCTCAGAAGTACGTTTACTGTTTAAATAGGCCCTTAATGTGCAAAGACTTAGCTTTAAAAGATTCAACAGTGTTTTAGGACACTAAAATATAAAGCCGCATGTTTTAATCCCACCAAGCATTTATTCGTGTGGCAATAAAACACTATTTGCTTTAATCGAGATAAAACTATTTGCCTAGAAATTATAGAAATAGACAAGTAGGGATATGGTATTCATTTGTTTATGTTGGTATTTGTTTTTCCAGATCTGATTTGAAAAATAAACGCTTACCAATGCTAAGTAGGTATAGATTATTGTACGGAGGGACCTATTGTGCCTAATACCCGCCCAGGAGGAAATGATGAAGTGAGGGAACCACAGGAGGCTGCAGGCCGTAAGTAGACAGACCACTGAGACGCGCGGAAGTCCCTAGCATTTCCAAGCTCGTAAACCCGTTCCATTGTTACAGCCGATGAGAGAGGGCGATGAACGACCCACCAATCAAGCATCCCTCTGGTGTCCAGGGGGAGTACTCTTTCCATTGAGCATGCATCCGCGCCATCTGCCCGGCACCACTATACACCTCGACACCTAGAAACACACCTGAAAGATGAGAAGGAAATGGGATGAAAGGGAATTGATGGAAAGGAAATCGTAGTAGAGAAGAAACCACCCCAGCATTCGTCTGCCGACCCCGAGGAAACCACGACAAACCTTAGGATCACAATGGGCGGAGGCCGGGAATCGAACCCGGAAACTCCGGATGCGAGTCGCAAACGTCACCACGGCGCCACCTCGCTCGGTAATGCGAGGCAAATAAAACTTGTTGCATGAACATATTTCTCGGAAAGTGTAAAGGTCACTCAATAGGTTTTTTGCAATCTTTCTATACTAATATTTTAAGAGAGAAAAAGAATATGTGAGAGAGTGAGTAAGAGAGAGTGTGAGTAAGAAAGAGTGAGTGAATAAGAGAGAGAGAGTGAGTAATAGAGAGCCAGTGAGTAAGAAATAGTGAGTGAATAACAGAGAGACTGAGTAAGAAATAGTGAGTGAATAAGAGTGAGAGAGTGAGTAGGAGAGAGCGAGTGAGTAAGAAAGAGTGAGTGAATAAGAGAGAGAGTGAGTAAGAAATAGGGAGTGAGTAAGAAAGAGTGAGTGAATAAGAGTGAGAGAGTGAGTAAGAGAGAGCGAGTGAGTAAGAAATAGTGAGTGAATAAGAGAGAGAGTGAGTAAGAAATAGTGAGTGAGTAAGAAAGAGTGAGTGAATAAGAGAGAGAGTGCGTAAGAGAGAGCGAGTGAGTAAGAAATAGTGAGTGAATAAGAGAGAGAGTGAGTAAGAAATAGTGAGTGAGTAAGAAATAGTGAGTGAATAAGAGTGAGAGAGTGAGTAAGAAATAGTGAGTGAGTAAGAAATAGTGAGTGAATAAGAGTGAGAGAGTGAGTAAGAGAGAGTGTGAGTAAGAAATAGTAAGTGAATAAGAGAGAGAGTGAGTAAGAGAGAGCGAGTGAGTAAATAAGAGTGAGAGAGTGAGTAAGAAAGAGTGAGCGAATAAGAAAGAGAGAGTGAGTAAGAAAGAGTGAGTGAATAAGAGTGAGAGAGTGACTAAGAGAGAGCGAGTGAGTAAGAAAGAGTGAGTGAATAAGAGTGAGAGAGTGAGTAAGAAAGAGGGAGTGAATAAGAGAGAGAGTGAGTAAGAAAGAGTGAGTGAATAAGAGTGAGAGAGTGAGTAAGAAAGAGTGAGTGAATAAGAGTGAGAGAGTGAGTAAGAAAGAGTGAGTGAATAAGAGTGAGAGAGTGAGTAAGAAAGAGTGAGTGAATAAGAGTGAGAGAGTGAGTAAGAAAGAGGGAGTGAATAAGAGAGAGAGTGAGTAAGAAAGAGTGAGTGAGTAAGAGAGAACAAGTGAGTAAGAGAGAGTGAGTGGATAAGAGAGAACAAGTGAGTAAGAAAGAGTGAGTGGATAAGAGAGAGAGTGAGTAAGAAAGAGTGAGTGGATAAGAGAGAGAGTGAGTAAGAAAGAGTGAGTGAATAAGAGAGAGAGTGAGTAAGAAAGAGTGAGTGAATAAGAGAGAGAGTGAGTAAGAAAGAGGGAGTGAATAAGAGAGAGAGTGAGTAAGAAAGAGTGAGTGAATAAGAGTGAGAGAGTGAGTAAGAAAGAGGGAGTGAATAAGAGAGAGTGAGTAAGAAAGAGTGAGTGAGTAAGAGAGAACAAGTGAGTAAGAGAGAGTGAGTGGATAAGAGAGAACAAGTGAGTAAGAAAGAGTGAGTGGATAAGAGAGAGAGTGAGTAAGAAAGAGTGAGTGGATAAGAGAGAGAGTGAGTAAGAAAGAGTGAGTGAGTAAGAGAGAGAGTGAGTAAGAAAGAGTGAGTGGATAAGAGAGAGAGTGAGTAAGAAAGAGTGAGTGGATAAGAGAGAGAGTGAGTAAGAAAGAGTGAGTGGATAAGAGAGAGAGTGAGTAAGAAAGAGTGAGTGTGTAAGAGAGAACAAGTGAGTAAGAGAGAGTGAGTGGATAAGAGAGAGAGTGAGTAAGAAAGAGTGAGTGGATAAGAGAGAGAGTGAGTAAGAAAGAGTGAGTGAATAGGAGAGAGAGAGTGAGTAAGAAAAAGTGAGTGAATAAGAGTGAGAGAGTGAGTAAGAAAGAGTGAGTGAGTAAGAGAGAGAGAGTGAGTAAGAAAGAGTGAGTGAATAAGAGAGAGTGTGAATAAGAGAGAGAGAGTGAGTAAGAAATAGTGAGTGAGTAAGAAAGAGTGAGTGAATAAGAGTGAGAGAGTGAGTAAGAGAGAGCGAGTGAGTAAGAAATAGTGAGTGAATAAGAGAGAGAGAGTGAGTAAGAAATAGTGAGTGAGTAAGAAATAGTGAGTGAATAAGAGTGAGAGAGTGAGTAAGAAATAGTGAGTGAGTAAGAAATAGTGAGTGAATGAGAGTGAGAGAGTGAGTAAGAGAGAGTGTGAGTAAGAAAGAGTGAGTGAATAAGAGAGAGAGTGAGTAAGAAAGAGTGAGTGGATAAGAGAGAGAGTGAGTAAGAAAGAGTGAGTGAATAAGGGTGAGAGAGTGAGTAAGAAATAGTATGTGAATAAGAGAGAGAGTAAGAGAGAGCGAGTGAGTAAGAAAGAGTGAGTGAATAAGAGTGAGAGAGTGAGTAAGAAAGAGTGAGTGAATAAGAGAGAGAGAGTAAGAAAGAGTGAGTGAATAAGAGAGAGAGTGAGTAAGAGGGAGAAAGTGAGTAGGAGAGTGGGTAAGAGAAAGAGAGAGTGAGTAAGAGAAAGAGAGAGTGAGTATGAGAGAGTGAGTGAGTAAGAGAGGGAGAGAGAGTGTGTGTGTAATAGAGAGTGTGAGTGAGTGATCAACGGAGTGAATGCGTAAGAGAGAGTGAGTAAGTAAGAGAGAGAGTGAGTAATAGAGCGTGTGAGTGAGTGTGTAAGAGAGAGTGGGTGAATGAGAGTGATTGAGTAAGAGAGAGAATGAGTAAGAGAGAGTGAGTGATTAAGAGAGAGTGAGTGAGAGAGAGTGAGTAAGAGAGAGGGAGTAAGAAAGAGTGAGTGAGTAAGAGAGGGAGAGAGAGAGTGAGTAATAGAGCGTGTGAGTGAGTGAGTAACAGAGTGAGTGTGTAAGAGAGAGTGGGTGAGAGAGAGTGATTGAGTAAGAGAGAGAATGAGTAAGAGAGAGTGAGTGAGTAAGAGAGAGTGAGTGAGAGAGAGTGAGTGAGTAAGAGAGAGTGAGTGAGAGAGAGTGAGTAAGAGAGAGGGAGTAAGAAAGAGTGTGTGAATAAGAGAGAGAGTGAGTAGGAGAGTGGATAAGAGAGAGAGTGAATAAGAGGGAGTGAGTAAGGGAGCGAGAGTGAGTGAGTAAGAGAAAGAGAGAGTGAGTAAGAGAGAGTGAGTAAGAGATAGAGTGTAAGAGAGAGAGAGAGGGTGAGTAAGAGAGAGTGAGTAAGAGAGGGAGCTTGAGAATCTCGGAAGGCACTCAAAGGAGTTTAATAATTCTTTCACCATTTAAAGCACAGTTCTTCCGGATGGATTTAGTAACCTATAAATTACGTTAAAATATTAAAACTCAAGAGAAGCTCGCGGTTTTCATGTTCGTCACACAATTTCAATTCTGTTTCGTTTAGAATGAATATCATAGAATATTTTATGCTGCTGTATTGCAAACATGACACATTTTTAATTACTTTCAGCCCAAACGGGGTAAATGAGGAGGCTTTAAATCTTTCAAAACTGAGTTATTGGAGGGGAGTTGCATATGGTGCTCATATCAGCACAGTGCCTCTGACGTGGACGAATTGTGTTATTAGGGATTTTGACAACTCTTGAGTTTTAGAACCTGGCAAAAATAATAAGCTACCGGGCAACTTGTAAATCTTCCGGTACCCTTATCTTCAAGTCCTAACTTACACAGGCGTCGCCAATCTAGACGAAAGTTTCTGTAATTATACTTTAGGGCGCAACAACAGTTGTCATACACCTTACAACTCCCCTGCAATAGTCAACATGTTGTACATTTACACTCTAGATTCATTACAAATTCTAAAAGGTACCAGCAATTATTTTCAATCATACACTACCTTTTTTTTTAAAAACTACCCTTAGCCTTTATTTTCAAGCTATTATATGTCAGTCAGAGCAAATATTTGTTCCTTTCAACTACAATAGTATTTAGTGCAAATTATAGGCTACCTAACACTAGATGTGTTACATTCACAACGCTTTCTCTAACTTCTATCGCTTATTAATGGGTATACGAATTCTTCTTATGAAAGTTTATTTTGCTATTTCATTTTAATCGACATAAGCCTTTCCACAAACAGCTGCATTACACATTTAGATATATATACAAAGGGAAAAGCGATACTCTAATATTTTTGATCTGGACGCTATATGATAGCCTTAAAATTTCATACCCTTTCCATGACATCGCGAGAAACAACTGAAAATCGATAGAATTAAAATAATGTAAGTATGGAACAATTCGATCCTCTAAAAACGATATCTCGGAAATGGCTGATGCTATAAAAAGATTGTTTGATATAAATTTTGTGTTTTAAAGGGATCTACATTTCTTGTGTGGTACCTAAGTTTTCGTCCTTTGCATAACATCCTACCAATTATAAATGATTATACAAAATTCATTCCGAATGAAGAGGACTTCATAGGTTATTCCCGCAAAATTCAGGATATACATGTTATTTTTCAAGTAAATATCCTTAATAATGGTATTCTAATCAACATCTCTAGCCCTTTTTTGTTTTAGAAAATCAATAACTTCAAAATGTATTCCAAAAAACTGTAGTGGGGGTGGAAGATTTTCTGTAAAATCTTTGGGAGATACTAAACTTGAATACCTAGTTTTGTATTTATCCAAGTTTTCATTTTGTAGTTGTGTTGTTCACAGACCTTTTTCAAAAATGTGATATGATATATCCACTTGACTTTCATACCCTCTAACGTTTATTAGTGGATTACAAATTATTCTAACGAAAGCTTATTTTTCTATCTACTTTGCAGAGATGACTATATTACACATTTCGTTAGGATACAAAGAGAACATGCGATATTCAAATGTTTAAGAAGTGGGCGCTGGCCTTAAAATTCCACATTGTTTCCATACAATTGCGAGCAACAACTGAAAATCGATGTGACTTAAAAGCATGACAGTATTGAACAAATAGAACCATTAATAACGGATATCTTGGAAATGGCTGACGATACGAAAAAGTTATTTGATATAAACTGTGTGTCTTAAACAGACCTATATTTTTTGTGTGGAATCTTTTCGTTTATCGCTTAAATTTTACCAGTTATACAGATTATACAAAATTCATTCCGAACAAAAAGGATTTCACAGGGTATTCGCAAAAAATTCAAAATATATATTTTATATGGCATGTAAATAACTTTAATGTTTCCTATTTTAATAAAAATTGTGAGAGCAATTTTTTACAAAATGAAAATTTTCGAATAATGTTTCCTGTGAAGGGTAGTTTGGTTTGGGGAGAATTTCTTGAAACTCTTCGTGTCGCATCTTTGGAAGGTACTGAACTTAAATACCAAGTTTTGGTGATTATCCGACTTTTAGTTTTTGAGTTATACTATTCACAGTCATACAGACACGCACACGGACCTTTTTCTAAAAATGCTTTATTTTTTATTCAGGGGGCCTCAAAACATATATTTCCGGGCAAATCTCGATATCGAATTTTTGGGTGGAATGGAATACTTCCCCTACTTATTATACGCAATAGAGAAAGTAAAAAGCTACCCCTACTTGTATTTTCAAGGCCTTATATAAATACATGGATCATTTTACCAATTTGGACACTTGCTCTTCAAATACAGTTGAAAATTACTGGTCACTCACGATTTTCAAAAATCCCTCCTAACCACGTTCACAAAACTTTACCTACCAGCTGTCTTCCATCTACCTGTCACTTATATCTACTTGTATGAAACGGTTTTGTCTACCTATTGCGGTTTGACGATTATGCAACATTCAATAAGAAGGACGAAAACGTAAAGGCTAGCGCATTTGCAGAAAATTCAAGATTTATAACGAATTACTTTGTCCTTCTGTTATCTCCGCCACAGGGTATTTTAATAAAATTCATTGAAGCCAGTTAAATATTAAACGGTATAAATAACAATAAATTGTGACCAGGAAATGGAGGGGGTGCCTCGACACAACGCGGATCGCGGTGCTTACCGCCCCCAGGAGGAACGGACGAGGTGAAGCAGCCGTAGGAGGCTACAGGCTGTAGACAGGCCGGCCGATAGAAACGCGCAGATGTCCCTAATGAGTTCAAGTCTGATGATTTGGTCACGGCGGGCTGTTCAGACAAGGTTTTTCTGTGGAAAGTAGCCGACAAATAGACCCATCGGAGGCGGCTTAAAGAAGGCTGCCATCTGGCAGGAACGAGAAGAACTTCACCACGAGCAAGCATGTGCGCCATCTATCCGACACCGACCGACACTATACAGCCTCCAAGCTCGCCTACAACATGAAAGGGGAGGCAAAATGATAGAAAGTATAAGAAAGGAAATTCGTGGTAGAGGAGAAACCACCCCAGAATTCGTCTTGCCAAACAGGGAAAATCACGAAAAACCAATCATTAGAGTGCCCAGCTCGGAAACCGCACTCAAGAACTCGCGAACGCGAACCTTCTTGTTGGATAAACGATGGACTTGCTGCAATATAAAGAAAGGTTTTGAAATTCAGAGAATTCTGTGAAAAACATCCCTTGTTACCTCAAAGTGTGCTAAACTGGCTAAATTGTGATGTTTTATATGTGTACCCTCTCACCATCTCTGTCCCCCCCGCAGAACAATTAACTTCCGTATACACCATGCCCGTACCCAGAAAAAAATTTCGGGGGGAGTTTTCCACAAGTAGATCTAAACAGTAACCCACACAGTTACCATGTACCTACTCCGTAGTATATAGACATTACATGGGTAAGAAAATTGCTTGGAGACATTATATAGACAAGAAAAACTCATCAGAATGAGAATATTCCACCTTACAGCACAAAACATGGAGACTGCTTCGAAAACTGGAATGTATAGTCACCTTACCTATGTAAGGCAACAATATTAAGTTTCCCTTTTTCTTGTAAATGTGCTACTAGCAAGAGACCTACTGTTATCTAACGACATTTTCCCATATTGGTTTGCTATGAATTTAAATAAATAAAACTGTCAGAAGTTTCGGGGGTGGTTGAACACTAGAAAACCCCCTCTAAATAGGGCCCTAAAACACACATATTAATTTTCTTCCAAAACTTGTTTTCTGGATAAAAAGATGTCAAAATATGCAGACAACACAAAAGATATGCAGAACTTTATTGAAGTATTTTGAAAAATGTTAACCAAACCATCAACATGAACAATAAACCTGGAAAACACGGAGATTAGATTTCTATTACTGTACATTACTAGTGATTTCAGATGAATTTAATGTCATAAATAGAAAGCTAATAGAAAATGTAATAATTAATTTCCTGAGACGAACACAGATGATCGGAGAGGATATTGTACCTATGTCCCGAAAGGGAGGAGGAGGAGGTGAGAGTAGACACCGGGCGGCCGGAACCAAATGATGGCACAGCAATAGCGGGGTCCCTACAGTTTACAGATTGATAAACCTCGACAGTCGGACAGCCAAGCCAGGGACACCCGCTCCACACAGGTCTTTTAACTACCGACAAACAACCGAAGGATGGAGGAAATTTCGCAGACTGCATCCTTTTTCCTTGTCATGCCGCACCAGAGCACCATCACGGACACTTACAAACCTGAAACACACCTAACGGGGTGAAGGATGAATAAAATGATGAATGGAACGAAATGGAGGGGCAGGAAATTCGTGGGCTGAAAGAAACCACTCCAGCATTCGCCTTACGATCTGGTAAAACCCCCGAAAAAGCCCATGGATCAGAGTGAGAGGTTGTCGGGAATCGAACGCGGGACCTGCCGAATGCCAGTCGCGCGTATTACCACGGCGCCACCTTGTTCAATGATATGCTTTAAGATGTTAGGCGTGTGCTTTGCAGTTAATTCCTCTACCGCCCAATCAGCTTAATGTTGCACTTACGCTACGCTGAAAGGAACGTAGGAAAGAAACAAACAAGCATCGTGTCGATCTGTGAACTCGGCTAACTCAAAGCGAAAGCCTCAACTATTATCGAGTTTTTTATTTTGTTTTGCGCATTCTCTATTACTTGCTACAGAAGCAGAAGTGTTGCATTTACCCAAAATTTCAATATGGAAATTTCAGCGGATATACACATTTTGAGGCTCCCTGAATAAAAAACAAAGCATTTTTTGTAAACGGTCCGTGTGGGGGCGGGATCTGCTGTGAACACCATAACTCAAAAACGAAAAGTCGATTAAATACCAAGCTTCGTATTTAAGTTCAGTATCTTCCAAGGATGCGACACGAAGATTTTCTAGAAAATCCGTTTACCCAAAGCTACCCTTAACGTGAAAAAAGAGATTTTCTCAAAAATGGCTGTAACGATTTGGATTAAAATATTAGCAACTGAGAGCGTTAGCTCTGCGGTAAGTGCTTGCTTGTTGGAAAGTTCTTCTCGGCCCTGCCAGCCTTCTCTGAGCCGTCTCCGGAAGGTCGAGCTTTTCCGATGAGCAGCCCGCTCATCAAGCTTGGAAACGTTAGGACCCTCTGCGCGTCTCGGTCGGCCGGACTGACTCCAGCGGTTCCTTCACCTCAGCCGCTCCTCCTGCAGGTGATAAGAACAGATCCGCTTTGGTTCAAGCTAGAGGTATTCCCTCCGTTCCCCGATAATAGCTCAAGATATTTACAATACAAATAAACTCCATATTCAAAGTCCTCTTCATTCTGAATGAGTTTTGTATAACAATGGAGATATACAGAATCTTAACATAATATAAACAAATGTATATCTTTTAAGTGCACACTTTATGTCAAATGAAGCCCTTGAGGCGCTTATTATTTCTCAAACATTATTTATTATTGAGTTGAACCTTCAATACTAAGTCATTATTCATATCATGGAATATCAAAGCCGTCTTTTAAAAATCTATAACCTTAGTCTACACTATACTCCTATCTGCAACGAGACATGTAAATGTACAGTCACTAGGGCTGCGACATCGGAGTCGCTACAGGAGCAAAGCGTATAGAATAGGAAGGTAAGGGTGTGGCTATAAGGGCTGACATTGACCACTCGCAATACAGGAGCAAAGCGTATAGAATAGGAAGGTAAGGGTGTGGCTATAAGGGCTGACATTGACCGCTCGCAATACAGGAACATTTCACGAACATTTTCTTTATTTCTGCACTATTATTTATAATATATACAGCTGACTTATATAACATAAATGTCTTTATTACATCATTAATGCAAAGCGCTACGTCACAGCGTGCACATGGATACAGTTTATTAGAATGAATTACAATCCGCAACTTTGTATCCTGTAGTTTATATAACGGAACATGGGCAGAAGTAAATGCCACTCAGAGTTCATTGATGGAGGTGACTCTTGCTGTAGCAGTTCACATTTTTCAATACAACACTGTATTGCCTTTGGCATTTCGTCCACGTGAACACTGTGCGACGATGCACTTAACTCAACTGTACAGGTAACCCTCTCGCTGTTAAGAGTCGACTACAGGACGCCTCTAAACAAACGTAACGACTCCGATGTCGCAGCCCTAGCAATGGCAATTTATCTGGATTAACAAGTAGATAGAAACATAAGCTTGAAGAATAATGTATAGAAGAGTGAGTGGAGAAAGTCATTTGAATGTATCACATCAGAATTTTAATGCTAGCCGAAGAATGGTTTTATAACAATTTCTCACTAGTATTTTCATATCTTCCAAACTATGTACATGTGAAATATTCAGTATCCATTTCCTCATTTTCGCTCGAGCTGATGGCGGCTGGTGTATTATTTATTACGGACTTGTATTTCAAACATTTGACTTCTCTCGGCATGGTGCCTACAACAAGATATATACCTTTGTAATATATATTTGAAATTATATATTCCGGCTGATTATCGTGAAAAACGAGAAGCAAATACAACGTTTTTGTACAAATAATTACTCTCTCTACCACGTTCATAGTAAATAGAGAAGGTATTTTATTCAATCCAAAAATTCAATACCTGATATCACCGGAAACGTGTGTTTTGAGGCCGTTAAATAAAATAAATATTTTTAAAAGTTCGTGTGTGTGTTTGTGTGTGTGTGTGTGTGTGTGTGTGTGTGTGCGCGCCTGTGAACAGCATAACTCAAAAACGGAAAGTGGGATAAATACCAAACTTTGTATTCTATCCAAGTTCAGTACCTTCTGAAGATACGACACTAAGATTTATAAGAAAATCTCCACCCTAAACCACCCTTCGTATGGAGTATTTTTCCAGTTGTTTTAATTTCTAAAAAGGCTAACGATTTTGATTAAATACTATACATTAAAGATATTTACACCACACATAAAATGTAAACTTTGAATTTCTTGGGGATAGCCTCAGAAGTCATCTTCATTCGGAAACAATTTTCTATTATCTTGTATATATGTTTAACATTAAGCGATAGACGAGAACGTACTGCACAAAAATTTTAGATCTCTTTAAGACACACAATTTATTTCAAATAAGTTTTTTTGTCGCATCATCTATTTTCGAGATATGCGTTATTATGGTTCGAATTGTTAATACTTAGCCATTTGCTTAAAGTTATGTCGATTTTCAGCGATTCCTCGCGATGGAAAGAATAGTGTATGAAATCTTGAGCCCAGCATATAGCGTCCAGTTCTTAAATATAAGACTTTCAATATTCCCTTCGTATCTATAACGAAATATAACGTAACCATTTCCGGAAAAGAATATCTCGATTTAAGTGAAGTAAATAGGAAAATAAACTTTCGCAGGAATAATTTCTGTACCCGCTAATATGCGCTAGAGGGTAGAGAAAGTTATGTGAATGTAAAATGTCATTTGTTTTAAACATCGTGTAGTGATTATTCACAGAGATTTCCATAAGGCTGTCAGAAACAGTCATCTCATGACAGTCCCTCAGTTTTGCCTTACTTCATGACTTTCGAATGCAATTTCTGCACTGAGATGAGTTTTAAAGTAATGAATGCGTTAGCATATAAGTACTTCGTCATCAGAACAGAAAAGTGGAACGTGTATGCACTTTTGTAGCATGACATTTTCTATCCCAAGAAAGCCGAAAGGTGACAAGGGAATGTCAGCCACGTTGTTGCGTGTTAAGTAAAAACCAGGAATCCAGACTGTCAGCTGGGAAGAGAAAGATAAGGGATTCTGACTGCTCTCTCCTCATGCACGTAATAAGTAAATGGTGGTTGCGCATGGTAAAACGACGATATTAATAATGTAGAGTGTTGTGTTCAGGCAGGCGTTACTTGTCGCAGGGATTAATATCAACGGTATCTCCTACACGTATGTTTGAAAAAATACCATGTGGGAAGTTTACTTTGGGGCGGAATTGTACAAGATTTTCCTATTATTATTACTATTATTATTGTCGTGTTAAACACAGCGAGATGGCTCCGTGGTAACGTGCGAGGATCGCATTCGGGAGGTCCTGGGTTTCATTCCTTGGGCCGGCCAGTTGACCATGGGCTTTCTTCGTGGTTTTCACTGGTTAGAAGGATGAATGCTGGGGTGGTTTCTCTTTTACCACAAATTTCTTTTCCCTCATTACCTATCATTCCGCTTCCCCCTTCATTATTCAGGTAGCTCTAAGAGCTGTGCAGTGTGTCGGTTGAAGTCCGGCAGATGGCGCAGATACTTGTTGGTTGGAAAGTTCTTATCGGCCCTGCCAGACGACAGCCTTCTGAGCTGCCTCAGGGGTCCAGTTCTCCCCGATTCCGCCAGAGGGAAGGCTTCTCTGAGCAGCATGCCAGTGTGAACGGATGATCAATCCTTAGGGACCTGTAGCTTCCTATGGCTCCTTCACTTCACTCGTTCCTCCTAGGACCAGATACACATTCATTTGTAATAAAGCAATACAGCAATGGTACAGCAATTCTCAATGTAGTTTGGATGTTCAATGTGACCGCCGTTCATGGTAGAAACGAACCATTACCACTATACGGCACAACACCACACTGTGGACTTTGATCCCCATTTCGCTTTCTGCCTTAAGAGTCCACACAAAAACAAATTACACGGATTAGTGTTAGAGCTATGAGTTGGTCATTTTTTGCTGCACTCTTGCCTTCCAGGAAACCGATCCCACATGACATGAACATCAAACGTCTCGAAAAAGAAATCGAGAGCGGTGTTTGCAGTGTGTGGGAAGGCTTCATCCAACATGAACTGCGGCGTTTGCATAGGGACACCTTCTGTCAAGAGTTAGGGAGAAATCTTTTACAACATGGCTTTGTACCATGTTTGTTTACGTTTATATTGAAGATAAACATGTGTTACATTCACATGACCTTCTCTACCGTCTATCGCTTATTAGTAGGTATACAAATTATTCTTACGAAACTTTATTTTCCTATCTGCTTCATTTTAATCGGAATAAACCTTTCCGAAAATAGCTACATTACACATTTAGTTATATATACAAAGGAAATAGCGATAGTCAAATGTTTTAGGACTGGGCGATATCAAGGAGTATGGAATCCTGAAAAACAACTGAAAATCGACGCGGCTTAAAAATGGCTATTGAACAATTCCAACCATTATAACGTATATCTCGGAAATGGCTGATGCCACAAAAAGTTATTTGAAATAATTTGTGTGTTTTAAAGAGTTCTGCATTTTATGTGTACTACCCAATCCATTAACGTTCACCAGTTATATAAGACATACACAATTCTTTTCAGATGCATAGGGCTTCACAGGCTGTTCCCAGAAAATTCAAGATATACATTTTATTTTGGATGTAAATATCTTTAACGTATGGTATTTTAATTAAAATCGTTAGAATCAATTTTAGAAAATCAAAAGCTTTTCCCTATAATGGATAGTTTGGGGTGGGGGATTTTCTTGTAAATCTTCGTGTCCATGTTTGGAAGATACTGAACATAAATGCCACATAGAAACAACGATCTTATAAAAGTGTTTTTGTAGATTCAGAGGGCCTGAATATACTGTTTCTGGTAAAATCTCGGTATCGAATTTTAGGGTAGAATGCAATAGCTTCTCTACCTACTAGTTATGTAATAGAGAAAGTAAAAACGGCATGAAAAAATAACATTGACACACATTAACTTTTTCCCAGAAGTCTCTTCTTCATGGACTGTGTGAGGTTGTTCTGTCGCTTGAACGTTTTGCCGGTTCACATCAAAGTACGACTCGTCTGACCGAGCGGGATTGCTCAGGCGACAGAGTCTATGGCTGGCATTCGGGGAGTCCCGGGTTCGGTTCCCGGTGACCGCCGACCCTGGCCATCGGCGTTTCGTGGTTTTGTCCTGGTCACAAATGTGAATGGCGGGGTGGTGTATCCTACCACGATTTCTCCTTACCCCCATTTCCTCTCCATTTCAAGTTTCAGGTACTGCGATGCTTGCTCGGATGTATTCGCGCTGGAAAGATTTCTCCCCGTCAACGCCAGAGTGAACTGTCCCGGCCATTAGGGTCGCTGCTCATCCTTTTGGGATTGCTATCACTGGTGGCGGGAGTTCAATCTGGAAATATTAGGGACCTCTGCGCGTCTCTATGGACCTGCCTGCTTGTGGTTTTGGGACCTTCTACGGCTCCTTAACCTCATCCCTGCCTGCCGGGAGGTGTGGCCACAAATATTAACTGGTCGCAGTGCGCGAGGTGTCCGCATCCTCGTCTGTGATACACTGCCTCTTCTTCCACTGTCCACCATGCATAGCGTAGTCTCCGTTCCACATCATCTCTCTCCGTTAACTTGTCACATTGTGATCGTTTTGTCTCTGAACAAGTGAAGATCTGAATGCAGAATTCTTTGAATTGACGGACAAAAGACTCCTAACTCAGCACAAGTCCTCGCTGTTGATTTGCCAGCAGTTCGATAAAGTCCACGCGAACAGTTTCAATGTCTTGTCGAGCGAGATTTCACTAGAAATATATGCTTTGAGAGGCCCTCTGAACCAAAAAAGGCATTTTTAGAAGAAAAAAATTGTGCGCGCGTGTGTGTTGTCAAGAGCATAACTCAAAAAAGAAAAGCCGTATAAGCAAAAAACTTAGCATTTGAGTTCAGTATCTCACAAAGATGCTGCAGGAGCATTTTCTTGAAAATCTCCCAAACGCAATTTTTCTTTACATGGAATATATTTCGAAATGTATGATTTTCCAAAAAATTATTGTAATGATTTTGATTAAAATATCATATACTGAATGCATTTACATGACAAATAAAACGCATATCTTGAATTTCCAAGGAATAGCCTGTGAAGTCCTATTCATTTGAAAGGAATTTTTTATAATCTTGTATAACGTAAACGTTAAGCGATAGTCGAAAACGTACAACACAAAAACTATAGATCTCTTTAAAACACATAATTTATTTCGAAGAATGTTTTTATAGGATAAGCCATTTCTGAGATATCAGTTACTAATGGTTCGAATTGTTCATTACTTGGCCATTATTTTAGTCTTTTCAACATTCAGTTGTTTCTCGCGATGTCATGGAAACAGTATGGAATTTAAAGGTCAGCATATAGCGTCCAGTTGTTAAACATTTGACTATTGCTGTTCTCTTTGTATCTATAGCGAAATGTGTAATGTAGCTATTCCTGTAAAGGTTTATTTGGATTAAAATGTAGTATATAGAAGAATAGGCTTCGGTAAGAATAGTTTGTATACTGACTGATGAACGAGAGAGGTTAAAGGAAGTTATGTGAATGTATAACATCTAGTTTTATCTCTAACATAGGACCAGGTTCAATTTTTTGGAAAAGTCAGTAGAAATTGTCTTTTAGCAAGATGATTACTAAAACTTCTCCGTCGTTCCACCACACTCTTTGTTTCCTCCACAAAGCATACAATTTTCATCTTTTGATGAACCATCAACCGTTATTACTTCTCCATTTCACAAAATGTGTGTGGAGGGGATTACATCGATTATACAGCCATTCATGTCATGACATTTCGTGCTTCAACCTGCATTCATTTTAAAACTATATTTTGAACTCTTGTGCACAATAAAATTTAACTATGGATTGTAATTCACAAGATGAATCTTTCTGTCGTTACATATAATTGTTGTGGTCAGTAGCTGCTCGTCAGAATACATTTTGGCTGTTCACAAAATTTTAGATTCAGATAGTCCTGAAAATGTGAAACAGTATCTGCTGCATAATAAAGCTAAAGTCGCTGCCAATAAAATTAATAAATAATAAAAAAATCTGATATGTTACACTCACATGACTTTCTCTACTCTTGTACAAACTATTTTTACAAACGCTTAATCTCCATATGCTTCATGTTAATCGAGATATCGAGATGTCAATCTTATTGATAATTTTCTTGTAGATGCAAGGGGAATATGGTAAGTTTTAAGCGATAGTCAAATATTTTAACGCTGGTTGCTATATGGCGCATTCCATTCTCTTTGCATGTCCAGAACATAAAAAAATGAATAACGAATTTGAGAAAAAGTATAAGTATTGGAAAATTTAAGGTAATAACAAGCAATATCTCGCAAACGGTTCACTCAACAAAAGAAATGTATATGATATAAATTGTGTATTTTAACGCGATCTACATTTTTCGTGTAGTAAACTTTTGTCTATCTCTTATGGTTTACCAGTTATGAAAAAGTCGTTCATAATGAAGAACACTTTTGGAGACATTGCCAGAAAATTCGAGATATACATTTTATTTGCCATGACAATATCTTAAACATATGATAGTTTAATCAAAATCGTTAGAGCCGTTTTTGAGAAAATTAAAATTTTCGAAACATTTTCCATGTAAAGGGTAGTCTGGGGTGGGGGGATTTTCTTGAAAACCTTCGTGTCGCATCTCTGGAAGATACTGAACCTAAATACCAAGTTTGGTGTTTATCCCACTGTTCGTTTCTGAGTTATGCTGTTCACAGACACACAGACACACAGACAGACACACACACGGACATGTTTCCAAAAATGCTTTTTTTTTTATTCAGGAGGTCTCAAAACATGTATTTCCGGTGAAATCTCGGTATCGAATTTTTGGGTGGAATACAATACTTCCCCTACTTACTATGCGTAGTAGAGATAGTAAAAAAGTAATAATAATTATTTGTCTGACGAAAGCTTTTATGGATGTTTGTTATTGTGTACAGCGTTTTAGGGCAGCAAAACGAACTCATGTGTGAATTAACAGAGCGGAATGGCTCAGGCAGCTGCGTCTGTGGCCCGCATTCGGGAGGTCGTGAGTTCGATTCCCCCTGTCGACCTTCCTGACCCATGTTTTTTTCGGGGGTTTCCCCGGCTTACTAGGCAAGTGCTGGGAAGCCATATTCTCTACCCCTAATTTCTCTTCCCTCATTTCATCTTCCTCTTTCACGTTACAGGTTAACCCCCGGGCTGTGTGTCGGACAGTATAGCCGATGGTGCCGTGTCCTAGATTTACGACACATAAAAGAACCTCAAGCCTGATAAAGAGACCTCTGAGCAAAATTTCCGGTCTTTCACGCAAGTGTAGAATGCTACACAAATGACCGCAGCAGTTAAAGAACGTTCATAAATAAAACAACTCAATTTAATTTAATTTGATTGCTGACAGATAGCTTGCGTGCTGGAACTTCTTCTCGGCCCCGTCAGCTGGAGGATGCTCAAAACTCCGCTACTATGTCCAGCTTTCCCCGGATTTGCTGGTGGGGAGCCCGTAAGCCACCCTCCGGTGGCTTGGGAGGGCTTCCTTAAGCGCTCTCCAGCTGGTAGTCAAGATTGTAACTGTTAGGGAGCTCTGAGCGTCTCCGTCGCCTTCGCCGGCCAGTACTGCAGTCGAGGTGCTAGGTGTCCCCTCCGTAGCATAATCCTAATCCTAATGTGTAACTGAAATTATAGTTAGACTATAGATTGTATGGAGAAGCGAAAGAAATTTCCACGCTCGTGCACTTTACCTACTTCTGCTGTAGAGCTATCACCTGATGGTATTCACGTGAAATTGTAGTAATAGTATGGAAACAGAGCACGGGAGAAGCTTCGCGCTCTAGTGCACGCCTTCAAGTGTGCACGATCGTATGTATTACTCATGAGGTAATTACGTCATGCCAGTTGCGCATGCACAAAGTCTTCTTGGAATATGTGCTAGTTGCCCTTTTTCAGCGAGTTTAGAGGAGTAGAGCAGTAGGTTAGCTGTTATACAGCAGCCACCACTGTTTGTGCACCTTCTGAACCTGATATGAACGTTACTTTTCGCGATGGAAGTCTTAACTCTTTTCCTTTCTTCGCTACTGCTTTGCACAAGCTTTAAAACGTGTGCTACGACTTATCTTTACTTCTGTTTTAATGAGGATTACTTTCTTTGTTGGGAGACTAAGATTTCACTAAAATGTCTTCGAGTCGATACTGATCCATACAAACAGAGCATACTTTTTCTCAATGCGTTTCCAGTAGAAGCTTAATAGTTATATTCCACTATTCCAGTACTAATTTCCAATACTTCTGCCTGATTGCTTGCGGTACTGAAAATGTTATTCCACTCGCAGGTAGACAGACACACGCACACGGACATGTTTCCAAAAATGCTTTATTTGGATAGAGGGCACCTCGAAACATGTATTTCCGGTGAGATCTCGGTATCGAATTTTTGGGTGGAATACAATACTTCCCCTGCTTACTATACGCAGTAGAGAAAGTAAAAATCTGGTGTGCTTTATTCATATGGCTCTCTACTCAATTTCCTACAAACTATTCTTACAAAAGCACATTCGTCTATCCACTTCTTGTTAATCCAGATAAACCTTCGGATAAGTAGGCTGAAGCACAGTCAGATATTTAAAAAGCGGATCCCTATGCGATGGCTTGGAAATTCCATGCTCTTTGCATGCCCAGAGTTAAAGGGGATAGCGACTTGGGACTTGAAACAGCTTAAATATTTGAAAATGCAAACCAATAACAAAGAATGCCTGGGAAGTGGTTAACGCCACAAACATTTTCATTTGACACACATTGTATGCTTTAACGAGATGTGTTGTGTCATAAGTTCGTTCGTTTTGCTCGCAAGTTGCATCTATAGCGCCTGAAAACCTGAACCCTCTGTACACTCAAGTTATCCTAGTTGCCTAACCATCCCTTATGACTATGAGAACAACAACCAGACTGACTATTGGATATGTCAGTGTGTGTTTGTGACTGGCGTTGGATAGAACGGCGTCAACTTGTGTTTACAAACTATGGAAAGCAGAAAGGGACATTTCCGACATCTTATGCTGTTGTACTATCGTAAGGGTAAAACCGCCTTACAATTTGTGTTGTCCACGGGGAAGATGTAACGAAGTGAACATGTCAAAAGTGGTTTAGTTGATTTCGAGCTGGGAATTGCTCTCTAAAAGACAAACCTCGGTCTGGACGGCCAATGGTTACGGACGTGGAAAGAATTCATGAAGCGATAGTCAACAATTCACGAATTACAACTCGGGTGTCGGCATTGGAGCTCAATTTAGCTTGTGCTACTGTAGCCAGGAACTTGGCAATATTTTATCAACAATAATGCTGTATACTGCAGGAAATAAACAGTTTGTTTACAAAACCTAACTGCTGTAGTTATTTATCTTTTGAACGATCTTGTGTTTAAAGTTTGTAAAGGAAAGTTGGGCAACTACGCTGTCGTAGCTATGCTGCGGGTGAGGTGTGTTCCCAGGCGTCCTTAGTGATTGATACGTAACGAAAAGCGAACTAACTCATGAGACAACCCTACACATTTTTGTGTAGTAGAGTTCGGTATATCTCCTGCGGTTTATCCTGTATACATATCACATTCAATATGAAGAGGACTTCACAGAATATTCCCAGAAAATTCAAGATACAGTTTTATTTATCATAAAAGTATCTTAAACATATGGTATTGTAATGAAAATCATTATTTGAGAAAATAAATACCGAACGTTTTTCCATGTACAAGATATTTGGAGCGGGGATTTTCCGGAAAATCTTCGTGTCACCACCTTGAAGAACGCTGAACGCTAATACCAATTTTGGTGTTAAACCCACTATTCGTTTTGGGGTTATACTGTCCACAAGCCCAAACACACACGTGGGCCTTTTTCTAAAACTGTGTTCTTCTTTTATTTCCGGTGAAACATCGGTATTGAATTTTTGGACGGAATACGTTCCTTCCTCTACTTATCATAGATAAATAGCAGAGAAAGTAAAAATAGAGCAATCGGCGTTCCTTTCGTTCATTTACTAGTGTTTTCTATTCCTTGAATAAGTTTTGTTTCACATGTGAAGGAAGCATAACTTTCGATACTTTATACTTCAACACGGAAGAAAAAAGCGTGCACCCTCTTAGATTTTCAACCACCACCTCGCGTTGTGCTTCCAGGCTTTTTCGATTTGAGAAAGGCCCATTTTTTTAATGCCGTTATACTTAAAAATCCGATGTGTTACATTCACATGAACTTCTCTGCACTCTATCCTTAGCATGAATACAAATTATTCTTACGAATATTTATTTTCATATCTACTTCATTTTAATCGAGATAAATCCTTCCGGAAATAATTGCATCACGCATATCGTTATAGATACAAAGGGAGTGGTGCTAGTCAAATGTTTAAGAACTGGATGATATATGCTGGGCTTAAAATTTCATACTCTTTCCAAGACATCGGGAGAAACAACTGAAAATCGACAGGGCTTTAAAAGATTGGCTTAAGTATCGAACAATTCGAACCATTAATGACGCATATTTTGGAAATGGCTCCTGCCACAAAAAGTAATTGGAAATAATTTGTGTGTTTTAAAGAGATCTACATTTTCTGTGTAGCACTCTATCGCTTAACGTTCACCAGTTATACATCATGCGGAATTAATTTCAAATGAAGAGGAACTTATAGGCTATTCCCAGAAAATTCAAGATATGCATCCTATTTGTCGTATAAATCTCTTTAATTTATGCATTTTAATCAAAACCGTTATTGACATTTTTAAAAATAAAAAGTTTCGACAAATCTTCCCTATCAAATTTGGTATTTAACGGACATTTTGTCTTTGAGCTATGCTGTTCACAGACACATACGGATATTTTTCCAAATTTTTACTTTCTCTACTACGTATAGTAAGTAGGGGAAGTATTGTATTCCACCCAAAATTCGATACCGAGATTTCACCGGAAATACATGTTTTGAAACTCCCTGAATCCAAAAAAAAAACATTTTTGGAAACATGTCCGTGTGTGTGTCTGTGTGTGTGTGTGTCTGTGTGTCTGTGAACAGCATAACTCCAGAAACGAACAGTCGGATAAACACCAAACTTGGTATTTAGGTTCAGTATCTTCCAGAGATGCGACACGAAGGTTTTCAAGAAAATCCCCCCACCCCAGACTACCATTTACATGGGACATTTTTCGAAAATTATAATTTTCTCAAAAATGGCTCTAACGATTTTGATTAAAATATCATATGTTTAAGATATTTTTACGACAAATGAAATGTATGTCTCGAATTTTCTGGGAATGTCTCCAAAAGTATTCTTCATTGTGAACGACTTTTGCATAACTGGTAAACCATAAGAGATAGACAAAATTTTACTACACGAAAAATGTAGATCGTGTTAAAATACACAATTTATGTCATATACATTTTTTCAGTTGAGTGAACCATTTTCGAGATATTGCTTGTTATTCCCTTGAATTTTCCAATACTTATACTTTTTCTCAAATTCGTTATTCATTTTTTATGTCCTGTATATGCAAACAGAATGGAATGCTCCGCATAGCAACCAACGCTTAAAGGATTTGACTATCACTTAAAAGCTACCATGTTCCCCTTGCATCTACAAGAAAATTAGCAATAAGATTAACATCTCGATTAACATGAAGCATATGGAGAATAAGCGTTTGTAAAAATAGTTTGTACAAGAGCAGAGAAAGTCATGAGTGTAACACATCAGATTTTTTTTATTCAAATCGTCTCAAAACATGCATTTCGGGTGAATTTTTGGGATCGAATTTTTAGGTGGAATGCAATACTTTCTCTGCTTAATATGTAAGCGGTAGGGAGAGTAAAAATAAGAGGAAATACTGGAAAAGAACTGCCATGAACGTTAAATTCTAAACAGTTATATCTTACACGGTGCTTTCCAAACCTCTTCCTTCTTACTTTTAGTCAAGTCTCGAAAATGCTTTGTCGGCTACTAGATGTTTCGAAATCCAACTGAATGCGCATACACAACGCTTTCTTGCGAGTAACCTTTCCTGGAATTGCTTTCTCGTAGTAAGATAAAATCCACAGTGGATGAAGGGAGCTCGCAAAGGCGACTGCTGATAAAAGCTTCTCCCAACAGTCGTAGAACGTTCTTTAGCCTCTTCGATGCTGAGAAAAAAATTAAAGTAGTAAACATTTATGTGATATTAAAATTTTCAAATTATACCCAAATAATATGTTCTTTAATTTATAAAGTTCAACTTTCAAGTCCACAAGTGTGGACCTCCGATCAGAAATATAATACACATATCTTAGTACTTAATTTCCGGTATAGATGCTATCTTCAGCTGCGCTCTAAGAGGACTTGAGAAGGGTTATCATAACAAATAAATTCCCGTGCACATAGATATAAATGTGATTTAAAAGCGCTCTCTTCAGATCAGTTAGAATCAAAACTGGTATGAGAAAGCCTAAATTCCCTACTTACCTTTCGTCTCGCAACAGGCTTGAAAAACAGTGGCTGCCGAGGCATCTACGGAAATAAGAAACCTGATCACCTGGCTAAAAGGGGTACTGAGGTACCCTATGTTGGTCCTGAGCCCTTGGTTGGAATCCTACACGTACTGCCCAAACCTCGGTAAAAAGATGGATTAGGAAAGCACACACCAACTCTGGTTGCAAATCCATCCTGGCAAAAAGACAAGCCAGGAAACTGGTCTTAGGTCCATACAACACTCTTTCCCCATCTCTCCTGAGATTGGACACAACAGGAATAAGGGAAGTGTATAGTTGCATTAATTTCTAAACATGGTCACTTCAGGAAACATCTCAAAGTAGGACTCTACAAGGATGAACCCATCTATAGAATTTGCAAAGATGATGAGGAAACTTTCTCGCATATCCTCTGACTGCCCATTCCTGGCAAGGAAGAGACTCTTTCTATAGCCGGAGAATATCTAGGAAAGGATGCTGACATTGGAATCAAAATACTGCAACTTGTACAGGGAGCTAATTTTGGGAAATAATGAAGGTATCCTTTCCAATGGTGTAGCCTTTTAGGCTGACGTGCGGGAGGTCGACAAAGCCCCAACAACCTCCTTCCCCCTCTATCTAGTACTAATTATTTACCACATTAGTTTCTGTTAATTTTGCGAAATAACTGTTGCTTTATTACGCTATTTTAATATACCGGTAGATCCCATTACAGAGGTGTGAAAATTATTAGACTCAAGCACATGTTGTGGTAAAATGATTGTAATTTCTGAGTTTGAAAATATTACAAATATCTAAAATCTAATCAGAACATTATGTGAAACCTATCAACTATTTGTTACTGTGTATATGTATTTTTGTCCAATAACAACATTTCATTAGTAATTTTTCTTGGTGAAACACCAGTTTTTGAACTCAGGTCCTCAAAAATCTACATAGAAAAGAACTGTACACATGATAGATCAAATGTGTTATACTTAATTTTCAGATATAATGTTGAAATTTCACAGGTAATACTTAGGTGAGGAATGACTGAAATTGATCGTCTAAAATCTATTTTTGGTAAGCTTATTTCATTGAAAAAAAACATATTTTCTTGTATCCAGTACTACAGGATAAAAAGTTGATTCTGTGAATTTATTCTGATTTTTCATACACCCAGGACTTTATTCCGATTTGTGGAAAGTTATATAAGCATTTTATCACACTATAGGTTAAGTATCTTGGAGATACAACCTAGAGTAGTAAATAGCGAAAATTTTGCTTAAGTCCAATGATTTTCACACCTCTGTATACCCTGATTCGTTATCTGCGTTTTCGCGTATACACGATTCTAGTTTGAAGTCCAGTGCTGCCATCTGTTAACAGTACGTGGAAGCAGTAATGCATTAGCGCATCTCGACGCTCATCTTCTGTCGTGTTTGTCGAGAGTGAATCGTTAGTTAGGTCAGTAGAGCTGTGAAGTTGCTCTTAACAGGATCTGTATTTAAACTGTCGGGTAAAAAGAAGGAAGGTGTGCCTGTCGAGGGAAACAGGCGTGTACAAACGTCTCGTTTTTATTAGAAACAAAGTTTGAAGTTTTGTATCGCTATGGGAAAGGTGAGCGTATTGCTAACATTCAGCGTGCTTTGGGACTTAGTGAATCCACGGCGAGAACTATTCGTGACAACGCGGAATCAATTGGAAAAACTGCTCAATCCTCAACTAACTTAAGTGCGATTAGAGCGATCAAATCTCGCTCGGAGGCGATGGGAAGAATGAAAGAAGTGCTAAGCAACTGGATTGAGCACCACAACCAACAGCAGATGCTTCTCTCTGAAGTTGCTATTCAAGCTAAAGCCAAGCGCTTGTATGTAGATTTAACGAAAGAAGAGGAGCATCCATCACCTTTCTCGGATAGCTCAGGTTTATTTCATCGTTTCAAGCATCGTTTTGTCTTTCACAGCCTTAAAATTACAGAGAGGCAGCTGCGGCAGGTGAAGTTGGAGCTGAGGAATTTAAAAAGAGGTTTAAATAAATTGTGGCACAAGAAGCTATACTGCGAAACAATTTTTCAACCTTGATGAAACGGGTTTATTTTGGAAACGAATGCCTAACCGCAAGTTAATTTCTATTAAAAACAACATCACCTGGATTTAAGGCTGTCAAGGACCTATGTACCCTTCTTTTTGAACAAATGCTGTAGGGGATTGCAAATTAAAACCCCTTATGATCTACCACTCTCAAAATTCTAGAGCTAAAAGGGTTGTGAAAGAACAGAAAGGGAGTGCATTGGAAATGGGGGAAAAAGGTTTGGATGACTTCTGCTATTTTCAGCGACTATCTTGTTAATGGATGGAATAAAAATTTGAAGGCCTACTGTGAGAAAGAAGAAGACCATTTCAAATTTCTTCTCCTCGATAATCCCAGCCACATTGTTTCGATTATTGATTCAAACAAAAGCATTAAAGACCTGTTGCTGCCACCGAACACTACATCTATCCTGTAATCCATGGGCAGAGGAGTTATTTCTATATTCGAGGCACACTATCTGCATAAAACTTTCTCTAATCTCATAGAAGAATGTGATTTAAATGACGAACTTAGCATCAAGATTTTCTGTCGACAGTTTCATATAAAGATGGCGGTTGATGTGACAGACACGTGGACTGAAATAACTCTCAAATGTATGAATGGTGTACGGAGGAAACTGAGGGCCGATGCTGTGTCAGAGCTAGAAGATGGAGTGATCAGTAATATCACCGTTGCAGTGAGAGAAACTCGGACATGGCACGACAGATTGGATTCAATGATGTGGTTAAGAGAATGTGTGAGACCTCCTAAACTCTCGTTCCGAGGTTCTCAGCAACGAAGATTTGCTATTTTCTAGTGAGAACAGTAACAAAGAAGAAACAGAAGTCGAGGAAGTTCAGCTGTTAGAAAGCTGACGACGAAGAAAATGGCTGAAACCTTCAGAATGATCGACGCTCAAATGACAATTTTTGGAGAACATGATCTTGAAGAAGTAAAGACTGCAACAGTGAAGAAGTTGAACATTCTCTTAAATGTTACAAAGACTTGTATAATCAACTGGCAAAGAAGACTACACAGACAACAATTAAGCATTTCTTGCAAAACAGTGTGGCACTTCAAATGAACGCCAAGCACCTAGCGAGAACACTTCAGCTACAAAGATTTGTATGTAAGGAAATCGCCACGGAAACTGAACTGACTATATCACCATCAGATTCTTCCGATCAGGGGCTATTTAGGATGCAAATTCACTTAATGAAGATGTTTTAGTGTGTTATTATGTGTTACAGTGTTAAATGTTTAAGTGTATACATTTTGCATTAAAATACGCTTTAGAAAGATGATAATGGTTAATTTTGGTAAAAACACTAAGAAATTCTGCTTTTTAAACTTAATATGTGAGTAAAGGAGAACCTAACCCATTATTTTGCAATAAAATGACTCCAATTACGCATATATGTTATGTGAGGCGATTCCGCGGGACGTAACTATCGGGTATAATGAGATTTACTTTTAGGTTTAAAGAAAGGATTATGATTAATAAAACCCTAATTATGATATTTCTGATAATTTTCCTTTAAAGCATTTGGTTTATTATGAAAGCTATAAGTTACAGAACATATTCAACTTATTACACTACTCTGTACACTGGTATTTCTTCAGAGTAGTATCTTTCATTACAAAAATATTAATTTCGCTTTAGGCATATTAATCTGGTTTTAGAATGAAAGTGAGGATTTCTACATTTTGAGGTATCTATGTTCCGACATATTTGGGGAAATGCTCCACTTGGAGAAATCCTATTTCAGGTATGGTTTATTTTTAAGAATTTTCTCTCCTTTGCTTCCAAAAAGTCTGTGTCAACAGGAACATTTTCATGTTGTGTTTGAAAATAAAGTCGAGTACTTCTTCTGAAAATTTTCCAGCTCTTTTAGATCACATAAATATTCCAATAAAGCTACGACTTTACAGCTTGTATTTTGTAGACCATCAAAGACATTCTACTCTTTTTGTTTAAAAGTTTTATGTATAGCATCTCTGATGGATAGTCTACCAGTTTAAAAGAACAAAATCCACAAATTGATTCAACAACCTCACTGAACACTTTTTGCTTCGAATGTAGCACCAACTCGTATAACAACGCACATACCTTGTACTCAACATCAGCTGAAGCCATAGCACTGAAAAACAGTAGCTACTGTTTAATAAAGCAAGAATGGTCATGGAAATTCCACATTAATAAGCATTTAAACTGGGGAAAGAAGTGCAAATGCACCGGACAAAGTGTATCTGAAAAGTTGGTGAAAAGTATTCTTTGCAACATTTACTTCAAGTTTCTAAATCATAACTGCTTTTCAAAAACAACAGTTGTCGTATGCAACATGTCTATTGATATATAACACGCATTACATTGCATTTGGTGTATGCTAAAATCAGACTATCTAAATGCCCTAAAAACGCAGTTTATCAACGTGTATATATATTAATTGTCATTTAATACATGAGAGCCGGTATCCATACACAGCCTAAAACCAAATAAATGAGCAACAGCCAAAGAGGAAGTTCGATCCGGAAAACATAGGAAGCATTCGCTGACGCTGCGTTCACAATACACGATATATACCACCCTGCGTTCATTTCAAAGCAATGCGATAAGAAGGAAGATACCTTTCAGTTTGGCTGCATGCATGGTAATCGAGCAGTGAAACGCATTTGTCTCGTAATTGGAATTACCGAGGTTAGAATACACGGTATATATTTTTTATTATTTAGATTACAATTTATTAAATAAATGCAACGCAGTATGTTTTCCATGCTTGTGATAACTATTAATTTTAAGACAGCCATGCATAAAACACTAACAAATTACTCTCCTCGTTTTCAAAAGAAACGAAACTTCTTATTAGTAAGAAATTGTAATGTGAAAAACTAAATCAAGTATTTAATTAGCTTAACATTGGATGTGCAAAATCTGTCTGATTTTTCAGTTATGAATGGCGCTGGCGTGATCTTGCGCACGCACCTCATAGCCTTCGAGTTCTATATGACATGTTAGCAATCATATTGATTTTTCTATTGCTGAGCGCACACATAAAGACGAAGCTACAAGGAGCTTCCTTACGTTGTTAGTGAACGTTGCTGGATACTCTGTTCCACAAGCTGCAAAACACTTGAAGTCCCTATATCTACAACTTCGAGTTGGGTGTGGTTATCCAGAGAAGGAATTGTTCGTCGTCGACCTGGTTTGGGTCAAAAAACTACTCAGCAGGGTCCACTTCTAGAAGAGGTAGACATTCTCTTCCAGCATGTGTCTACAATTAGAAGTAATTCTAAGTTACCTGGGTTGAACCGCACAGCCTTGCGTCATTTGAGTACAGCAGGACTGTTTGCTCGATGGGCAGCTAAGAAGCAACGTCTTACAGACGATCACATATTACATAGCCTCTCATTTGCAATGGAAAATGTCAACCGTAACTGGAATATGGTTTTATTCGCAGACGATATGATATTTTCGTAAACAAATTGGGAAAAGTAACTTTTTATTGTCCCGGAGGAAATGTTACGGAGCAAAATACATGGCATAAATGGATCGCCAAGGTCGCGTATCCGTGTCGTGTTGGAGCTTGATGTCGCGAGACGAACTACGTGTATTGGCACATTAAATAGCCAGTAGTATAAAGACATCCTCGAAAACATCTGTAAGGACCAGATATCCTAATGGAATGATTGAATTCCAGCAGGATAACCACATTGTCCACACAAGTCAACAATTTCTAACTGGTTTTCGCAAGGGCAAGATCTCGCAGTACTTTATTAGCCTCCTTGCAAACCAGGTTTGAATCTTACTTAAAAAGTGAGGAAAGCTTTGGGGTTAAATTGGTTGGAAGACAACGCAAGACAAGATTTTTCTGAGGAGATCAAATATAGGATGCATGGGAGGAAGTATCCTATTGTGAAAAGTTTACTAGGCATTATCATCCAAGCCCATAGAATGAGGGTAGTAATAGAAGCAGGGGTTTTACACATCCAATATAAAATTAATTTCCGTTTTTATTTGCTATTTACTTTAGGAGTATAATATTTACTTATTTCTATTTCGTCTTAAAACGAAATGGAGAAAGTTTTAGTTGTTATGCGTGAGCACAAATACCTTGATATCAAGTAAGCCTTAGGTATCACAAATTATATTGCAACATTCGTAATAAACATTACGTTTCTCCGCATAAAAAGGATTTTACTCGGGATACGAAACTGGGTAGGCCTCACTGCTATGTACCTGCTTATAAGTGCTCTGCTGTCAGCGCATATTGAGTAGCTGAGACTCAATATGAAAGGTAAGAATAGAACATAACTAAAGGCAGGGGCACCCCAAGAGGCCATTGTGAACCGGCAGCGGAAATGGTTTGGATTTCGACAAATATACGCTTCGAGAGTATTCTTTTTATTTCGGGGGGATCTTTGTCTTAGGGTGCACGAGTTTGAGGCTTTGGGTGGCACAAAACTGCCGAGGTTACCAACGCCACACTCTGGCTATATATTTATTTATTCACGTCTGATACAAAAGCAACACATGGAGAGCAAATACGAATAAAGGAACAGAATACAAAAATGGAAATATTTAACCAAAAGATATAACAATAAAACAATAAAAATCTCACTAATCAGAATAAACACGGACGAATCCTCAGTATACATGATAAGCTAACATATTTCTGGCACAGTTTGAAAGTCAATAGCACACAAGAAACTGCACGAGTTAAATTTGGTTAAGAAAACCAGTTAATTTAACATCGGAGAAGTTTTGCGATAGGGGCACAATCGTCTCCTAAAATAGTAACTAAATTGATAGATAGACCAAGTCGTTCTTAAAGTGTAGAAAGTGACGACACTGGGTTAGGAAGTACTTCACCGTTAAGGACACATTTCTAAGGATACAGTGTGGCGGTGGTTCACCCTTGAGGAGGTGTCATGACTAAAATTAACAGTGACCAATAAAAAGTGGAACAAGCACGGTCTCCTCGTACGGGATCGATGAGAAGAATAACGCCAGGGAAGCCTTGACCTCCGGGAGTTTCTCTTTCCATTAAGAAGATATCATTCTACGCAAAACGAAACAAAACAAAAAAAGTTTCAAATCCTATAGGCAGCGGAGAATCCGTTCATCAGGTTGTAGAATCTCATTCTTAGCTGCAGATCTGCTTGTTTGTTTCCTACAAAGCCACGATGCCCAGGAACCCGAACGAAAACTACCCGAAAGCCAGCAAGAGTAAAGACTGCAGCTGAATAATTGAGTTTTATGTATGGACACTTCTTAACTAGTGTGGTTCTTAGCGTTCCATTGTATGTTGGGCGTGAAAGATCCGAAAGCTTAATCAGGGGTATTTTATCGGGATTTTCTTTTACGTGCCGCATATCTACGACACAGCACCACTGGCTTTGCTTCCCCTCCAAAGGAAGCCATGCTACGGACCTTTAGCCCGAAAAAATCCACAGCCCTTCGCTGGGATTGAACCCACGATCTTCGGAACTACAGGCTAACATGTTACTCCTAAACCACACAGAATGATAGGTGCAGCTGATCATGGATTTTCTGAACAAGGGGTGTAGCAATGGAGATCCTGGAAACTAAGTAGAGCACCGAGATAATCAGAACTAATGGAACTGGAAAGCTGAGAAAAGCAGCGGATGGCTTTAAATGTAGCACACAGTTCGGCAGTGTAAACGAACTGCTGAGAGGGAAGCAAATCTTGTGGTGCACATGCGAATTAAGAACCACAGTATACCCTACACCGTTATACATTCGACAACCATCAGCATATAAGAATGGTATCTGAGAAAACCGTGGTTGAAAGTCGCGAAATGTGTGGTATATATAGGTACCGCAGTGGTATCCTTTGGCAACTCAGCCAAATCAAGATGACGCATAGATGTTTGCCGTATCCAGGAGGAAAACGATGAAATTGGCTACGAAAGAGCGGGGGAAGTACTATGTACAACTTAGATAATAGGTTTCGAAATCTACACTCTGCAGGAAGCGGTGCCTTCGAACTGTTGCGTTAACGGTAATCCAAATCGGCACCAAGGAACGTAGAATAGCTAGAATGAGAAGACATGGCACGTAAGGTAGAGGCGTAATTACAAGGAAGGATGTCTTGACGTGTGCAGAGGGATGGTTCGCCAGTTTCCGCGTATAAACTACAGGTATTGCTAGTACGATAAGATTCCAGGGCTAATCTAAGACCGTGATGATGGACAGGATCCAATCTATGCAGATTAGATGGTCGAGCAGAAGAATAGATACTGCAACCATTGTCAAGTTCCGAACGTATTAACGACGGTGGAGTCGTACCATTAGTACGCGATTGATACTCCAAGAAGTGACACTAAGGACATGGAACAATAACAGTGAGCGAGGACAGCGTCCAGGAATATATTGAATGTGAGGCTCCAACAGAGTTTATAGTAAACATTTAGCTTATAGAGAAATTTAGCTTCCTCAACAAACGGATGTTCCACTCCAACTTGAGAAAGAAGGGGTAGGAAACTCTTTACGACGCCAAAAATTAAGACAGCGTGTTTTCTTCCCGCTGAAAATTAAAGCCCATTCTGTACACTACAGGTATACACGTTATCGAGAAAGCCCTGCAGGCGACGTTGGATGAAGCGCGTACGCCCAGAGCTACAAGTTCCAAAATCGTCTGCAAAGAGAAATAAAGTGACGCCTGATGGAGCATACGATACTATGGGATTAATGGCTATAGAAAACAACAGAAGGCTCAATACAGAGCCTTGCGGCACACTGTTTTCCTGGCTAAAGTATAGAAAACAATATAAGGCTCCCAGCAGCACACTGTTCTCCTGGCTAAAGCCCAGGGATAAAGAAGATCCCACTCGCACTCGAAAAGTACGGGCATCCATAAACTGCTGTAAAAATAAAGGAAGATGGCCCCAGAAGTTCCAGCGGAAGAGCTGGAGGATGATAACCATACGCCAGGCCATATCGTAGGTCTTTACCAAGTAAAGAAAACCGCTTCAGTTTGTTATCTGCGCAAAAAGGAATCCTACAAGTGAGCTGCAAAGGAAACCACGTGGTCAACAGTAGACCGCCATTGTTAAAAACCACATTATACAGCAGTGAGAAGAGCATAGATTTCAAGGATCCACATTAATCGCTTAGTGACTATCCTTTACGTTACTTTACAAACATAGCTTCTTAGTAAAATGGAAAGATAGCTTTCGGGTAACTGTGGCTCTTTCCCCGTTTCAGAATAGGGACTATAATTGATTCGCGCCACTGAGATGGGAAAACACTAAGCAAGACGATTTATTACACTGTCTAATTCTTTTACGTGCCTGAGCGCGCTACTTGTTAAAGCCGAGCATATTCTCTGGAGTCAGATAACGAATACACACTTTTAAGGCCCCCGGTGAGCTCGTAGACCTGCACTGCATCCCTCCAGCCACCAGGAAACCAGAGTACGCCGTCCAATAAGCGATATTTGAAGAATAGAGATTTCAGCACCTCTAGTATCGTGTCCCGGAGATATTGGATCCTTGCATCAATGAGAGGAAAAGAGGCATTATTATTGAGGATCACTAGCTCAGAATAAGTCTACTTTACTAAGCAACCATGTTGGTGGGCAAGTAGGGTTGACCCCACGAACAACCATATGAAGCAAATTGAGGTAGTGGTCACTGCCGTATCACAAGCCACACACCATCGCAAAAGACAACGAACTGAGGAGAAAAGAAAATCAAGAGAGGAAAATGAATTGGCAGAATCGTAAGGAAACCTGTGAAGCCAGAACTGAGCGTAACGAAATTATGGAGCTCTGAATTTTGAGCAATCTGTTTACTGCTAGGGTACTCGCGGACCAAGCCCCATAAAAGATGAGCATTGAAGACACCCAGTATATGAAAAGATTGGGGGAGTTGGGAAAGCAAATCTAGAAAGTGTTCCGCAGCCCCAGAAGAATTAGTAAGTAGGTATAAAGAGTAACGCGTGAAAGAGAGGTATGGCAAACAAACACGGAGAGTTACGGCTTGTAAATCCCTATTTAGCTGGACCGGATTACAATAAAGGTTCTGACCCACCAAGATACAAGTCCCCCCATGGGTATGATCGCTTTAGGAACAATGCTATCATTACGAAAATCCTATAGCAAAGAATGTGCGTGTGCTCTTAGGGCGGACTTTCGTCTCCTGAAGGCACAAACACAACGGCTGTTAAGTAGAGTTCAAAAGGTCTAGTGTCTGCTAATGGAAACGATAACCACGCAAATATCACTGCAAAAGGGTCATAAGAAAGAAAAGAGAAAAAGGAAACTAAAAGCAAACCGAGGGTAGGTGCAAAACCTCACAATATTGGTGACTGCCTCTGAATTTCAAAACTGTTTCCAAGCACGTGTTTTTCCGATCTTGAACCTTGGATGTAAAGTTCTTCCTGGAGTTTGGCAACAAAGATGGCTTAGGGGGTTCTGCTTAAAGGATTTATCGGTAACGATGTCAGCAGAATTGATTTCGCAGCATCTTTTGATGTCATCTGAGACGGCGATTGAATGGTCACCGCAGGCGAGGTTTTTCACGCTGAAATATTAGTGGTGGCCAGGGACAGACCCACAGGAGCAGTTGTGGACAATCTCTTGGAAAAAGGAAACAGTTCAACAGAAAGTGTTCAAGAAACGACCCTATCCGCAAACCTGGTGGATGGAGAGTTTATTTCCTTAGTGCTTTCAGAGATAGTAGGATGCGAAAGCGCAGCCGAAAGCACTGGTGGAGGAAAGATATCTAGTTCGTATAAATTCCCAAGATTGCTCTGCCTGTAGCAGAGTACCATATTTGGCACACCGCAAATCTGTGGCAAATGAAGCACTCATGACGTACTCAGTAGGTTCCCGTCTTAATGAATTGGTATACACCTAGTTATCCCGAACGAGCCAGGAGCACTACCCGCAGGTCGGCATCCATTGATGGGTCTGCAGGATTGTCCACAGCAAGGGATGGTCGGAACGTAAACGGTACCCGATGCTGATGAGATTGTTGAGAAGTAAAACGTTGACGGGAAACCTTGGAAGATTCCATAGGAGGTGAAAGGGATAATGGCTGGAAATGAAATAGAATAGTGATAGGAAAGCTTCCATTTCGACTAGATCGGGAAGTGCAGGTACAGTTCGGCAATGAAAAACCGTGGGTTGTAATAGTCGCAGACCGAGGAAATTGATTGTACAATCCGCGAGTTAACTTCGTTGAAAGTAACAAGAAAAATTAGCCAAAATTTATCCCAAACTAGTTCTTGAATTGGCATGCTCTTCTTTATACACAGGGCAGTTGCGAAAGTATCTCTCTCAGTTCATACATCTGGAGACGGAAGTGCAAGGAGAACCATCATGTGGTTTTGCTCCACACCGAGGGCAAAAAGGCTGCTACTTATATGTGAGTGCGGTATGTCCAAATGCTTGACAGGAAAAACAATGTAGAAGGTTGGGAACATATTGAAGAACATAGAATATCTCGTTTACAACTTTAAGTGTGTTAGAAAACTGATTCAAGTTAAACGTTAAAAAGACCGTTCTTGCAGGTACCTGATCCGTACGCATGAGCCGTTCAGCTGTACTGACTCCTTGGATAGAAATATAAGCGATACCCCTTCAGAGAGGCCGTCTAAAGCGGAGGAAGTCACAGCACCTCGGCATACATTCGAGGTAGCAAGTGGCTCAACGATAACTTCATGGACTCCAAACTGAAGTGATTTTAATAAACGAAGCGACTATAGATCATTTTAGCCTGTATCAATAAAGATACATTGTGTCACCTTTTCTACTCATCTTCTACAAATTACTCTTCCAAAAGCTGATTTTACTATTACTTCTTGTTAATTGAGGTACACTTTCATTACACATTACAAATCTTGTTGTAGGTAAAAGAATAGACTAAAACGATAGTTTTATTTTTAAAAAGCGGATTTCTTTACATAACCACAAGAAAAAAAGGAATAGCCACTTACCACTTGAAAATGGCAGAGGTATTTGGAAATTCAAACCAATGACAAAGAATTTATCGGAAATGGTTAACGTTACAAACAAATTTATTTGGCATACATAAATTGTGTGCTTTAATGGGCACCACGTTTTTTGTACGATGTTTTGTATACCTCTTACGGTTGCCAACTATACCAAAGTTATTGAGAAGCTATTCCTGGAAATCTTAGGCTACGCATTTTATTTGTCATGTAATTATTTTACATACATTGTATCTTAATCAAAATAATTCACACTATACTTTCGGAAAACAAAGAAATAACTAAACATTTTCTTAGTAAAGGATAGTTTTGGGTGGGAGAGTTTCTTAAATATCTTCGTGTCGCATCTTTAGAAGACGCTAAACTTGAATACCAAGTTTGGTATTTAATTGCATTTTCATTCTTGAGTTAAGCTTTCAGAAAAACAGACACACGCGCGTGCACAGAATTCTTCCAAAAATGCCTTTTTACTTTCCCTACTATGTCTAGTAAGTAGGTGAAGTAATCCATTCCACCCAAAAATTCGATACCGAGATTTCACCGGAAATAGGTACATGTGGTGAGGTGCCCTGAATCCAAATAAAGCATTTTTGGAAACGTCTGCGTGTTTCCAAACAGCATAACTCAAAAACGAAAAGTGGCATAAATACCAAACTTGGTACATATTTAAGTTCAATATCTTCCAAAGATGCGAGACAAAGATTTCCAAGAAAATCCTCCCAACCAAAACACCCTTTACATTGAACATTTTTAGGAAAATTTGATTTTCTAAACAATGACTAACGGCTTTGATTAAAATACCGTATATTAAATATATTTATATGACAAATGAAGTGTGTATCTTGAATATATAATCTTCAATAGCCTATCAAGTCCTCATCATTCGGGAGCAATTTTCTATAACCGGTAAACGTTAAGTGATAGACGAAAACGTACTGCATAGAGCAAAAACTATATCTGTTTAAAACACAATTTATTTCAAACAAGTTTTTTTGTACCATAAGTCATTTATGAAATATCTTGCTATTAAACGTTTGAATTGTCCATTTCTTGGTCATTCTGTCCTTTGAACATTCAGTTTTTTTCTCGCGATGTCATGGAAGCAGTATGGAATTTTAAGGTCAGCATGTAGCGTCCAGTTGTTAAACATTTGACTATCGCTGTTCTCTTTGTATCTATAAGAAATGTGTAATGTAGCTATTTCTGTAAAGGTTTATTTGGACTAAAATGCAGTAGATAGAAAATATACTTGAATTAGAAAGAATTGTGTGCCCACTAATAAACGATGTAGGGCAGAGAAAGTCGTGTGAATGCATCACATCAGAAATATTTTAATCAGATAATCTCAAAACGTGTACTTCCAGTGAAACTTTAGCATTGAATTTTGGGTGGAATGCAATAATTCGTCTACTTCCTGTAGAGTGTTAGAGAAGGAAATAAAACACTTTATATGGATTCCATTCACTTTTTTCTTTTTTATTAGTAAATTTCTCCTCCATATTCCTCATACAGTAAACCAATTTTCGTGAAATTTTCAACAGCCCTCGCCGATTATGTGCCACGATGTATATTGTCACGATGCTACACAAGTGAACTCATTAATGATTCGCTATCATTCCAAACAGTCTGCAGTCAACGACCCGTCTTACGATTAACTATGGTTAAGTTCCACCTTATGAATAGGTAAGACTACGGTTACACAATGCACCACAGTGCTCGCTTTGCAGCCTATGATTTGAAGATCCCTAGGTCCCTCCAGTAGAGCGAAATTCTGAAGCAGATACGCTGATTTTTAATACTGCAATTCCGAAATGCGTGTACCAGAAAGAAACTTTGAATATTATACGATGCATATCCAAAATAGAAAAATAGCCCAAAGCAGTCTATATCACAATAATGCTTCTACACATGCAGCCTCTCTGGTGGAGTAATCACCATAAACTACTTTAATTCGCTGAGTGCAGGTGGCGATGTGTTTCTGCTGAGGCCGTTGGTTTCACTTAGAAATTAAAAATTACCAATATTTATTGTCCGGACAGCAGCAAAAGCATTGAGAGAAAACGTGTCCTCCTCAAGGCAAAAAACATCAAAATATTACAGAAAAAATCCAATCTATAGAATAGAACCTATATCAACAAACAACATTAGTGGAAAAGAACATTTTTTCAGTTTGTATCTTGTAGTAAAGATAACGATGTTTTTATTTTTTGGGTCTCAGTTTTGATAAGCAGGTTTTCTGTTATTATTTTGCACCAGTATTATAATGAGTACAATTTATTTTGGGGGCCAAAATGGTTTCTTAAACGTGTTGATGTTCAGTTTTGAATAAAAAGTGAGAAAAGTTTGTCTCTTACTGGCCAATAAATTAATCGAAATAGATCACAAAGTATTCCTTTCGAGTTTTATACCATGATGCATCATTATTGATTTATTCGTCACAGCATTTTTATAATCGGAGATTCTGTTACGAGAGTATCACGCATTATGGTTGAGGTTAGATCAGAGAAGAACATTCATGAGCGAAGTCTTGTGCTTCACAGAGAGTTTCATCAGATGGTTTGGAATACGACAGAAAAATGTGGTGAGGAATTCATCCAGAATTCCTTAAGCTTTGCACTGAAGCAGGCAACAAGGAGGGCAGCGGCCTATTTTGGAAACATTCAAAAGGAAGGAAAACATCTCAGGAAGTTTCTGCTGTGTTTTGAGCACCGGGAAAAAAGGTAAACAAAATATACGTGAATGGGTTTGATAAGTGTGTTTTCCGGAATGTTGTTTAAGAATATTACCAAACACAAAAAACGCTTCAAACAGCAAAGTAACCCTTACCGATAGTAAAGGATAGAATGTATGGGCACATTTAATTTGAGGAATATTTAATAGCGACTTCTAATCCAGGGTTAATTTAGAGAAAAGATCCTTAAAAGTGTCATTGTAATTTGAGGAAATGGCACTTAACATTTAAAGACAAATCATGCGGTATTTTACACGAAACTAGAAATTCCGTCCCACTTTTCCAAGACTTAGAACTGACATACTGATGTACTTAAAATGTTCTTTTATTTTGAGGAAAATTTATGTTTACCTCATGGCTTCCATTTTAAAAATATTGTTCACATCTCCAGGATGATACATACATACTATGGCTATTTGATTAACCGTAATGTATTTAATGTTCCACGTTAATATTGTTTCAGCCTTAGTGCCACTGTTTGCTGGCGTTTGTGGACAGCGGTACAGTTTTCTTGACTTCGTCAATGCTCTACAGTTTAACGTATGTTTTAAGACTGAAATAGCATTAAATGTCAACAAAATCGAATAAGTTGAGATGAAACAAAAGACTTAGCATTAAAAGCTGAGTGACATGCGCTCGTGGTGTTTTTCAAGGTGTCTGTAGCTTGAGCCGACGTTTCTGAAGGGAAATTTGAGAAACTCCTTATGTAATTTTTTAAAGTGTATCGTAGGATAGTTATGTTATATATGAATTAGATAGGCGAGACTAACATAAGTCGCAAGTAAAGCAATCTTCAGGTTTTAGAAATGCCATCCCAAATAAATAACCACACTCTACTTTTATCAGTTTATCTTTATTTTCTCTACCATGTAAATAGTAGGTCGGTAGTTTCACCCGAAACTCGACACCGAGATTTCACCGTAAATACATGTTTTGAGGCCCCTAAATAAATTTTTTTATAAAAAGGTCCGTGTGAGGGTGTGTGTGTGTGAACAGCGTAACTCAAAAATGAAAAGTCGGATAAACATAAAACTTAGTATTTAGGTTCAGTGCCTTCCAGATATGCGACAAGAAGATTTTCAATTAAATCCCCCACCCCAAACTACCCTTTACATTAAACATTTTTTTAAACTTTTGATTTTCTAAACAATGGCTAACGTTTTTTTTTATCCAAGTGCCATATATTAAAGATATTTACAGGAACCACTGAAATATATATCTTGAATTTTCTGGTAATAGCCTACGAGGTGCTCTTAATATAGAAACAAATTTTGCATAATCTTGTATAAGTGCTAAACGCCAAGCGATAGGGAAAACGCACTACACAAAAGGTTTAGATCTCTTTAAAATGCACAATTTATGTGAAACAACTTTTTTTCGAATAAGCCATTTCTGAGAGATATCTCCGTTGTTAATGGTTCGAATTGTTCATTACTTACTTACTTTTAAAATCCTTCAGTATTCAGTTGTTTCTCGCGATGTCATGGAAACAGATAAGGTCAGCATATAGCGTCCAGTTGTTAAACATTTGACTATCGCTGTTCTCTTTGCATCTATAACGAAATGTGTGATGCAGCTATTTCTGCAAAGGTTTATTTCGATTAAAATGCGGTAGATCGAAAAATAAGCCTTAATAAGATTAATTTGTATACCCACTTATAAATGGAGGGCAGAGTGTTACCTCATATTTTTTTCTGCATGTGAATCCATCGAATATTGTTTTCCTTTTGTCGAAGTGGTCAACTTGATATCCATGCATAAATTATAAGAGCACTCCAGACTGACTGAATATTGCACACTACACAAACAAATGACTTTCACAGTATGGGGAACTGTTGAATACTATACAAACAAAAAACTTAATTATCCTTAATCGTATCTGACAGAACGGATCATTTATACCAGAAGATGTTATTCACGGAAAAGATGTTCAAAGCAAAAATTAAGGAATCATGCATTTACAAATAAAGAAACCACGTGGCCTGAGAACACAGGAGCTGCCATACGTAACAGTACCAATTTGTACAGCAAGGTTGTCCCTAAAAAATGAGTTAACGTTTATCTTTCTACTTCAAGTTTCCAGGAGCTAAAATTTTGATGAATTCGCAGTAAAAATTGCAGATACAGTATCACTTAAAAAATCTGATGTGTTGCACTCACATGACTTTCTCTACTCTTGTACAAACTATTTTTACAAACGCTTATTCTCCACTCATGTTAATCCAAATAAACATTTGTGGAACCTTATTGCTAATTTTCTTGTAGGTACAAGGGGAAACATATTTCTTAATTTTTTAAACTGGAAACCTACAGTTAGTGTCAATTAAATTGACCCTAAAATGACCATCACAACGTCCTCCAAATAAAACATGACTAATGGCTTTACTTTCCCCCATAATTTCAAGCAACGTTTATTGAAGACTTTTCTTTCTACAACGCTTAGTTTTGGAGGTACAGTCTCAACTTAAATGTCCATCCTGTATACATGGACTTTAAATGAGCATCTACACAAGCTTTCCAAAGATGCAGCGGAAAATGTGACCTGCACATTTTATAACTGAACTTTTCTGGATTTGAATCTTAAGTAAAATACAAACCTATGGTATTTGTTGAAGTGATAAGATCCGCCAGAATAATAAGAATAATAACAAGAATAATAATGTTAATAATAATCATAATCATAATAATAAGCAGGAAGAATAAAGATAATATGAAGGAGTAGAAAAAGGGGGGAAGAAAATCATAACGAGGGAAATTAGTAAAGAACAGATACGAATAAATAATATAAACGTGAATAAAATAAAAACAGAGGGAAATAAAATGTAGGAAAACGCGTATTTTAGAGCGAAGAGAGACAGTGAAAACTGTAAGAGGTGAAATATTTCAAGAACAAACACGCTTGAGACATTAACAAGCGCTTAAGTTATATAGAATTTTGTGAAACCCACAGGAAACGAGAACAACAGAAAGGAAGTCAGGTGCAGTCAACCGCACAGAAAACGTAATCAGGCAGAAATAAGACGGTAATGTTAGACGTGGTAAAGGTCAACTTGAAAATATAAGGAACCAATGGGAAACGGCGTAAAACTTAGAAAAATAACCAATGAGAAATTATAAAAGTCACGTGAATAGTAAAAAGGAGGAATGAAACTAGAAAATAGGCGGAGAATAGAATAATTATCTAGGACGGAGAGGAGTTTGAGACGTGTGCCAGATGTATCACTTCGTGTCGTACAGAGGAGAAGAGCACATAACTTCGTGTCGAGTAGGGAAGCATAATAAACGTAGAAACATAAATAATTTCGTGTAGCATCGTTGGTGGAACTTCACGTCAAGCATCGTGGTAGAGTATGTTTGAAAGTTAATGTTCTGTGAAAGTGAGGAAGGGCAGGTATAAATGACTAAATTATAGTCAACAAAACTCACAACGTCATATTCTTCGACATAGGAAGAGAAGTAGAATGGGAAAACACGTAAATACTAGCTGGGGATGATAGGCGAAATCAAGTCTTGTGTGACGGGGATTCGGTGAAAGGAATGCAGTGTGGATCTTCAGAATAAACGGGCCACTGAAGGAGAAATGCGAGCGTCATTAACTTCCTATCCACACTCCCTGAGATAAGAGTCCAGACCCAAGCATTAACTCTCTACCTGAGCAGCCGGCAAATCAAATCCTTTCCGAGACAGAAACACGATACCAAGAAACCTTTTTATTTATCCTCGCTACACTGTGTGCATCCAGAAAGTAAGATACATGTGTAAATATTTCGAAAAACAAAGCGAGTCCATTGTGGAAATATTCCTGCATCAAATTTCAATTCTATTAACGCTATATTTTGTAACCCTCCATTTTCTTCGGAACTTTTCCGATAATCTTAAATATCTCTAAACACAATTATACACCTATATAGTTCATACTCATATTACGTCTAAATAATTTATTGGTTTTAGTTTCTGACTTCTGTCTACTAAGACACATTTAAAGCACGAAATATACAGGATTTTAGAGGTATAAGTGCACAAATTTTGCATGCTGATAGATTCAAATATGAAGAATAAAAACGTCCACATGAAAAATGTAGCTACCGTGAAATGTAAAGCAGATAACTGAACATTATCGAATACATAATCTGCACAACATCGCAACAGAGTAGGACTGAAACATAATATTCTGTTTACTAATGTTACTCCCGCTACCATACATGCATTCACACCTGCGACTGTTTACTGTTATTTGTTCAAAGTCTTTTGAGACAGTGGAAGGGGAGATAAGGTCGCCGCGCGGACGGTGCGGCAGCTATCACAAAAAGCCGTCTTACGTAACCGATCTGGGCACTATCAACCGCTTTTCTATCTTCCCCTATCTACTGTCTAAAAAGACTTTGAACGCAGAATAGTACTCTAGTAGGTCTGCACTGAAAAACAGGTTGTTATCTTAAGCTACTGCAGGTAAGAAACGGAGGGGTAATTTTATTTTACACTATCCATGCAGAGTTTCCGAAAGTTGACATAATACATGCGCGAGGCAGGTAGGTAGTTGTGTCAACATGCCTGACCTTTCTCCCTAAACACACGCCACTCTCGCGCAGTTGTCAGGCGTAACCCCGCAAATTATTTCAGAAGACACACGGAAAACCATTTATGTGACAAATTTATGACTAAACGACTCGTCTTAGCAGTAAACGCGAAAGACAATCATTCATCTTTTGAAGCCCTATCTAACTATGCTAATTTCAGGAGTAAAAGAAAAAGGGGTGTTGGCATAGTGGCAGTCAAAATGTCAACAAATGCTAGGTTTTTATTTATGAAACAATTCGCTAGAGAGAGAAAAAACTGATGTAATACATTCACCTGACTTTCTCTATCCTCAATGGTATATTAGTGGGATACATATTGCTTTTACCTAAGCTTATTACTTTCTCTGCGTGTAGTAAGTAAGAGAAGTATTGTATTCCACTCAAAAATTCGATATCGAGATTTCACCGGAAATACATGTTTTGTAGCCCCCTGTATAAAAAAAGCTTTAGAAAAAGGTCTGTTTGTGTACATGTGTGTGTGTTTGTTTGTGAACAGCGTAGCTCAAAAACGGAAAGTTGGATCAACACCAAACTTAGTATTTAAGTTCAGTACCTCCAAAGATGAGGCCCGAAGATTTTAAAGAGAATCCCCCAGACAACCCTTTGCATGGAAGATCTTTTGAAATGGCTCTAACGATTTTGATTGAAATAACATATATATGACAGATATTTATATGACAAATAAAATATATATCTTGAATTTTCTGGGAATAGCCTGTGAAGTCCACTTCATTTGGAAGAAATTTTGTATAATCTTGTATAACTGGTAAACATTAAGCAACAGAGGAAAACGTACTACACAAAAAATGTAGATCTCTTTAAAACAACCAATTTATTTATAATAAGCTTTTTGTGGTGTAAGCCGTTTCTGAGATATCCCTTATTAAAGATTCGAATTTTATTCATTTCCTAATCATTCTCTTAAAGGCCTTTTAACATTCAGTTACTTCTCGCGATTGCATGGAATCAGTATGGAATGTTAAAACCAGCATATGGCGTCCAGGTCTAAAACATTTGACTATCGCTGTTCTTTGCAACTATAACGAAATGTGTACTGTAGCTATTTCTGCAACGGTTTATTTGGATTAAAATGTAGTGGACAGAAAAATAAGCTTATGTTAGAAAATACATATACCCACCAATAAACAATGGAGGGTACAGAACGTCATGTGAATACATCATATCCGATTTTTTTCTATATACTACATTTTAATCGATTATTTTGTATATACTACATTTTAATCGAAACAAACCTTTGCAGAAATAGCTAATTATAATTTCGTTATATACTGATACAAAGAGAACAGCGACAGTCAAATGTTTAAGACCTGTACGCTATATGCTGGTCATAACATTCCATATTGTTTCCATGCAATCGCGAGAAACAACTGAATGTTGAAAGGACTTTAAGAGAATGACCATGAAATAAACAATTCGAACCTTTAATAACGGACATCTCAGAAACCCTTATGCCACAAAACAACCTATTATGAATAAGTCGTGTGTTTTAAAGATATCTGTATTTTTTGTGTGGTACGTTTTCGTCTGTCGCTTAACGTTTACCAGTTATACAAGCTTACACAATGTTTCTTCTGAATGAAGTGGACTTCACAGGCTGTTCCCAGAAAACTCAAGATATGCATTTTATTCTTCATGTAAATATCTTTAATAGATTGTATTTTAATCAAAATCGTTAGAGCTATTTTTTAGAAAATCAAAATTTTCATAAAGTCTTCCATGCAGAGGGTAGTCTGGGGTGGGGAAATTTCCTGAAAATCTTCGTATCGCGTCTTTGGAAGGTTAATGAACTTAAATACCAAGTTTGGTATTGCTCCTACTTTCCGTTTTTAAGTTATACTCTCACAGGCACACACGGAGCTTTATCTAAAAATGTTTTTTTTATTAACTGGGCCTCAAAACATATTTAATCGATGGCGAATTTTTTAATTCATGAATACAATGCTTCCTTTGCTTACTGTTCGTAGTAGAAGAAGTAAAATGGAAGAGTAATTAATGTTTCAGTTTAACATTGCGAAACCGCCCTTAAGTTTTTACAATGATATCCCTAACACCTTGTATAACAGATACCTGTACTTCTATGCACAGATTCTCATATCACCACCACCACCACCACAAGAGTTTCTTAGCTTAACCAGTTATACACTATCCATTCAGAATGCAGAGAACTTTGCAAAAATTAAGATACATATCCAAGTAGTCACGCAAATATCTTCAAGATATTACATTTTGATAACATTCAAATAAGTTTGATATTCATCCTAATTTAACTTTCTCAAGGAGTTCACATAATTTCAAATGGGTGTTTTGAGACAAATGGGGGCTTCAAAACGAATTGAAATATACAAATAGTGTTTATGGAATGAAAGCAATGCTTCAGTACCACAGGTCACTAGTAGCATTTTATTCTCTAAAGAGCATGCAATTTAATGTCACGTTTGTGGCCCGTGTAAATTTAAGCACATGTTTAAAACTGCACTCCAAGCATCATTCGGTTATCAACAAAGAGCTAGTAGTATTACAAACAATTATGTCTCCTAGTGTAGAGAATGGCCTTACACAGGCCTGCGGTTAACGAGTCAGTGCATGGCTACGGAAAATGTAATCTGAGATGTCAGAATGGTCACGTGATGAGTGTATACACAGTCTCTCTGTGATTAGTTCTTATTTTTGACGTGGATATAAACAAGAAAGCTTTAGAGCATGCAAACTTCGTGTTTTAGTAATAACTTTATGTTTATGTCAACGTCAGCCAATGTGACTTACGCGTGCAGTAAGATAACATGCTTACTTTATGCTTATGTCTTTTACTATGAATGGTCCCTTACATTTTAGCTTTTGTGATGTTAGGTTCACACAACAGTAAATAACAGAAAATAAAACTGACTTTATAAAAAAACAAAAAAAAAAACATTAAATTAAATCTGAAGGCTGCAAGAGATAACGTGTAACAGTTACATTTTTCTCCATTTAATTATCTAACAGTGTAAGAGATGTGTTTACAAAGTGCTCGAATACCTTGAATCTGGAAGAAGCGCCACTTTAGATTTTGGCAATTACATACCCAATTAGTGGACAGTCTTTACGTACAAAATACTTGTATAGCTTGAAGTTGCAGTATACAAACCATCAAACCACTTTATCTAACAAGAGAACCACAAGTTGATTACAAACTGCTCGGATAGCTTGATGCTCGTCAGTGCATTGTTCATTACATTTGCATTATTTTCTCTACCACTCAGCTATGATAAGTAGAGGAAATATTGCTTTCCACGCAACAATTCAATTTCACCGAAAATACGTGCTTTGAGACTCCAGAATCCGAAAAGAAGTGTTTTCGGAAGAAGGTCCATGCGTGCGTGCGTGTGTGTGAACAACATAACTGAGAAAAAAAAGTTTGTTAGACACTGAACTTTATATTCCTAACTTTTAAGCAAATCCTTCCACCTCAAACTACGATCTTTGTAAAAAGGTTTGTTATATGTTATTTCCTCAAAAATGGACGTAACGATTTGTAATAAAATTCCTCCTGTTTAAGATTGATATTAGCATGGCAAATAAAATATACACATCTTTAATTTTCTGAGAATAGCCTGTGAAGTTACCTCTTCATTCTGAATAGATTGTATAATTGGTAAACCGTAAGATATAGAGAAAATCGCAATACAAAGTAAATTTGGATCTCCTTAAAGCACACAACTTATGTCAAATAAATATTTTTGGGGCGTTAACTATTTCTGAGATATTCGTTGTTATTAGTTTGGATTTCCAAACACTTTATGATTATCAAAATCTCAAACTGCTATTCGTCTGTTTTAGTTTTTCTTTCTTTTTTTGCTTTCTTTTTCTTTTTCCTTTATTTTTTCCGCGTTGGTGTAAAGATATCGGAATTTCAAAGCCATCACACATCTTCTGGTTTTAAAAAGATTTCACTATCGCTTCATCTTATTGTTTTCTTTTCACACTATAATTAAACGTGTACATCTGCAATGAATATTTATCTGTACTAACAAGGAAGTGATAGTAGAATAACTTTTTCCAAAAATAGTTTGAAGAATGGGGCAGAGAAGGTCGTGTGAATGCTACACATCATATTTTGTTTTAAAATGCTTTCTGCGTGTTACGTTTTTACTTCCCCTACCATGTATTGAGTGATTGAGCAGTAGGTTGGGTGGCCTGTTTATGTTTTCGGGACTGGGTATTACTGCGCAGCTGCAACATATTGTCAAGATGCATTGGCTATTGTTTTAACTATTAATATTATTATTGTAACGTTCCGCAAAGGTGGAAGTAAAAGATTTCGCATGTTACTCAAAGCTCAGAAACCCGAAAAGAGCTAAGGCGGAAAATGCAGCATCAGAGGACACTAACCTTCGAGGCAGTGGCCGTAGTTCTGCTGACTTCCTGGAGGTCAATTCCCTGGTCGTGATGCATTGCTGATTTCTGCTAGGGACTTCGATTAAATAATCCGAGTTTTCGGACTCTTGGTGAAGTCTTTTGAAGGTGCTACCAGAACTCCTGGCGGTTGCCATTTTGAAATTCGTCGTACAAAAGTATCACTTTACCGCTAGGCATCGGCCATCATCACTGTTGCTCAGGTAAGCTCACTGAAAGTTTAACTGTTTGTGTGATACTCACAGACCGGGGATCTAAATGATCTATTAAATTCTATTAATTTAAGCAGGACTAGTAAGTTGATTGGGGGCCACCCCCTGTTACGGGTTGGTGCACCTCTAACGAGTAGCTGTGACCAATGATTAAAATCCCGAGAGCACAGGCACACGTAGGGGTGCAAGAGGCACAGACATCTAGAGCTGCCCCCGTGACAAGTAGGAATGATGCTGGGGTCGAACCGTGACAACCTATCTTCCTGATGGATACATGCTGAAGCTTGGTTAACTATGCGACATTGCTCCGTTTTTGTGATTGGTTCTTCATTCTGTTTTCATGGAGCGGCCAAGATGCGGAAACAATCAATTAGTTAATATAGCGTTACCATTTGGAGAGTCGAGGTAATGACAGAGATGCACGAGCCAAAGGTTTCCACATAGACTACTGGAACAGTTCTTTTTATCAATTGGAACGACTGCGAAATCACGGTCGTCTGTATGCGTCAAATCGACCAATACGCGTGCGACAGAAAGGCCCTGAGAATGTAAACGCTGTATGAGAGTCTGTTGCTGCAAATCCTCACACCAGCTGCAAAGGTTAAGCATATAGATCGTATCTTATTTCGAACATCTTGCTAGAGTTTTCAGTACATCTCAATGGAAGCTCCTGTAGCGACCGGAAGTAGACCACCCAACCTATTGTTCAGTATCTCTCCGGGCTACTAAGTACATCACAATCGAATCTCCTGCAGCGGCAGCGAGTATTCCACCCAACCTACTGCTCAGAATCTAGCCGAGCTACCCAGTATATCACAATGGGAGTCCCTACAGCAACCGCCGAATAGGCCACCCAACCTACTGCTCAGCATCTATTCGGGCTACTAAGTACATCACAATCAAATCTCCCGCAGCGAGTATTCCACCCAACCTACTGCTCAGTAGCTATTCGGGCTACTAATTACATCACAATCAAATCTCCCGCAGCGAGTATTCCACCAAACCTACTGCTCAGTATCTATTCGGGCTACTAATTACATCACAATCAAATCTCCTGCAGCGAGTATTCCACCCAACCTACTGCTCAGTATCTATTCGGGCTACTAATTACATCACAATCAAATCTCCCGCAGCGAGTATTCCACCAAACCTACTGCTCAGTATCTATTCGGGCTACTAAGTACATCACAATCAAATCTCCTGCAGCGAGTATTCCACCCAACCTACTGCTCAGTATCTATTCGGGCTACTAATTACATCACAATCAAATCTCCTGCAGCGAGTATTCCACCAAACCTACTGCTCAGTATCTATTCGGGCTACTAATTACATCACAATCAAATCTCCTGCAGCGAGTATTCCACCAAACCTACTGCTCAGTATCTATTCGGGCTACTAAGTACATCACAATCAAATCTCCTGCAGCGATTATTCCACCCAACCTACTGCTCAGTATCTATTCGGGCTACTAATTACATCACAATCAAATCTCCCGCAGCGAGTATTCCACCAAACCTACTGCTCAGTATCTATTCGGGCTACTAATTACATCACAATCAAATCTCCTGCAGCGAGTATTCCACCCAACCTACTGCTCAGTATCTATTCGGGCTACTAATTACATCACAATGAAATCTCCTGCAGCGAGTATTCCACCCAACCTACTGCTCAGTATCTATTCGGGCTACTAATTACATCACAATCAAATCTCCTGCAGCGAGTATTCCACCCAACCTACTGCTCAGTATCTATTCGGGCTACTAATTACATCGCAATGAAATCTCCTGCAGCGAGTATTCCACCCAACCTACTGCTCAGTATCTATTCGGGCTACTAATTACATCACAATCAAATCTCCCGCAGCGAGTATTCCACCCAACCTACTGCTCAGTATCTATTCGGGCTACTAATTACATCACAATCAAATCTCCTGCAGCGAGTATTCCACCCAACCTACTGCTCAGTAGCTATTCGGGATACTAATTACATCACAATCAAATCTCCCGCAGCGAGTATTCCACCAAACCTACTGCTCAGTATCTATTCGGGCTACTAATTACATCACAATCAAATCTCCCGCAGCGAGTATTCCACCAAACCTACTGCTCAGTATCTATTCGGGCTACTAATTACATCACAATGAAATCTCCTGCAGCGAGTATTCCACCCAACCTACTGCTCAGTATCTATTCGGGCTACTAATTACATTACAATCAAATCTCCCGCAGCGAGTATTCCACCCAACCTACTGCTCAGTATCTATTCGGGCTACTAATTACATCACAATCAAATCTCCTGCAGCGAGTATTCCACCCAACCTACTGCTCAGTATCTATTCGGGCTACTAAGTACATCACAATCAAATCTCCTGCAGCGAGTATTCCACCCAACCTACTGCTCAGTATCTATTCGGGCTACTAAGTACATCACAATCAAATCTCCTGCAGCGAGTATTCCACCCAACCTACTGCTCAGTATCTAGCCGAGCTACCCAGTCTATTACAATGGGAGTCCCTGCAGCAACCGCCGAATACGCCACCTAAACTACTGCTCAGTATCTAGCCGAGCTACCCAGTCTATCACAATGGGAGTCCCTGCAGCAACCGCCGAATAGGCCACCTAAACTACTGCTCAGTATCTAGCCGAGCTACCCAGTCTATCACAATGGGAGTCCCTGCAGCAACCGCCGAATACGCCACCCAACCTACTGCTCAGTATCTATCCGAGCTATCTCGTACCTAGTAGTAGGTAGAGAAGATATTGCATTCCGCCCATAAATTGATACCGAGGTTTTACCAGAAGTAGCTGTTTAGAGGCCCCAGAATACAAATTAGACGTTTTTAGAAAAAGGTCCGTGTGTGTATATGTGTGTGGCTGAACAGTATAACTCAAAAAGGAAATATCAAACACCTAGCTTGGTATTTAGGTTCTGATCTTCCAAATATGCAACACGAACATTTTCAAGAAAATCCCAATCTCAAACTACACGAGGTATTCGTTTATATTTGTCGAATTCTTTTCTTTTTCCATTTACTCATATATGCCGCCTTTAAACATCTAACGTCTTATATCGGTGGCTTCTTCTTTGGAACAATTACTCACTGGCAAATGATGTTCATTCGTTTACTGTGATGTTAATCTTAGCATTTTTGTTCTCTTGGCTTTCTGTTTAAATATTAATTTCACACACACACACACACACACACACACACATTTACATTCCACTAATACTTCCAGACTCTAGGAAGGAGGGCGAATAATCCTGGCTGCAGCTAAGTTCCCATCCTCCAGCCGGGAATGGAACCCGAGACCTCTGGATTTGGAAACTAGTATGCTAACCACCAATCTACAAGGGAGTCGATGGTAGAATTGTTCAATAGCTTTGTCATTCTTTTAAAGTCCGGTCAATATGCATTGGTTCCTCGCGATTGCATAGAAACAGTATGGAACTTTAAGGCAGCGAACAGCGTCCAGTTCTTAAACATTTAGGTATCACCATTCCCTTTTTTTCTACGACGAAATGTGTAATTTTGCTATTTCTGTAAAGGTTTAGCAGGATTAAAATGATGTAGATAAAAACAAACTTTCGCAAGAATAGTTTGTATACCCACCAATAAGCTATACAGGGTAGAGAAAGTATTACGAATGTAACATTTTTAAATGTAATAGTTTTACGATCTTCTGCATTCATACAGGTTCAGAGGGGCTTAATAGACCGAGACAGGTACCTACATCCCGGGCAACCTTACACAAGCAAGATGACGCGCGTATTCATGTGGATGCATGCTTTTATCAGCTGGCGTCAGAGATTCATATCCCAACACAGACAAAGTTCCAAACAATTAACTGAAACTGGAGCCTCCATCGCTAGGGAATTTAATTAATTATTCACCAACGAGAATTAACAGAATAGAGAAGGAAAATTAATACTCCCCGCTCTTCCTTCTAATAATCATCCCGGAAGGAAATGCACTTATGAGAACACATACCGGGTAGGTGCAAAGTCATTACATTAATTTAAACCAGTTATAAATTTCACTATTTGAACATATTTTGTATATCTCATTTTTGTTTCCATGACAACTTTCTGCGGATATATTTTAGGTTCTTTGAGAACAAAAAACGCACACGTTGGCAATTGTTCACGGCGTGGTAGCCGAACGGTAGCTACGAGCCAGGTTGGCACACTCCATTTCAAAACCAGAAGCAGGTCAGCGCGTAATATTTTTCACTTTTGCTGACGCGTGGTTCATAAGTGTAGATAAACGTTTCTTGTATTCCTGCACATGAAAATGATCCCTGGTGCTATGAGTGTTTCATTCCGCTCATGTATGTGTCTTATGAAAATTGAAAATGCTGTTTTAATTTCCTTTGTAAAGGTGCTTCATTGTTGCCATAATTAATTGTGACATCCGTACCTTGTTCTAGGAATCAATTGACAAAAGCCAGCCTGAGCGCGTAACCCGCAGCTGTGAGATATCATACACGTTGGATATGACAGGGTAGCAATAACTGTTCCTTCAGCGTCCTGAGAACAAACCAGTGGAACATGCTAACCATGCGAGGCATTCTCCGACAGCTACTGCTGAATGTTTCATTCACAAGATTTAAAATTGCTTCCTCTGCAGCGACGAAATTTCATGCTCGCCCTCCTTCGTGTGCTGACTCCTTGGGGTTTACGAGATGCCAGATGAAAACGCTGGTATCTTGTGAACCTATTCACTAAACACACTTCGGGTTCTTTTATCACTAAACCTGTGAGTTTCAATGCGTAGTACGATGTTACTCTAATAATGAACTCAACTTGTAGTGGAGCTGACATAAACATGTAAACGACACGAAACGCATATTGGACGATGAAGGCGTTACTTCCATACTGTTTGTGTAAGCCAATATCTACCAAGTTGTACTTGTCGTTTCACCAAAATATTACACAGCCCTTTCATCGTGTTTGTTGGGATTAAGGGACGTATGGGAAAGAAAATCAGTAGTCCATCTCCAGCTCAGGTATGCTGCTTTGTTTACGTCCAGAAGTCGGTGCTCATACTGACCTACCTTGACCTATCAACATTACCTATGCCTCCAACCACATTACGTCTGTAAAATGGTGTTCGGAAAAAGATTTCAAAATTTGGATGTCACACAGTTCCTACCGGAACTAGATCAGGAATAGTTTGCTCTATCCACCATGCAAAAAACTATTATCTTCATACATTTTCGTGCATTAGACCATGTAATATGAAAAACGACTAATTTTTGCTTAGGAAAGGGTTGATCACAGAACAAAATGCTATTATTACATTTTTTTTTCTAATGCATCTATGAAGTACATATTACAAGGAATGTAATTCCCATCTACGCTGTATATAAACTGGTACAATGAGAAGCCCTTTGTTTCTTTAACTCTTGAAGGAAATTTATGATTAGCCGGAAGCATATTATATATGCTTGTTTAGCTTATCTTCCTTATTTATCTTTAATATAGGTATTCTCTGTCTCACAAAAAACAAATATCTGTACGTGATTGCGCGCATGGGTGCATGTGAAGGGGCGTAGGCCAGGAGTGCATTTGGGGGATGAAGAGGAACAGCGAACCTGATGTCAGTCACAGGTTCATTCCGTGTTCACCTTTACGTATTTATCCAAGTGAGGAAAATATCAACTGGATCACTGAATAGGTTGTATTGACTAAATAAAGAATTTGATGCAAGACTAACGCACAAACTCTTAAATCTTTATACGAATAAAAGAGAGTACATACAGACCTAACTCTCGGCCAGGACTCACACACTGACAGTTGTGTTAAACACTAGACTACTGGCAAACCAATTAAATCACTAAAACAGCAGAATGTGCTCTGTAACCATTTAGTACAAGCTAAGTGAGGCTAAACTCCGGCCAGGACTCATATCCAGTCAGGATGTTATAGTTTTAACATGGGAGACACACTAACTTCACTACTACAGATGATGCCATGAAACATCTAGTACTAACTACTTGTGACTAAACTCCGACCAGCACTCTCAGCCAGTGAGCTGTGTTAACACTAGACTATAGTGCGACCATCCACTGTACTGCAACTATAGGAGGTGCCGTGCAACTATCTAGTACTAACTACTTGTGACTAAACTCCGACCAGCACTCTCAGCCAGTGAGCTGTGTTAACACTACACTATAGTGCGACCATCCACTGTACTGCAACTATAGGAGGTGCCGTGCAACTATCTAGTACTAACTACTTGTGACTAAACTCCGACCAGCACTCTCAGCCAGTGAGCTGTGTTAACACTAGACTATAGTGCGACCATCCACTGTACTGCAACTATAGGAGGTGCCGTGCAACTATCTAGTACTAACTACTTGTGACTAAACTCCGACCAGCACTCTCAGCCAGTGAGCTGTGTTAACACTACACTATAGTGCGACCATCCACTGTACTGCAACTATAGAGGTGCCGTGCAACTATCTAGTACTAACTACTTGTGACTAAACTCCGACCAGCACTCTCAGCCAGTGAGCTGTGTTAACACTACACTATAGTGCGACCATCCACTGTACTGCAACTATAGGAGGTGCCGTGCAACTATCTAGTACTAACTACTTGTGACTAAACTCCGACCAGCACTCTCAGCCAGTGAGCTGTGTTAACACTACACTATAGTGCGACCATCCACTGTACTGCAACTATAGGAGGTGCCGTGCAACTATCTAGTACTAACTACTTGTGACTAAACTCCGACCAGCACTCTCAGCCAGTGAGCTGTGTTAACACTACACTATAGTGCGACCATCCACTGTACTGCAACTATAGGAGGTGCCGTGCAACTATCTAGTACTAACTACTTGTGACTAAACTCCGACCAGCACTCTCAGCCAGTGAGCTGTGTTAACACTAGACTATAGTGCGACCATCCACTGTACTGCAACTATAGGAGGTGCCGTGCAACTATCTAGTACTAACTACTTGTGACTAAACTCCGACCAGCACTCTCAGCCAGTGAGCTGTGTTAACACTAGACTATAGTGCGACCATCCACTCCATTGCACCTACAAGAGGAGTCGTATAACTATTTAGTACTAGCTATCTATGGCTCAACTCCCAGTCAAGTCTCATGCCGAGTGAAATGTGTTAATACTAGACTATTGAGAGACCCACTCACTTTACTACAACTACAGGATGTGCTGTATAACTATTTAGTACTAGCTACCTATGGCTCAACTCCCAGTCAGGACTGATACCCAGTGAGGTGTGTTAACACTACACTGCTGGGACACACACTCACCTCACTACAACTACAAGAGGAGCTATGTAACCATCTAGTACAAGCTACCTGTGACTAAACCCCGGCCAGGTCTCATATCTGGTGAGCTATGTAACCATCTAGTACAAGCTACCTGTGACTAAACCCCGGCCAGGTCTCATATCTGGTGAGCTATGTAACCATCTAGTACAAGCTACCTGTGACTAAACCCCGGCCAGGTCTCATATCTGGTGAGCTATGTAACCATCTAGTACAAGCTACCTGTGACTAAACCCCGGCCAGGTCTCATATCTGGTGAGCTATGTTAGCACTAGTCTACTGAGAGACCCACTCACCTCACTACAACTACAAGAGGAGCTATGTAACCATCTAGTACAAGCTACCTGTGACTAAACCCCGCCAGGTCTCATATCTGGTGAGCTATGTTAGCACTAGTCTACTGAAAGACCCACTCACCTCACTACAACTACAAGAGGAGCTATGTAACCATCTAGTACAGGCTACCTGTGACTAAACCCCGGCCAGGTCTCATATCTGGTGAGCTATGTTAGCACTAGTCTACTGAGAGACCCACTCACCTCACTACATCTACAAGAGGAGCTATGTAACCATCTAGTACAGGCTACCTGTGACTAAACCCCGGCCAGGTCTCATATCTGGTGAGCTATGTTAGCACTAGTCTACTGAGAGACCCACTCACCTCACTACAACTACAAGAGGAGCTATGTAACCATCTAGTACAAGCTACCTGTGACTAAACCCCGGCCAGGTCTCATATCTGGTGAGCTATGTTAGCACTAGTCTACTGAGAGACCCATTCACCTCACTACAACTACAAGAGGAGCTATGTAACCATCTAGTACAAGCTACCTGTGACTAAACCCCGGCCAGGTCTCATATCTGGTGAGCTATGTTAGCACTAGTCTACTGAGAGACCCACTCACCTCACTACAACTACAAGAGGAGCTATGTAACCATCTAGTACAGGCTACCTGTGACTAAACCCCGGCCAGGTCTCATATCTGGTGAGCTATGTAACCATTTAATACTGGCTACTTGATAGGTGCATATAGATAAATAAGCTTTTCGAGCCGTTTAATTAATTTTGCGAAACAACGTATGAAATGATAATGTTCTAAAAAGCCCACTAAATCACTTATCATCCCCCAATATTGGCCACTATTTATTTACACACACAGAGTGCGTTGTTTATGATGTGGCCACGGAACGCGTGATAGGTGCTCCGCGCAATGACTGTTACATCGGGGGGATTTTGTTCTGTAACACTCACGTTATTTACGAGTAATAGTAACAAACTATAATGAGCATAGAACTGGTCATAAGTGGTGTCCATTTTGCATGAAGACATTCCTGGTATCCTCGGATGAAATTTACATTTATAGGCATAAGTGTTTCTTGCTTGGTGTTCATAATTTCCTTTGGTTTATATATGTTTTCCTTAATTTTGTGAATGGTGTGTGAATTCTTCTTTTAAACCTTAGTTTTTGGAGTTCTCCACAAATAGATGCCCTAATTTCGTCAAATTTGTTTTCCTCCATTGGAACATCTCGTTTTCGCTTCTTAGCTTTAGCGTTTTTCGATCCCGTTGTCCTCAACTTATGGTCTACACACCTGTCTGCACGATTCAGGTTTTACGTTTGTATCGCACACAAAAGTCGTTGTTCAAGCGTGCATTACAGTGGAGTGATAACAAGACATAAATACTCTTAAACAAATCACACACAACACAGATATCTTGAATAAACTTTCAACTTTGAAATGCATAACTCTCTTTACAGCACAAACATAAAAATACACTGAACTACAGCTTATAAAGGGAATCCTGAAGGCATGATGCGTTGCCAGTTGCGTATCAGGAAAGTACCGAGGTCACTGCTGTACATCGCGCTTCGCATACAGCCGGTCTGTGGCCTCACCTTAAAATGACCGCACTGACTCACTGTCTGTCTGTCTGTCTGTCTGGAGAGCCAATGGACTAAAAACCGGCTCGGGTGTTTTTCCTGTTCGCGTTATCGGCACTCGTTGCCGTCTGCAGGCGTCATAGAATGGGCGGATGCAACCATACAACGTATGTAAAACTACTTTTAAAGCCTTTATTAATCAACTTTATGAAAAGAGGTGCTGAACCTGGCTGCCGTCGTTGTCCATACATTTTTGGCATATATTTAGGAAACTATCCATCACTTGCCTTAGTTCACATTGAGAAACGCTGGCAATTTCCTGGCGTTTATTTTATTTTAATTTTCCCAGAGTGTCTCGGTTTGTGTTGTACATTTTATGTTTTAATTTATTCCAGAGATAATTGCAGAAGGTTAGGTCTAGTGACCGAGGGGGATATCTCCACTAATAATTCTGTTTTCAAACACACTTCCAATTGTTCTCGTCGAAATCTTGACCATAAAATCTGTGGCAGAGCCTTGTTGAAAAAGAGAGGAGCCACTCTCCCTGTCTCTGAATTCGCTAAAAACGGAGGAGGGGTGCAAAATTATATTCACGTATGTAGGAGCGTGAACTGTTGACTCGAAAAGAATTGACTCTATTACTCTTTCTCAAAATACAATTTTTTTTCTAAATGGAGGGGTTCTTCATTAGCAATATTACGTTTGTCAGACCTGCAGTAATCATTGTGTGTGCACTTGAAAGCGGAACCAAGCCTTGTCAGAGAAAAATATGCTTCACCATTATATACATTATTGTGACTTCGCTCACAAAATATGGGCCTAGTTACAGGATAACCTGGTTGAAGAGCATGTGCCACGGTTATTTTATACAGTTTTAAATTCAACAGTTTAGTAGCTCTTCGCACGGAGCCGTAAGAAATGCCTGCCTGTTGTGAAAGACACCTAAGCGATTTGGGGGGGACCGATGTCGTGTAATGTTCCTTCGGTAAGAACCCTACGCTGTCTTTTAGGTTTTTAGATTGAAAGTTTCCAGTGGTCTGAAACTTATTATAAAGTATATGAATTGCTGTACGGCCTGAAACTTTTACACCCGGAAATCTTTCTGCAAATGGCATTTTCACTTGCCGAGCTGACTGAATCACAAATAATTAATACACCATGCGCAGCACATAGCAAATCTGAGACATAATATCCTTGTGATTAAATACAGGACAAAATAACAAATAACTCGTAATAACTGAAGTACACTATATCACTGTCAAGTCTTTACTGCAGAGCCGGAGGAGAGTGAATCCGTGTCAGTAACGTCACTTTGATTGCTGCAGCAGCGGGAAGCACGTGCCCACACGCCCAGTGAAGAAACACCGCGCAGCCTGTTCTTAGTACCTTGCCTCTTTCTACACACACATGCACTATTTATATTTACTTGTTTATTAACAAGTACGATGTGGTATACTTAACCCGTAAGAATGCGTGAGACTATACTGCTTCCATATTACGTTTTTGGACACTTGGAAGTGGGCCTTGAGCCCCCCTGCATATTCCCATGTGTGTATTTCAGAGAGAATAATTTTGGTGGGTAATTTCAGCAAATATGGAAGAATCTGAGTGTGCTGGTGTATCTCATAAAGGTTTCCTCTTTAGCTGCTACAACCTTGTTTCCTAGCTCATTATGCCTTCATCTTTTTATTACTTTCTCTACTACGTATAGTAAGTAGGGGAAGTATTGCATTCCACCCAAAAATTGGATACCGAGATATCACCGGAAATACATGTTTTGAGACCTCCTGAATCCAAAAAAAGCATTTTTGGAAACATGTCCGTGTGTGTGTCTGTCTGTGTGTCTGTGTGTCTGTGTGTCTGTGAACAGCATAACTCAAAAACGAACAGTCCGATAAACACCAAACTTGGTATCTAGGTTCAGTATCTTCCAGAGATGCGACACGAAGGTTTTCAAGAAAATCCCCCCACCCCAGACTACCCTTTATATGGAACATTTTTCGAAAATTTTAATTTTCTCAAAAATGGCTCTAACGATTTTGATGAAAATATCATATGTTTTAGATAATGTCATGAGAAATGAAATGTATATCTCGAATTTTCTGGGAATGTCTCCAAAAGTATTCTTCATTGTGAACGACTTTTGCATAACTGGTAAACCGTAAGAGATAGACAGAATTTTACTACACAAAAAATGTAGATCGCGTTAAAATACACAACTTATGTCATATACATTTTTTTTTGTTGAGTGAACCGTTTTCGAGATATTGCTTGTTATTTCCTTAAATATTTCAATACTTATACTTTTTCTCAAATTCGTTATTCGTTTTTTTATGTCCTGGACATGCAAAGAGAATGAAATGCGCCACATAGCAACCAGCGTTAAAATATTTGACTATCGCTTATAACCTACCATATTCCCCTTGCATCTACAAGAAAATTACCAATAAGATTGACATCTCGATATCTCGATTAACATGAAGCATATGGAGAATAGGCGTTTGTAAAAATAGATTGTACAAGAGTAGAGAAAGTCATGTGAGTGTAACACATCAGATTTTTTTACTTGCTTAAGTGTTGAATCTGCATACTACAAAACTTATGGAAGTTGTTCATGCCTATTTTTAGTTTCTCTGCTAACGTTATTGTAGTTAAGAGTAATTATTTTATTCCACCAAAAAATACAACATGGAAATATTACCGAAAATACATGCTTTGAGGACCCTCAATAAAAAAGTATTTTTAGGAAAATGTCTTAGTGTGTGTGTCTGTGTATGCTGAAGTGGTATATTTGTTGGTAGTTGGAAGATGCTTCATGTTTATATGCACCACGTATGGAAGCCAATTTGTCGCGGTCACTTCGCATTATCTTTTGCTGGGCGCCTGTTATTGTATTACTACTTTGAATGTTGGGTTCATTGTCCTCCGGCTAGCTATTATTTCTCGGTCAAGCAAATCTCTTGAACAGGGTGTGTAAACGGAAAGGATTTGTTACTCACAGATAACACTGATAAAAGAATTTGTTTTTACACTTTTATTACCGTCACAATTAATTAAGTTCACATATTGACTCTTGATACACGCCAGACTGAAACTGTTATATTTTCCAATATCACTATAATCACTTATTCACTGCACATTATTAATTCGCGTGTTTCACATTTATAACAAACTTTAAGACGCGAGAGATTCTGTAGAATTGCGTAACGTGTACTTTATGTCTGCTTCCGTTGAACTACGCGACGTATAACTCACGAATACTTATGTTGAACTGATCGACGTATTACACGCGAATGCTTCTGTTGGACTGGTCAATACTTGCCTCAGGCTTTAGCTTTTTATACTCCCACACCCCGATATGCCTAAAGATTATAACCGAGCTGCTATTGGTTAATAAAACGCGCCAACATTAGCGTCTATTTTTATATCCAATCAAAAATTACGAAAACATATGCTCTAGGGAAGAAATTCCCTTCATTTCTAAGAAAATTGCGCCAATCTGACGTTATTTGCTTGTCTCTAATAATTGATAAACTACTCACTCCCTCGCTCATTGTTACCCGCTCCTATTGTCAGTTTCAGTGAGGCCGTGTAAACTTATTTCCTAACAATGCATATAATTAACAAACATCTCAAATCAATGTCATACAATAATGCTTATTTACACTATAATCACTCTGGAATTTACATTATTGTGATACAAATTACTGCCACAATGCTGGTGCGTGCGCGGCTGAGTAGCATTATACTAAAACTAAATTTAAAAACTAAATGTACTTAACAAATTTGGTATTTAATTTCAGTACGTGCCCAATTTGTAATGCATGAAGATTTTCAAGAGAATCCTTTAACCCGAAACGAACCTTTACATGGAATGTTTTTCGATGTTTTTGGTTTTACAAAAAATAACTAACGATTTTGATTAAAATGCAATATTTATGTTTATATTATGAATATAGCAAATTTGTGTATGTAAGGTAATCTCAAAAGCCACTCACCCGATTTTGATAATTCTTTCAGCAACCCAAGTCCTTCTTACGGCCATGGGGCTATAAACCACCATCTAACTTCATTTCATCAACTACTGAAGGCTTAAAAAGGATTTCCAGACCCAGGGTCTTAAATACGAACACACTGGAGCTATAAATTCAGAAATTTAGACACAGCAAAACAAAACAGAATCGAATCTATTTACGATGAATACGATACGCATGCGAAAATAATGCCTGAATACAGGGTAGAAGGAACCTTTCACATTCATTCTAATATGTAATTCATAAAGGTATTACAAAACAAAAGTATAACAACATTTTGTTCCATGATCAGTAAAAATATTGTTTCTCCAAATTAGATGGTTTATTCCACTAGAATGTATAAATATAACAATTTGTTACTTCCAAGATGAGTAGAACAGACTTTTTGATCTATTTTCGGTAGGAACTATGTGAGATCACACAGGGTTTTGAAGTAATTAATCATTTTCCGAACAGCGTTTTGCAAAGGCAATGTGGTTGGAGACATAGGCAACGTTGCTAGGTCACGGTAGCCAGTATGAGAGCCGGCTCCCGGACGTAAACAAAATAGCATACCTGATCTGGGAGCTGGGGGACTAGTCTCTGAGATTTAACTTGTCTGGTCCAAAAAAGAAAGAGGACAGAAACACTCACCCTGTTGTTGTCTATTCCTTTACAATAACGGGGGCAGAGCTGATACTCCTCTATTGAGCCGGTTGTTCAATGGTGATATATCCATCTTCATCTGGTTCATTTTATCCATGGATGTCACAAACTTTAATAATTTCAGAATCTTCCAGAATCTTCATTTTCTTCCTCCGAGTCTTCCAAATTAATTATAAAGTTATCACAAACATTGTCCACCAAAGTGCCTTTTTCCCCGTAAAATTGTTCGAACTTTTTAATATGCTCGCAAGTATTTTTTCCAGTTTTCTGCTGTAACTTTTTCAATATCCCTATCAAATAATTGTTTTGCATCGTTAGATTTAAAATATGTGTTATATTTCGCAACATAGTTCTTTTCTGAGCCCAGAGTAATTTCATGGCATTCAAATCACAATGACATGGAGGGAGGCTTACTACACAATGCCCATACATTCCAGCAGTACAATCTATCTATTGTTTTTTTTAAATTGTATAAGCTCATATAATACTGAATTAGTTGCTTGCGGGTCAAATTCTACACCATTTTTCCAGAGCCATGCTTGCATTTCCGCCTTCAATGATGAAGCAGTAGGAGCTTTGTTCAGTTCAACGGAATGAAAAGAAGCATTGACAATTATAATAATACTGTTAATAGGAATATCAGGTAACAATTTATTTATGAACCAATCCTTTAACACAATGCTGACCATTTCTTTATGATAGTCATTTGTTGATTTTGATTTGAAACTCAAAAGTGCATTGGGAATAAACCCAGTGGGACAATCCTACATGAAAAATAATAAAACGTTGTCCTTTTCCAATCCGAGTCCTTAATGGAAAATTCTCAATGCATCATTTACATCTTTTAAACTAGGTAAAACATTATTGCGATACAATGAATAAATACTACACCGTATGGTAGCGGCGGTAAATGAATCGTATGTAGTTTTTGTGAGAGTTCTGTTTGGGCGTTCTTGCCTTTTTTGAACTTTCTGTTCCTTTAAGATTCCACTAACAGTGTGAGAAGAAACATCTGTGGCTGCCGCAGTTCTTTCGATCACACTGGACAGATATAGTTGGCCTACAACATTTTAGCGCCTCATATTCTCACAAAAAAACAAAAAAAAAACCCTTGAACATTAAATATCGCTTCCCTGTCATCAGATTTTACAGCTTTTGTCTGTCTGCCAACGTCACCTTGGACTATCACTAAAAAACACAAATCCGAGAACGAAATACAAGATTAAAGTTAAATTCTCGTATTCAAACATTTTTGCTTAGCTACATAGTAGAATACAACACGCACAAAACAACTCAGTCGCAATTACTCGGTTCTCGCACTTCTTTGCTTTAGAATGCATTAAACGCCACTGACGCGTATGTTATGTAATGAGTATTTGCAACGTGCATTTACCCATTTAACAGACAATAGACGGCTGAGATCATGCTTTCCAAGAATTTGGACAGAGCAGGTAGAGTGCTCCAAATACAAGGATAGAACCAAACCGGAGAAGTTAAATCTCATAGACTCTAGCGGTTTTGTTTTCCACAGGGCCCTTAATCCCAACATACACAACGAAAAGGTGTTGTAATTCTTTGCGAAATGACAAGTACAACTTGGTAGCTATTGGTCTACACTTAACAGTATGAAGTAATGCCTTCATCGTCCAATCGATCGCTGACTAAAATACACGCCATGTTTACGTCAACTCTACTAGAAGTTGAGTCATTATTAGAGAAACATCGTACTAAGCTTTGAGGCTCACAAGCTTAGTGATAAAAGGTCCCAAAGTGTGTTTAGGGATAACCATACGTACAGCACAAGGTTTACGAGATGTAAGCCTTTTAAAATCTGAGTACCTTGATATGTTGTAGTGTATGGGGAAACGGCTCAGTATGCTGCAGCTGCCGCCAGATTATACCAGAAAAAGCTTCCTGCCCGGAGGATATCAAACCCAAAAATGTTTCTGCTTACCCCGCAGACCATGCAAATTCTGTGACAGTTGGTCACTTCCATCTCGCGTGCAAAGTACACACAAACTGTCCTAGTGAAAAACAGTTTTGCACCACCACAGTACATCAACCTGCTTACGAAGTCGGAAAGACATGCAGTTCCAGGTTCAACTCTGCATCTCCCCTTTGAGTCGTCCTCTGTGGTGTAATGGTCAGCATGCAAGCCTCTAGTTCCCGAGGTCGCGGGTTCAAACTCGGCGGAGGGCGATGGATTTTATTCGAGCGTAAAAATCCTTCCTTCCAAAGGGAAGTAAAGCCGGTGGCCCCATGTCATAGATTTACGGCATATAAAAGAACTTCAAGCCTGATAAAGAGGCCTCTAAACAAAATTACCGGTCTTTCACGCCCAATATAGAATGGGACGCTAAGGACCACAGCAGTTAAAGAGTCCATAAAAAATAATAAACCTCCTCTTTCAGGCGGGGAACTCGCTGAAGCAATAACGACGTCGTTCATTTAAACCGACTCGGTGTAAAGGCCGAATAAATGTGAAGATGCTTAAATAACTACGGGACTGAAGAGAAGGCATTGTAATTATCTAAGAAGTTAATCGATCATTCCAAACGATTGTTGTACAGCTAAAGGGTACTTGTGGCTATGTACAATTTCCAACAACTTGGAAGACTGTCGGGGTGAGGTTAAGGAAATCAGGCGTTTCGCCGATGTTTCACATCCTTTTGCGTGAATATTGGGCAATTTTTCCATCCTTATAGGAACCTGTAAAAAATTACAATAAGGGGACAATTTACCATAGAAATCTTCTAAATCACTATACAGTAATTTCATAAAGACGGGAAGAGGTAAATGAAACTAAGTAATTCGTCATTAGAGTTTAAAAAGTCATCCGTGCAACGTCAAACTTCAATAGCACACTGCTGCAAATGTTTGTGCGACAACTAGGCGACTTGTCCACATAAAAGTGGACACTTAGAAGACCAACAGAATGAACTGTGCGTGCACTGCTCATTAAACACCTTCAAAGTAAAATTCAATGAAGGAACTAGTCATTAATGGAATACTCGCACTATATCCTCTAACACTTCCCATAAACAAAATACCTACATCCATTCTGTTTCAGATCTTCAATGAAATAATTTCGTTGCAATAGTTGGAATATATTACAACAATGTTAAAGGCGAGCTACAGAGAGTTATTCGAAAATCGCTAGAACCCTGGTACAAAGCCTATCACACTCGAGTGATGCCTTCTCTATCATATAACTAGAGCAGCTACGAGTATAGAGAGATAGTATAGACATAGTACGAGTATAGATGTCAAGATTTCATCGGAAATACCTACGTTAACACCCCTCCTCAAACCCCAAAACGCATTTTTAGAAAATCTGAAGCGTTACATTCACATGATTCTCTACCCTATATCGCTTATTACTGGATATACGTATTATTCTTCGAAAGTTTATTTTCCTACCTATTTCATTTTAATCGAGATATTAATTACTCATTTCGTTATTGATACAAAGGGATACAAATGTTTTAAAACTGGACGCTATATGCTGGCTTTAAATTTCCACTCTTTCCGTGCAGTCGCAAGAAACAACAAAAAGCTGCAGGACTTCAATAGAATGGCTAAGTATTGAAAATAATTCCAACCATAAATGAATATCTACGAAATGGCGATGCCACAAAAAAGGTTACATGAAATAAATTGTATACCTTAAAGGGATGTACATCTCTGTGTAGTACGTTTTCGTCTATCGCTTAAGGTTTACCAGTTACACAAGATTATACAAAATTCCTTCCGTATGAAACGTACTTCACAGGCTATTTCCAGAAAATTCAAGACATACATTTTATTTCTCATGTAAATATTTTAGGTATATGGCATTTTAATTATTAGGAATTACAATATTTCGTAAAATGGCCAATGTAAAGGGTAGTTGGGGTGTAGGATTTTTCTTTAAAATCTTCATGTCGTACCTGTGGAAGATACTGAACCTAAATATTGTGGCATGTGCACAGATGGTCTTGTTAAGACGCTCTCTGGTTACCGGGGTCGGGGGGCAGTTTGTCTGAGTAGGGGCGATTCAGGGGAAACAGTGTGTCATTGGAAGGGATATGGCGTTACTGACGCCAACTTGGCGTAGCATCATTCTGTGAGTAGGCTTCGGGTAAGACAGTCGGGCATCTGCTAACACACGATGTCCTCGTCGGCAGGCAATGGGCAAAGGTATGTAACTAACTTCATCCAATAAATTGTGTGCCATCCACGCCTTTTAACTTTTAATTATGGTATAATAGAATTCCTTTCCTCTCCCTTCAGCCAGATAATATGTTGGTGTAAGACTATTTTGTAAAGTTAACTTAGCTGCGTCCTCGTCGTTGCCTCTTAAATTAAAAGTTCTTTGTTTGATTAACGATCCCTCTCGCAAGCGAGTTGCTCCCATCTGCATTTCTAAGTTAATATAAGTGAGGCATACGACAATTGGTGGAGGCGCCGGGTAAAAGCGAGCCAGGTGGCCCTGCCTGTTGCATCTTGATGCTGTGATTTTTATTTGCAGAAAATTGTTGCATGAATAGTGTGTGTATTTGAGGTTATGTGATATATGTGAGATTTGCCTCGGTGGGAGTGCCAAAGAGTCACCCCGATGGCGTAGTGTGAGGTTATGTGAGAAATAAGAGTTGAGATTTGCCTCGGTGGGAGTGCCAAAGAGTAACCCCGACGGTGTTAATGAGATGAGGAGAGATGAGATGATGTCAGCTTCGATGGAAGTGCCACAGTGTAACCCCGACAGTTGTTGTATGTTTTCAGAGATTTTGCTTATTGGTGTTGCTGTAACGTGCCCAGTATAGCATGTGTGATGAATTCACACGAGAGATTAAATGGATGGAAGTGAATGTAATGAAAATATTTTTTTTCTGTTTATGCAACAAGTTTATTACCATCTTAGATAGCAAATTTTAATACCACCTGTTTTCCAGCTTAATTTTCATTTGGAGGATGTGGATGCAACAGTATAATGTCATGTTATTTGTGTAATTCCTGAAATTTTAATGTGCTTTCTTGAAGGTTATGCCTATGTTAGATGTTTTGAATTTGCAGCATGGTAAATGAGACACGTAAGTGAAGATGTTTTCTTTTGAAGAGAAAATTGAAAGTTGAGATAACAATGTTGCTGATTGCAATACTGCTGATGATACTGATGATGATTATGAAAGATGTTGATAATAATGAGATGAGAAAGATAGTGATGTGGACGAGAAGTTGTATTGGTGACAAGAGTAGGACAATAGTAGTTGAAAGCATGTCACGTGGCGTAGTTTAGAGATGTATTGTGGATGTAGTTTGTAGTGATGCATACACTAGTTTGAGTAGATAGTTAAGTGAGTGTTGTGTGTAATTTGGGCCATGGTCAGTGTGAATGAGTTCATTTCATTGTCATGTGTGATTGTCTTGTAAGTGCACTTACTTTCTTTTGTTAGTGATACCAGCTGGTTATTAAGATGTAATATTGGGATCCCAAAATAAGGTTATGTTTCATTTCTGTCATGTTCATGTATTCTGAGTCTGTTTTACTGTTTTATTTGGATTGTGAAGCATTGTAAGTTAAATTTTGGATGGCAACTCTGTAAAATTTAGTTCTTATGCCAATTTGTACTTATTTTTTTTCTTTCTTTGCCCCATGTCAAAAGAATTTTTAGTGAAAACTTTTCAACCTTTAAAATCTTTAATTGTACATGACATACCATTCTTTTATGTGTGATTGTTTGTGGGAGCACCCTGTTTATTGTTTGGTGGTTTTGTTTTAGTATTTTGCTGTGGCGCAGCACGAGAGACCTCAAGAGCATCCCCGGGGCACACCAGAAGTCAAGAAACACCACAGGAAAGCTGTCGGGCAGCCACTACACTGCCGTGGCATAAGGAGCCACCATGTCGGGGGGCAGTCCAAGCCAGCGACTGCCCACCCTGTTGTCATCACCAGAGACCTGCGGTGATCATTCTACACCAGGACAAATCGTCGTTGTGGGCACTGTATAAAATCACCCACAAACAGTTCCATCGATATTTTGCGCAGTGTAGTGTGCCTGTGAAATGAGGCAGCGTGGTGTGTGCGTGTGCGGGGTGCTAAAGATAAGTGCATTAACAATACTAGTCGACAGCACTTACGTCTCTCGTATCTCGTCATCGCCCAGCAATATTGTGTCGTCGGCTGGGTGCTTACCACACATGTATATTGTTGTTATACTTTGGTTCATCACACATGTGTATGTCATTTTTGTATGTCATTTTGTTTTGTTCTTTTCATGTTTATTATATTTATTTTGCTTATGTCGACGAGGGCGTCGACTTCGGTGGCCAGGGGGAGATGTGGCATGTGCACAGATGGTCTTGTTAAGACGCTCTCTGGTTACCGGGGTCGGGGGGCAGTTTGTCTGAGTAGGGGCGATTCAGGGGAAACAGTGTGTCATTGGAAGGGATATGGCGTTACTGACGCCAACTTGGCGTAGCATCATTCTGTGAGTAGGCTTCGGGTAAGACAGACGGGCATCTGCTAACACACGATGTCCTCGTCGGCAGGCAATGGGCAAAGGTATGTAACTAACTTCATCCAATAAATTGTGTGCCATCCACGCCTTTTAACTTTTAATTATGGTATAATAGAATTCCTTTCCTCTCCCTTCAGCCAGATAATATGTTGGTGTAAGACTATTTTGTAAAGTTAACTTAGCTGCGTCCTCGTCGTTGCCTCTTAAATTAAAAGTTCTTTGTTTGATTAACGATCCCTCTCGCAAGCGAGTTGCTCCCATCTGCATTTCTAAGTTAATATAAGTGAGGCATACGACAATATCAAGTTTGATATTTATCCGACTTTTCGTTTCTGAGTTTCACACACAATGTTGTTTTAAAAAAAATGAATTCAAGGTGCCTCAAAACATGTATTTCCTCTGAAATATTGGAATAAGATTTTTCGATCGAATGCAGTACCTTTTCTACCTATTATGTAGTGTTAAAGAAAGTAACAAAGTTACCGCTCGCGTGTTTGTGTGTGTGTGTGCGTGTGCGTGTGCGTGTGTGTGTGTGTGCGCGCGCGCGTGTGTGTGTGTATGTAGACTTCAAGATCTACCAAAGATGCGACACGAAGATTTTGAATAAACTCCCACTACCGAAAATTACCCCTTGCATGGAACATTTGTCGAATTTGTGTTTCTGAAAAGTGGTTTACAATTCTGAGTAAAATGCCCTATGTTTAAGTAACTTTCATAAAAGCTAAAATGTATATTTAGAGCTTTACAGGAATAGCATGTGAAGTCCTGTTTATTCTGAATGACTGGTAGAACTAGTAAACCGTAAGAGAGAGACATAATCTTACTACACAAAAAAATGTAGATCTCCTTAAACCACACAAATTTTTGTGGCGTTAAACATTTCCGAGACATTCTTTGCTATTGGTTTCAGTTTTCAAATACTTTTTTCTAGAGGAAAATTGCTATTGGTTTTTTTTGGGGGGTGGCTTTCCCCCCTATTTGTTCTCTTCGTCGTGCAAAGTGCAGGAATTTCAAAACCATCGCATAGGACCCGCTCTTAAAGCCTACTGCATTCCCCTAATCCCCTTGCACCAACAAGGAAATGTGGAATAAGACAATTTCAGGAAATGTTTATCTCGATTAACAAGAAGCATATGGGAGATTAAGCTTTTGTAATAACAGTTTCCTGAAGAATGGGTGGAGAAAGCCAAGTGCCTGTAGAACATCAGATTTTTAAGGCTACTGTTTGAATTTATATACAAAGAAACCAGTCACCTTCATATAATACGCGTAGTCAGTTCGTTTTCCATTTAAGATCCGAAGAAAGACGTGACAAAGGAAAACTCAGTTCGATGTTGAAACTTATTGAATTATTCAGTTTGCTGATACCTTTCTCCTTCATTAATGATCTCAGTTAAAATTGTTAGGGAAAATAACGAGGCACGCATAACGACCAATCTCATTAGTAGTCTTTTTACTTTCCTCCCAGACTTTTAGTGTCGATTTTTCAGGCTTTAGCCAGTACTCCAGTCAATAGTATCTGTTTGCGTTAAGTGTAACGATAATGTGAGAGTGCTTCCTTTGTTACGTAGTGGAGTTCATATTCTTCTTTACGAGTAACAAAACAGGATAAGAATAAACAGGCTCAATTTAAATGCGGCTTAATCACCGAGAAATGCATATTTTTACTTCCTTTTCCACGTACATATTAGGTAGAGAAGGCATTGCATTCCACCCAAAAATTCGATACCGAAATTTCAACGGAAATACATGTTTTGAGGTCCCCTGAATCCACAAAATGTACTTTTAAAAAAGGTCCGTGTGTCTGTGTGTGTGTGTGCAGCATAAATCGAAAACGTAAAGTCGGATAAGTACCAACTTTGTATTAAATTTCAGTATCTTCCAAGTAGCGGCACGAAGATTTTCAAGAAAATTAACACACTTCTAACCACATGGAACATTTTTCGAAAATGTTCATTTTCTATGAAATGGCTAACGTTTTGACTAAAATCCCACATATTAAATATATTTGCATGGCAGATAAAATGTGTATCTTGAATTTTGTGGTAATAGCCTGTGAAGTCCTCTTCATTCGGAAGGAATTTTGTATAATCTTGTATAACTAATAAACGATATACGAAAACGTACCGCACAAAGAAATGTAGATATGTTTAAAACTTACAATTTATTTCAAATAAATTTTTGTGGCATAAGCCATTTCTGAAATATCCGTTATTAACAGTTCTAGTCGTTCATTACTTGGTCATTCTGTCAACATTCAGTTGTTTCTCGCGATTACATGGAAACCGTATAGAATTTTAAGGCCAGCATATAGCGTCCAACTCTTAACATTTGACTGTTGCTGTTCCCTTTGTATAACGAAATGTGTAATGTAGGTGTTTCTGCAAAGGTTTATTTGGATAAAAATGAAGTAGATACAAAAATAAGTATATCCACTAATAAATGTTAAAGAAAGTCATGTAAATGTATTATCACATCAGATTTTTAGTTTCTGAGACAGCATTGCAGTTTACTGTCTACTTAAGCCTTATCCAAATGAAACTAAAAACCCTAAGCAATATTTATTCGCAATATTGTAACTGAACAACATCTATAGTTTTAAATTAAAAAAATAAATGCATAACCTATTACTCGTAAATACGTACATTACCAGAATGGATAAATGATCAAATTAACATAGTGTTATCTGTGGGAGAGGAAATAAAATTATTAACTTTGGTTTTAGAGAATATAAATTTTTATTAACTAATCTAATTAAGAATGTGAAAGTTTTTCAGAACAGAAAATTATAACATGAGAATTTTCAACATGAGAGACTTGTACACAATAAATAATAATATGTCCACTGTGAGTTGTAGTATTACTCAATTCTTATTCCGCGGCGTTTTTACTTTTCCTGCCTCCGAAGCTTTTTCTTACGCTAATTCTACGCGTATATGTTTTCTGTACTATAGTACTATCTGACTCCCGCTAAAACAGTTGTGATACTCCCGCAACGCCTCACGCTCTCATATTTACAGTTAATATTAGTGATTATAAGCACATACCTTATCATAAGAGATGTTCCGCACATTTCTGGCATCTTCAAGAAATGTTCATTCACATTGTGAGTTCAATATCTGAAACCGAGTGAATTTCTCGCTTGGTGTTTTCTTTTAGCTCTTCCGAGGTATGGGTTTTTTGTTTTTGTTGTTCTTGTTTTGCATACACTAAGTGATCATCTGAATTGGGTAAATTCTGTAATTGGATTTTGCAAAATAGTAGAGTAATTGACCCGCATTTAACATTTTCTCTGACGAAGCGTGGTTCCATTTATATGGTTATGTTTCGTCGCAAAATAACGTGTTGAAGTATAGAGAGACCCGATTTTACACTCGAGATTTCCTTGCCTGACGCAGTAATTGGTGTGCAGTAAACGCATACGAATAGTAGGTCCTATATTTTTTGAACAAACAGTAAATAAAGAGAGATAAAGGAATTGATGTTCTCACCATTTTTTGAACAGCTGACTGGCGTTGAGTTTCAGTCGATATTTCCAACAAGACACTGCTACCGCTCATACAGCTGATAAGTCGTTAATTTAATTCAAGACATTTTTGAAGACGGGTATTTAATTATTATCTAAAGGATTATGGTCATCAGATCCCTGATTTAACTGTATTCGATTTTTATCTATGGGGGAAACTTGAAATATAAAATGCGTGCAACAAACCCTGATACAAAGAAAGAACTAAAGGAAACTATCAGCGAGATATTCAATTTCGGATTTTAATCTCTGGAGCGCGAATGAAAATGTCCTAAGAAGATGTCAGAAATGTGTTGATAAAGGACATTTCCAACATACTTTAGCTCTTTCGGCGGTAGACCGAGCCAGGTGGCCCCGGCGTGCGAGTCGCTGAATCACGGTGCGAGGGAAAAGCACTCTACTTCCGACGCTTATATTCTCTGGCTGAGGTTAGAATCTATTCGCGTGATAGTCGTAACAAGTGCCCTTCCTCGAGTTAACACACTTTCTCAACGCCTATTTGCGGAGTACATTTATTTCCTTAAAACGATTGTAGCGTGCATATTTCTGTGACTTCGAACACATTAATGCACTGTCTAAGACAGGCATGGCGAGACTGTAAGCCTGCCCCGAAGCACCTTGATGCAACTTGGGGGAGAATTTGGAAGGCGGGCGGGTTAGTGGGAAAGAACGAACTGATTCATTGGCGTCCTGTACTCCGTATTTAAAGTAAATTAAGCTTCTCCGATGTCGTTTACAATGAGAGATTCGAAATCGGGAATTATTTGTTTACAGCTAGACGTAATGGTCATGAAGATGTTCGTTCGTCTGTCGGGATCTGCATTTGCTTTTTACTAATTTAATCATGGAAAATAATTATTCATAGACATACGTTGTACAAAACATTGCTTCCATGGTGGAAATTGCATATGATCGAAGCTTCGGTATTTATTGTTGCATAAGATTTTAAAACATTCCACTCCTATTAAATCCTTGCATCTGACTTTCATGATTTCGTCAGATTGTAAATGAATCAGCTCCCCTTGCAGATTGATTCTGGCCTTTCTTACGTCTATGTTTAATGGATAGACATACACTGATATATCATATTTAAAAACCCTGAAATCTGTAATCACAAAATTCACTTTTAAGTGTTAAGAGAATAGTAAAGTAAATACTGAATTTATCTGAGGAGAAATTTGAAAGGAGATTTAAACATGGAAAATAGTACACCTGCCCCTCTTTCAAGTGATCTACCCAGAGTGAAAGTGTGTTTACGAACGCCTGCACTGAACTATACTTATCACCAATATTTTGATTGCGTCGTTGAAATGTAGTATTCAGTTTGTTTAAGTGCGTACATATATCACATAAGAAAGCTAAGTCGCAGACCCAGACCTCGTTATTTAGTTCCTAAATTTCCATTCCCTAAAATAAGGAAACAATAAAATTACAATAAAATAAATTGCTTTTTCTTTCATGAATCCGGGGAATGCATCTCTGAGGTGGAAGAACCGACGCAAAATTGCACCTTTGCTAAACCATCTAACAACACACAAATAATATCTTGAAATGATTCTCCCATATTTTTAAGTATACATATTTCGAAACTGTCGGTGTTTCAAAGCACTTCCTTTTATTTTGTTCACAACACAATCTATCACTATTGTACTGTAACTGACTTGCCACAAAGTGCTTCTTGATGAACAGACAAGGCCAAGCATAAAAATTGCTCGAAATACCTTTATCACTGAAAAAAATGTTTTAACCTGTCAATCAACCCACTTTTTCCCCAACCATGGCCTTTTCTCCGTCTAATAATAATTTTGACCATTGTAAACAATATCTTTCAATACTAATTTTTAGAGCTTTAAATATCTCCTCGCCAGTAGTACTGCCTTTTAGTACGACTAAATTGAGCAAATACTCTTCAACATTAGGTTCCTTATCAACACCTGGAATGAAAATGGCCAATTGAGGTGTCAGTTTCATCTGTACTCTCGTGCAGTGCAAGAGAAAACTTCACAAAGTCAGCCATTTTCAAATCCATCTGCCTTATTACGTCGGCATAAAGCACTTCAACTTTCTTTGCAATGGTTTTTCGGAAAATGTGCCAACACTCGAAATTATGGACCGATTGAGGACATAGAATCCCAGCAATTTTTATTACACATGTTTTAATAAATTCTCCTTCCGGAAATGCCTTAAGGCCTTTGCAATTTCCCAGGTAACAATATAACTAGCGTGATTTCTTTTCTGTGCCATAGTTTGAGTCTTTGTAGTAGTCTAGGTCCATTGTTTTCTATCAATTTCAAAATTTCTTGCGTTCTTTCACGTCCTGTGAACATATTGAAAATTAGCAATCTGACCTGTAGTTTACATAAGAATTAAAGTCTCATTAAATAAAATGTTTAATAATAATAATAATAATCACAGACTCAACTTACCTTGTAACTTGGCATATTCGGAATGATAAGCATTGTAAGGGCGTTTCATGTTGAACTGCATTACTCTGCTTTTGGGACATATTAAACATTTTGCATTGCCACCATCCTCAACGAAGAACTGCTCCCATTCCATGAAATGTGCTCTACGAACGTTGCTTTGCAAGCGGTCACTGTTTGACGTAGTACTGACCACGCTGACATGAGTACGAGGGAGGTGGAGGGGCGGGAGAAGCTACGGAGGGGTACTGCGCGAGTCAACTGAGGCGGAAATCGACTCGCGAAGCACTGTTTCGCCATTGCTGGTCTAAGAGATACCACCACCTTCTATCTCGCTTTTAATTTGATAAAACTTCTCTTCTTCAGTGATCTAATAGTGTGCTTTCTCTAAGACGATTTCCTCTCCTACGTTGTTGGTAAAGCAGCCTCTAATGTTTATTGACTTTCTATTGTTTCACTAGTGCTATACCATTTTCTGTCTGCTCACTATCTTAACAATACACACTCTTTTGATTCATCACATTACCTTACCACAAATCACGTATGCCTTTATACATATTAATAATTAGAACATCTTATTTACTTACATTCATTTTCTCCAGTTTCTTCATGTGACACGGTATAGAAGATGCACACAATTTTCATTCTTCGACTTTATCGTTCTTATATAAATTATTTTTACATTTCTGTTGCCTCCAATACCTCTTTATAGCCACAACAATGAATTTTAATTGTTCTTTATTTTGTTTCGCGTTGCTTTTGAGCGCTCATAGGACAAATCCTGTTTTGTGCATTATTTCAAAAAGTTAAAGTAAAAGCAGACATTCACCTACTACAGGGAATCGCAAAGAACTAATGACCGGTGTTTTTCCGCTTCGCGTTGGCGACGCGCGTTGCCGCCTGTAGATCATAGAGTGGCGCTGATACAACCATACAGCAATTTCCTTAACAATGTTTACTTTCCTTCCCAACGTTACGAAAGAAGCTGGCCACCGTCGTTGTCCGCACATTTTTGGCACCTCTATAAGAAGCTATCCATCGCTCGCCGCAGCTCACGTTGCGAAATGCTGCAAACTTCCTGCGGATATTTGGTTTTAATTTTTCCAGGACATGTGGATTTGTCTTGTATATTTCAGGTTTTAATTTACTCCAGAGATAAAAGTCGCAGGTGGTTAGGTCGGAGGACCGAGGGAGCCACAAAGCTCTACTAATAATTCTGTCCTCCGCAAATACACTTTCAATTGTTCCTATCAAAATATTGGATGTATGGGCTGCCGCTGAGTCTTGTTGCAAGTAGATCCCTGTCTGTTAATTCTCTAAAGTTGGGGAGCATAATTGTATTCGCGTATGTGGGGGCATCAACTGCTCAGTCGAAAAACAATGGACGCTATAATTCGTTCTTCGCTCATGGCGCACTATACACCAATCTGGTATTGTCATGGAGGGGTACTTTATGAACAATACTAGGTTTGCCAGAGCTCCAGTAACGATTATTTTGTGTACACATGAAGGTGGAACCAAGTCACGTAGGAAAAATATTAAATATGTGTCTAGTTCGCCATTAAATTTTTAGCATTAAGACTACACTTACCTAAGTACAGGGTCACTTGGTTGAAGAGCGTTTACCACACAGTTTAGTAGCTCTTTGCAAAACCGTACGAAATGTCCGTGTTTTGTGAAAGACGTCTAAGCATTTCTGTGGGGAAGTCTCCAGACGATGCCCGATGTCGTCTTATGTTTCTAAGAAGGTAAGAACTCTACACTGTCCGTTACGTTTCTTAGACTGAACACTGCAGTGGCCTGAATTTATTATACACATTATGGATTGTTCTACGGTCTGGAACCTTTACATTCGGGAATCATTCTGCAAATCGTATTTGCACTTCAGCTGACTGCGTTAACATACACGAGTCCTACATAAATACACGCTGCGCAAAAATAAAACATGTTACTCAACACCGGACAATAATAAATAACTGCAGTACACCACATCACGATCAACGCAATACTGCAGAGCAAATCAGAGCCAGCGTCAGTAGCGTGACCTGGGTCACAGCAGCGGTGGGAAACACGTGTGCACACGCACACTGCAAAAACACCGCGCAGCCTGTTCATAGTTCATTGGGTCTCTCTGTATAATTATAATGCACAGTAACACATGGAGTAGTTATGAGAGATCGATTTGAAACGGAAAACCTTAAATTATATGCATGAAACATATACCAATTAATACAATCTTAATTTTTGATCAAATCTTCTGCATGGCAAATAAATGGTTAAAAGTTGTTTAGAGAGGATCATTTATAGCCAAATGATTGCCACTTGTTAACGGATACGAGCATGCAAAAGAATTTAATGAAATAAATATTTTACTATTCTCCTCGCATCCATAAAAATGGATATTAATATTGGGAATGACCATTTAATTTAAACCACTGCCTTAATATTTATATTAGGCTCATTTTGCTAATTGGCATTGTCTGTGTGATTGGTCTAATAATCACCACACACAGTGCTGGATTCAAACAAAAGGCCTATGTCCTTCTCCCAATTTATCCCTGTTATATCACTAGTAATGTCACTGCTTCACGTCTTATGATCATCAAAACCCGCGGGGCAATGAAGACTTATAATACCTGAATGTATAAGAAATCTTGTAGCACTGGGTGCTTCATTTGCTTTATGTCCGCCTCTTTTTGGGCAGCGTGTTTGCATTTTCAGTACGACAAACAACGAAACATTGCAACTGCTGTAATCTAACGTAAGCATTTTACTTTGTCTTTCACGTACCTAGTGGGTAGAGAAGTTAATCTACTCAACCTAAAAATCCATCTTGAGATTTCACTGTAAATACATGTTTTGAGGCCCCCTGAATCCAACATTTTAGGAAAACGTCTGTGTGCACGTGCATCTGTGAATATGTCTGAAGAACATAACTCAAAAGCTAAAAGTTCGATAGATGCCAGATTTGGTATTTAAGTTCAGAATTTCAAAAATACTCCACCACAAAATACCATTTATATAGAAGGTTTTTCGAAATGTGTGACTTTCTCAAAAACGGTTCTAACGATCTTGATTAAAATCCATATATATATATAAAATATTTCAAAGACAAATATATGTCTTGAATGTTCTGGAATTCGTTTCATTCCGAAGGAATTTTGTATAACTTTTTATAAATGTTAAAGGTTAAAAGATTGAGAAAAACGAACTAAACGAAAAATATAGATCTTAAAACGCACACTGTATTTCAAAACGATGGAAAGATGTCTCTGGTGAAACACAGTATTAAGGCTACAATGACACCTTCACTGGGTCGCATCCGCATTTAAGAGATGTAGAATCAGGAAGGCAGTTGTATTACTAATTGGACATTTGCTGCGAAGGTCTACCCGAGCAAAACCCTCCTAACAAACCAGGATCAACGCCATCCGAGCGGCAGTCCAACCGTAGGGGTTTCCCATGAGGCCAATACCCTGTTTCCTAAAAAGACCGCCCCCCGCTTTCGCGGGATTGGGAGTAGATACACCACTTACGCACGTCACCCTAAAAAAGAAGGTGACTACCGAAAACCTCGGTATGGCCGACAGCCATCTAGCATGCCGTCTACCAACTCTCACTCATAGTTTGTGCCCGAGTGTGTTTGTGTCTCACAACCCCGCCTGGGCGGGAAACCAGCCAGACGTACCGAATGGGTATCGGGATCCACTGCCCGAGTCCAACCCAATCCGCAACAACTCCCTATTGGGAGGGGCTCGAATGTTCGGCATAGCGTACTTCTAGTAACGTCAGAAGTACCACGAGTGCTAGGAGTCCACAGCGCTCGCACCACGGCAGCTGAAGGGGTCGGAAGCCCTCGGAAACTTCAAAAATCACCTACGATCTGTAGGTATCTTCCAAAGAGATACCAGTTGCGGACTTTGTGGGCTGCGAGAAGAAACCGCCAGCCATATTTTACCATTAGATTGCGAGGTCCTAGAGAGAATAAGACGTCGACTCTTTGGGGCCTCAGCATTGGATAAATTTAAAGATCTTATCTCAGAAAAGGGAACCCTGGAACTAATAAGCTCCAAGGAACTCTAATTCCTATGAAAGCAAAAGGGACGCACAGAGATCTTCGGGTCGATGTGCGTGGGACAGCCCATCTCTCGTAGATCCCCAAGTTTTACCACTATTACTACTAAAGAAAATGGAAGGAAACTACTGACAAAGAAAATTATCCCAGACATCAATATGTGGTTGAGTTGTAAACACCGACAAGTAGATTACCTCCTGACTCAGGTACTGACAGGGCAAGCACTATGCAAAGAGATGGGGCAAGTTAACGATGAGCAATGTATTTATTGCGCAGAAAAGGATACAGTGTAACATACGTCTTCTCACCGTCAAAGTTGGGAGGTGCAGGTACTGACAGGACAAGCACTATGCAAAGAGATGGGGCAAGTTAACGATGAGCAATGTATTTATTGCGCAGAAAAGGATACAGTGTAACATACGTCTTCTCACCGTCAAAGTTGGGAGGTGCAAATAAATGCGACCTTTCGAAAACTGCGATTAGTAGTAAGCGCAGACAACTTAAGAGGCAGTTATTACGGGAAGTCGTGAAGCATGGTGAAAACCCTTGCAAAAGAAATAATGGAGACTAAAGAAAAGGACGAAAGAAATCAGTAGGTAGTAACAAATTAGACAGCTGCCGTTTTGAAGTAATGCCACCAGTAGTTCCAAAATGATATGAGGAGATTGCAGTGGCTTTCTAGTTGCGGGAATCCAATTCGCCAAGTTGGCGTCTTGTGTCTTTCTAAGATGTTTCCATTGCAAAAGAAAGTTCTACTCCTACTACTACTTTTGTGGTATCAACCATTCCTGAGATATCATTTATTATTGGTTTGAATTTTTCAGCACTTTCGTCATTTTTACGGTGCTGTTCCAATTCAGTCGTTTCTCGCGATACCATGGAAAGAGTAAAGACCAGGGTATAGTCAGTCACTCTTAACCAGGGATGCCCAACCTTGCAGAGAGAGGGGACGAGGGAGTTTCCATTTCCACTCGTGCTGCTAAGGACTGAAACTTGGTTGGCTTAGCTTATCAACCCCTTCAAATATAGTAAGTGGGGTGAACTATGGACGTTGAACCTTAGCTCTTAAGAGAACAGGTTGGGCTTTACTGCTTTTAACCATGTGATTTTCCATTCCGTTTCCCCTATCTCCCTTGAACCTATGTACAACAAAACGTGAAATGAAACTATCTCTGAAAAGGTTCATTCGATTAACATGTAGTAAATACAAAAAATAATTCGTAAGAATAGTTTGTAGAAGCTATAAAAATAAACGATAGTGGTTAGAGAACGTCATGTGAAAGTAATATAAGATTTATTGCATTCGGTTTCAAATTTAAATCGTATGAATCTTATATAAGGACGAGAATTCCACGTAAATGCACGTTTTTACACGATCATTGGACATAGGTCAAACTTATCATATTTATCATTACTTTCTGATTGCAAATATGTACTTTTTCCGTGCTATTTGAAAATTTTGACCTTTTTTGGGAGATAACAAAATACATAATGCATATATAAGGGCATTTATAACTTTATCATTCATATAATATACATTATTTTCAGTTTAAATGCACGTTTTAATGGTTTTGAGTAGACACCTCAGTTTTTCGATATCATGATCCTTATTTTCGCTTCAGGAATCACAATTAAAGAAAGAAAAGGAGCGGAAATAACAGAAACGGAAAGTTTAGATGACTTTCGCAGAATTTTATCCACAGCAGTCTTTGATTTCGCGACAATGGAAATTTAACCTCCTAATTCAGGTATCGCAGCTAACGCGACAAAGACACCTGCAGAGCGGTCTTGTGGAATTGGAACAAACCATACTAGCAATTTCGATTCTTCTAAAACTGAAGTCATTCGCTAAACTGTCTTCGCAGTATGTGTGTGTGTGTGTGTGTGAGAGAGAGAGAGAGAGAGCGAGAGAACCCCGTAAGTGGTAAATGTCTGTAGTATTCTGTTTGCATGTGTTAAAGTGTTACTAATGCGCCTCCAATTAAAAGTTCCAGAAGTGTACTCCTTGGAGAGTGGATAAAAGGAAATGATTTTCTTAGATGAAATGGAGATGCATTGCGATTGTCGTAGTAAAGAGGTAAGCTATTCTTTTTCCAAAAAATTTCTGTTGCTTTTTCTTTGTAAAACATTAAACAATTTGTTTTAAATATTTAATTAAATAAGAGTGCCGGATTTTTATTTTTAAACCATATCCTAAATTGCTCTTGTATAAGCAGATATTAAAACATGTATGGATGTATGGGTTGCAGATCTGTGACTGCACTAAAAAATCAAACATTAAAATTATACAACTTTTACAAAATAAAGTGCTACGTGGTATTGTTAATGCACCATGGTACATCAGGAATGACAACATCCATAGAGACTTAAAAATGGACACTGTTAGTGAAGAAATAAGAACCATGGCAGTGAAGCATGAAAAACGACTTCACTACCATTCAAACCCTCTTGCGCTTCAGTTATTGGATACCAGTGCAGTACTAAGAAGATTAAAAAGGACAAAACCTGAAGACGGTGCAGTGATGTGTGTTATTGCGTGAAAAATGCAATTAGTAGCAAAATATATTCATTGGAATACATTAGTGCCAAAACAGTGACACAATTATGATAGTGAAGCTACTAGATAAGTTCTCACACTTAGTTGTAGTATGAAATTTAAATAAATCTAAAAAACATATCCATATAACCGCAAGATCTTATATAATTTCAGATAAAATGTACTAAAGAATTTCAAGCGAACAGCATGTCCCATCTGGTCACATATTGCAAGAATGCGAAAAACAAAAGAGTCTGCAACCCACCAAATCCAGCCATTTACTACTGCTCCCGCACCTAAGACATCGCAAAATAATTTTTACATTGATTTGTGCGATGCTTTTGTAGGAGTAAATATACCACTTGAGAAACTCAGAAACCAAACTTTAAAGGTTCTTTAGAGAAGTATATATCACAAGATGTCCCCGATCCCTCACATTGAGGAACATTTATGTTCCAAAGTCTTATAATCAGGTAAGCCTGCGAAATGTATTTGTCAAAATAAATTTAATTTTGTGTAAAAATAAATGAAGATTATTTTCTAACACGCAAAAATGCTGGTTTTGCTAACCAGGTATTGGATAAAATTCGCGAGGATTTGGGAACTTCAAACATATGCACATCTGTAGATGAAACAGCTGATTCTATGGGGCTGTTACTAACCGAATTGCAGGAAAATTAACTAAGGTTGGGCCGGTCAGCCCCATCTAGTGTGCTGTAAAGTCCTGCAAAAGGCAAATAATTCCACAATTGCTAGTTTCTTTGACGATGGATGGCGTAAGTTTTAATCAGATATTGTAATTGAATAAATTTTAAATAATTACTTTATTCTCATTTAACATCCTAATTTTACTTCTTATATTTACATATTCTGTGGGAGTTCTTTTGCTGTTAAGTGATGCTGCTCCCTAGATGCTGAAGGCCAAGAAAAGAATTAAAATATTCTACCCAAATGTAAAACACATTACATGTCTTGCTCATGGGCTCCATCGTGTTGAAGAAGCAATACGCTCCAATTATGACAATGTCAATAATTTCATATCCTCAACTAAAATGGTATGTCAACATTTAGGTTTAAGTCAGTTTTAATGGTCCCAAAGCTGAAAAATAAATTAGTCGTTTTCATATTTTGATTTATAAGGTGTTTTCCAAAGCCTCTGCACGTGTAGCTGCTTACAAAGAGAGTCTACCTGAGTTACTGTTACCCCTCAGCCCATCCTTAATAGATGGGTACTTGGTTGAAACCTGCAATGTTTTGCTCTGGCAATTTTAATGCTATTAAATCGATATGAAATAAAATTAATATGTGGTTAATTGCAACAAAATGAATACATCAATATTTAATTCTAAAGCAAATACTTCTTTCACTTTATGTAGTAAACAATTTCATGCCAGATGATACCGTATGTATCAGAGATGCACAAGCAGCAGTAGCAGTAGTTTGAACTAGGTGAGGTCCCAGTGAAAGTTGAACCAGATCAAAACAGTGACAGTGAGGATTGAGAGAAATGATAGTTTTAACTAAGTGAAGTTCCAGTGAAAGTTGATCCAGATGAAAACTGTGACAGTGAGAACTGAGAGAAGTGAAAGAGTAAACTAAGTGAAGTCCAGTGAAAGTTGAACCAGATCAAAACAGTGACAGTGAGGATTGAGAGAAATGATAGTTCTAACTCAGTGAAGTTCCAGTGAAAGTTGAACCAGATCAAAACTGTGACAGTGAGAACTGAGAGAAGTGAAAGAGTAAACTAAGTGAAGTCCCAGTGAAAGTTGAACCAGATCATAACAGTGACAGTGAGGATTGAGAGAAATGATAGTTTTAACTAAGTGAAGTTCCAGTGAAAGTTGAACCAGATCAAAACAGTGACAGTGAGGATTGAGAGAAATGATAGTTTTAACTAAGTGAAGTTCCAGTGAAAGTTGAACCAGATCAAAACAGTGACAGTGAGGATTGAGAGAAATGATAGTGTGAACTAAGTGAACTCCCAGTGAAAGTTGAACCAGATCAAAACAGTGACAGTGAGGATTGAGAGAAATGATAGTGTGAACTAAGTGAAGTTCCAGTGAAAGTTGAACCAGATCAAAACAGTGACAGTGAGGATTGAGAGAAATGATAGTGTGAACTAAGTGAAGTTCCAGTGAAAGTTGAACCAGATCAAAACAGTGACAGTGAGGATTGAGAGAAATGATAGTGTGAACTAAGTGAAGTCCCAGTGAAAGTTGAACCAGATCAAAACAGTGACAGTGAGGATTGAGAGAAATGATAGTGTGAACTAAGTGAAGTCCCAGTGAAAGTTGAACCAGATCAAAACAGTGACAGTGAGGATTGAGAGAAATGATAGTTTTAACTAAGTGAAGTTCCAGTGAAAGTTGAACCCGATCAAAACTGTGACAGTGAGAACTGAGAGAAGTGAAAGAGTAAACTAAGTTAAGTCCCAGTGAAAGTTGAACCAGATCAAAACAGTGACAGTGAGGATTGAGAGAAGTGAAAGAGTAAACTAAGTGAAGTCCAGTGAAAGTTGAACCAGATCAAAACTGTGACAGTGAGGATTGAGAGAAATGATAGTGTGAACTAAGTGAAGTTCCAGTGAAAGTTGAATCAGATGAAAACAGTGACAGTGAGAACTGAGAGAAATGACAGTGTGAACTAAGTGAAGTCCAGTGAAAGTTGAACCAGATGAAAACAGTGACAGTGTGAACTGAGAGAAATGACAGTGTGAACTAAGTGAAGTCCAGTGAAAGTTGAACCAGATGAAAACAGTGACGGTGAGAACTGAGAGAAATGACAGAGTAAACTAAGTGAAGTCCAGTGAAAGTTGAACCAGATGAAAACAGTGACGGTGAGAACTGAGAGAAATGATAGTTTGAACTAAGTGAAGTCCAGTGAAAGTTGAACCAGATCAAAACAGTGACGGTGAGAACTGAGAGAAATGACAGTGTGAACTAAGTGAAGTCCCAGTGAAAGTTGAACCAGATGAAAACAGTGACGGTGAGAACTGAGAGAAATGATAGTTTGAACTAAGTGAAGTCCAGTGAAAGTTGAACCAGATCAAAACAGTGACGGTGAGAACTGAGAGAAATGACAGTGTGAACTAAGTGAAGTCCAGTGAAAGTTGAACCAGATGAAAACAGTGACGGTGAGAACTGAGAGAAATGACAGTGTGAACTAAGTGAAGTCCAGTGAAAGTTGAACCAGATCAAAACAGTGACAGTGAGAACTGAGAGAAGTGATAGTTTGAAATAGGTGAGGTCCCAGTGAAAGATGAACCAGATCAAAACAGTGACAGTGAGAACTGAGAGAAATGACAGTGTGAACTAAGTGAAGTCCAGTGAAAGTTGAACCAGATGAAAACAGTGACAGTGTGAACTGAGAGAAATGACAGTGTGAACTAAGTGAAGTCCAGTGAAAGTTGAACCAGATCAAAACAGTGACAGTGAGAACTGAGAGAAGTGATAGTTTGAAATAGGTGAGGTCCCAGTGAAAGATGAACCAGATCAAAACAGTGACAGTGAGAACTGAGAGAAGTGATAGTTTGAAATAGGTGAGGTCCCAGTGAAAGTTGAACCAGATCAAAACAGTGACAGTGAGATATGAGAGAAGTGATAGTTTGAAATAGGTGAGGTTCCAGTGAAAGTTGAACCAGATCAAAACAGTGACAGTGAGAACTGAGAGAAGTGATAGTTTGAACTAAGTGAGGTCCCAGTGAAAGTTGAACCAGATTAAAACAGTGACAGTGTCAACTGAGAGAAATGGTAGTTTGAACTAAGTGAAGTCCTAGTGAAAGTTGAACCAGATCAAAACAGTGACAGTGTGAACTGAGAGAAATGATAGTTTGAACTAAGTGAAGTTCCAGTGAAAGTTGAACCAGATCGAAACAGTGACAGTGAGAACTGAGAGAAATGATAGTTTGAACTAAGTGAAGTTCCAGTGAAAGTTGAACCAGATCAAAACAGTGACAGTGAGAACTGAGAGAAATGATAGTTTGAACTAAGTGAAGTCCTAGTAAAAGTTGAACCAGATCAAAACAGTGACAGTGAGAACTGAGAGAAATGATAGTTTGAACTAAGTGAAGTCCTAGTGAAAGTTGAACCAGATCAAAACAGTGACAGTGTGAACTGAGAGAAATGATAGTTTGAACTAAGTGAAGTCCTAGTGAAAGTTGAACCAGATCAAAACAGTGACAGTGAGAACTGAGAGAAATGATAGTTTGAACTAAGTGAAGTCCTAGTGAAAGTTGAACCAGATCAAAACAGTGACAGTGTGAACTGAGAGAAATGATAGTTTGAACTAAGTGAAGTCCTAGTGAAAGTTGAACCAGATCAAAACAGTGACAGTGAGAACTGAGAGAAATGATAGTTTGAACTAAGTGAAGTCCTAGTGAAAGTTGAACCAGATCAAAACAGTGACAGTGTGAACTGAGAGAAATGATAGTTTGAACTAAGTGAAGTCCTAGTGAAAGTTGAACCAGATCAAAACAGTGACAGTGGGAACTGAGAGAAATGATAGTTTGAACTAAGTGAAGTCCTAGTGAAAGTTGAACCAGATGAAAACAGTGACAGTGTGAACTGAGAGAAATGATAGTTTGAACTAAGTGAAGTCCTAGTGAAAGTTGAACCAGATCAAAATAGTGACAGTGTGAACTGAGAGAAATGACAGTTTGAACTAAGTGAAGTCCCAGTGAAAGTTGAACCAGATCAAAACTGTGACAGTGAGAACTGAGAGAAATGACAGTGTGAACTAAGTGAAGTCCTATGAAAGTTGAACCAGATCAAAACAGGGACAGTGTGAACTGAGAGAAATGATAGTTTGAACTAAGTGAGGTCCCAGTGAAAGTTGAACCAGATCAAAACAGTGACAGTGAGAACTGAGAGAAATGACAGTTTGAACTAAGTGAGTTCCCAGTGAAAGTTGAACCAGATCAAAACAGTGACAGTGAGAACTGAGAGAAGTGAAAGAGTAAACTAAGTGAAGTCCCAGTGAAAGTTGAACCAGATCAAAACAGTGACAGTGAGAACTGAGAGAAGTGAAAGAGTAAACTAAGTGAAGTCCCAGTGAAAGTCGAACCAGATCAAAACAGTGACAGTGAGATCTGAGAGAAGTGATAGTTTGTACTAAGTGAAGTCCCAGTGAAAGTTGAACCAGGTCAAAACAATGACAGTGAGAACTGAGAGAAATGACGGTTGAAAAAGCAGTCAGTCGCAATATATTTTGCGTATTTTCTTTCAGCGGCTTTCGCTTCAGGGGAGTGGTGGTTGAACAAATTTTGTAACACTGTTTTTACTTGTTCATATTCTAAGCCTTTTTATAATGCCTTGTAAGAAACAAACCAGCTTTTATTTCAATGTTAAGAAGTTTTTTCCGAAAAAATGGGAATGTGATTACACGTTTTCTTAGCCAAATAATGATATATTTGGTAAGATTAGAAACACTTAGCGCGCTAGTATTGCAGTGATGAGGTTATCTTTATCAAAATATGATAAGCGTTAATCCTTGTACCTCGCTTGTAATTTATGTAATTCTCATTTAGGCAATAATTTTCACTGGTATTGTGCCATATTTACCTTATTTGTGCGCTGATATTATAACTAATGGCATAAAAGTAACCTGCAATGCAGTGCCAATCAATTTTAAATTACAAGGGAACATATGGAGGGATTTAGGCATTGTGCTATAAACGTGTAATAAGTAGGCTTCGGACATGGCTTTAGGGTAAACTAACGTGTATTATACTTCTCCTTTGTTTACAAGCGAGCGGAGAGGAGAGAGACAGTAGTCTCGTGTGCTACTGAGTTTGTGCTGTGCTGAGTACTGTGTGCGCTGTAGGTATAGATGGGTATAGAAGTAAGTAGTTCTGTAGTAAACTTAAGCTTTTATTACAAAGTATAAATAAGATGAACAAAATAATAAATCTGAACTGCGCCAGATGAAATTATCAGTTTCATGTATGATTTACATGCCTGGACAACTATAACAATGGATTACAATATATTTTCTGAATGTACCAAAAGCAAATCGTCTTCTCAAACTCCAAAAAGTTTGTATCTTGAAAAGCTCCACTCACATCACATGATGTTACTATTGCATAACGAAACTGACGAACGTCACACACCTCTCGGAAACGCATGCATTTTCATTATTTAGAATATCATTATAATAGAATACTATTATTAACGCCTAATACGGCACATAATGGCTTATCCAGGGTGTTTATCTAAACCACTCTTCAGTTTCTGCTGTGCTATTTCAGCAGCAGCACATTTGTCTAATTCTGTAAAGTTTTGTGTCAAATTATCGACAAGTTTCTAGAACTCTGGTATTGCCATCTATGACAAATAACATTTGTGTAAAGTGGACTCACAAGGAAACTTCATAGCTGCACATTTCTTCAGAAACATTTTAAAAGCAGAATCTTTCAGCTTATTAAATGGGATATTTGTGCTTACCATCATGTCAGACAAATTCCTGTAAGCCTTCAGTTTGGCTACATGAGTTCGGGTTTCTGATGTGGATAATATATGCTCACCCCCTCCCCCTCATTTCTAGGAAGCAACGTAATATTTTGTGGGTTATTTTAGATTTACAGTGTCTTGCAATAAAATCCCTTCTCTCCCCCTTGATTTCAATGTGGCATACTTTACGAAATATATTTTCCCCTCTTACGTCAAAATACTCGCGTCCATATTCATTTACAAGTAAGATACTCTTGTTACTGGTTGTTTTTGGCATGTTTTGTCAGCTATCAACGGCAGGACTTCGTAACTTGAGAACAGACTGTATATGTACTGATCGCTTGCTTAGGGTGAATGACTGGCAGTGCATGGGGAGAGGGAGTTCAATGAAACCCTGTGCGCACTAACTGTTTTCCAGCCAAAGTGCAACGAAACAGCAACCGAGTCCGAAGCCTAGTTATAAGCTTGTGTAGGCATAGTTTATACAAGAGGGACAAAATAAATGATAGCGGGCAAGGATAGGCATGTGAGTGTATCCGACTTTCTTTTCTTTCTTTTTTAGGTTTCACTCCGTTTAACCGGTGGGTTATATCGCACGACCAGTTAACGAAATGGTTGAAATAATTCAAATGAGCCCGGGGCCCTAGAGATTACCGTTACCCCGCATTCATCTTCTCAGGATAAGGGAAAACCTCGGAAAAAAATTTTATTCAATTAAATCCCCATACCGAGATTCGAACTCGAGATCTCTTGAATGTGAGGCAGAAACTGTACTCTACACCATGAAGGTTAACCTAAAGATTTTGACTAAAATACCACGTATTTAAGTTGTTTACGTGACAAATAATTTAATGTACACTACGTGATCAAAAGTATCCGGACACCTGGCTGAAAATGAAGTACAAGTTCGTGGCGCCCTTCATCGGTAATGCTGGAAGTCAATATGGTATTGACCCACACTTAGCCTTGATTACAGCGTTCACTCTCGCAGGCATACTTTCAATCAGGTGCTGGAAGGTTTCTTGGGGAATGGCAGCCCATTCTTCACGGAGTGCGGAACTGAGAAGAGGTATCAATGTAGGTCGGTGAGGTTTGGCACGAAGTCGGCGTTCCAAAACATCCCAAAGGTGATCTATAGGATTCAAGTCAGACTCTGGGTATGCCAGTCCATTACAGGGATGTTATTGTCACGTAACCACTCCGCCACAGCCCGTGCAGTATGAACAGGTGCTCGATCGTGTTGAAAGATGCAATCGCCATCCCCGAATTGCTCTTCAACAGTGAGAAACAAGAAGGTGCTTAAAATATCAATGTAGGTCTGCGCTGTGATCGTGCGACGCAAAACAACAAGGGGTACAAGCTCCCTCCAGGAAAAACACGACCACACCATAACACTACCACCTCCGAATTTCACTGTTGGCACTACACACGCTGGCAGATGACGTTTACCGGGTATTCGCCATAACTACACCCTGCCATCGGATCGCCACATTTTGTACCGTGATTCGTCACTCCACACAACGTTTTGCCACTGTTCAATCGTGTAATGTTGACGCTCCTTACACCAAGCAAGGCGTCGTTTGGCATTTTCCTGCGTGATGTGTGGCTTATGAGCAACCGCTCGACCATGGAATCCAAGGTTTCTCACCTCTCGCCTAACTGTCATAGTACTTGGAGTGGATCCTGATGCAGTTTGGAATTCCTGTGTGCTAGTCTGGATAGATGTCTATTACTCTTTAAGACCTTCTTCAAATGTCGATGGTCTCTGTCAGTCAACAGACAAGGTCGGCCTGTACACTTTTGTGCTGTACATGTCCCTTCACGTTTCCACTTCACTATCACATCAGAAACAGTGGACCTAGGGATGTTTAGGAGTGTGGAAATCTCGCTTACAGACTTCTGACACAAGTGACACCCAATCACCTGACCACGTTCGAAGTCCGTGCGTTCCACGGAGCGTCCCATTCTGCTGTTTCACGATGTCTAATCACTACTGAGATCGCGGAAAATGAGTAGGTGACAGCGCAAAGCACCTAAGATGAAAAACGTGTATTTGTGGGGGTGTCCGAGATTTCACCGGAAATAATCTTCTGAGGCTTCCTGAATACAGAAAAGCATTTTTGAAAATGGGTGACTGTGTGTGTCTGTGAACAGCAAAACTCAAAAACGAAAAGTGGGATCAGCATCAAAATTTGTATTTGGATTTACTACTTTCCAATACGCGACACGAAGATTTTCAAGAATATTCCCCTGCCCAAGCTACCCTTTACATGAATCACTTCTTTAACCTTTTTTATTTTCTAAAAAATGAGTCTAACGATTTTGATGAAAATAGCATATATTAAGGGTATTTATATGACAAATAAAACGTCTATGTTGAACTCTGGAAATAGCCACTAAGACTCTCTTCATTGGGAAGAAATTTTGTGTAATTTTGTTTAACTGGTAAGTAAGATTACCCTTTTACACAGTACGGGAACGTTATGCCCGAAAGGAAACTCACAGGTACAAATACTTATGCCCCATGTCGGGAATAGAACCGGCAAACCTTTGCGTCACGCAGTGCCAAAGTCAAGCGCCCCAGCGACAACGGCTACAGCGGGTCTCCTATATAACTGGTAAATGTTAAGTAATAGACGAAAATGTACTACACTAGAAATGAAAACACAGAATTTATTTTAAATAACTTTTTTGTGGCATCCGCCAATTCCGAGGTATCCGTTATTACAGGTCCGAATTGTTCATTACTTGGCCATTGTTTTAAAGTGCTGTGAACATTCGGTTGTTTCTGGCGATTGAATGGAAACTGTGGAACGTTAAGGCAGCATATAACGTCCAGTTGTTAAACATTTGACTATCGCTGTTCCCTTTGTATCGATAACGAAATGTGTAATGTAGCTGTTTCTGCAAACGTTTACTTGAATTAATACGTAGCAGACAGAAAAATAAGCTTTAGTAAGAGTAATTTGTATACCCAGTAATAAACGATAGAGGACAGAGAAAGTAATGTGAATGTATCGCGTCAGATTTTCATAAATTTTTAAAGCGAGAAAACCATAAGAAATAGACAAAAACTTAGGGAACAAAAGATGCAAATGTCTTTTAAACACAGTATTTATTTCGAATTTCTTTGTGACATCAACAATTTCCGAGATATCCGCTATTATTGATTTGTATTTTAATACGTTTTTGTCGCTATTCATTGTATTCTCGCAATGTTATGGAAAGAGTATGCAATTTCAAAGCCGGGATATTGGATGTGCAAGGAGGGTACTCGGCACCGATCCGTGTGCCTATGCTCCTCGAGGGTGCGCCTCTGAGAGGAGACACCGGGAGGACGGAACCAGGAATGACGGCAAACTGATGACAATCAGTTTCCAGATTGAGACGCCCAGGGATTCAGACAGTCAGACCGGGCACAGCGCCCCACACAGAGGGTCCAACGGCCCGCTCCGAAGAGGCGGACCGCCTACCCAGCAACCAGCTGAACGGCGAGAGCATCCTTTTCCATGCCACGCCGCGCCGAAACACCATTGCCGACACTTCCAACCTGAAATAGACCTAACGGGGTGAAGGATGAATGAAGTAATAAATGGAAGGACAGGAAATTTGGGGGACGAAAGAAACCACTCCAGCATTCGCCAGACGACCCGAGAAAACAGCCCTGGTTCAGAGTGGGCGGCTGCCGGAAATTGGATGTGAAACCTCCCAAATGTGAGTCGCGCGCCTTACCGCGGAACCACCTCGCTCAGCAGAGAGATATAGTTACACGCTATTAAATATCTGACTGTCGATTCATAGCCTACTCCTCTTCTTCCTGCAACGAAATATGTAATGACACTATTTCTATAGATGTTTATCTCGATTACCATGAAGCACAGAGAAAAATCTGCGATACATTCATATCACTTTCTCTATCCTCTATCTTTATTTGTGGGTATACAGGGTGTATCTTTATTGGTGTCATATATTTGGGGGACGTGTTCCTGACATCAAAGCAGTAAAAACGTTCATATGAACGTGGGGCTGAAAACCATTTATTTCAGAGTTACAACACAAAATCTAAAATTACAAAAATTGCTCGAAGTGGCTTCCTCTTGCTTCGATGCATGCAGTAAGCCTGCGTTCCATGTTTTGGAGTACTCTGTTGAAAATTCCTGGTGTGCTTCGTAGCAGCAGTCGCATAAACCAAGGACTTCAAATGTCCCCAGACGAAGAAATCCATTGGATTAAAATCAGGTGATCGAGCAGGCCATGCAATGAGTCCCCCTCGACCAATCCATCTTTGCGGAAATCGATCATTCAAAAACTTACGAAATATCATACGGAAATGAGCTGGAGCATCATCGTGTAAAAACACATCGGTTGGATGATGTCCAGAGGCACATTATCAGTTAAGTGATGCAACTCATTTCTGAGAAACTGAATATAGGGTTATCCATTCAGACGCGGAGGGAAGAAGTAGGGACCAATAAGGTGATCATGAATGATTCCACTCCAAACGTTGAGAGAGAATCTCTGTTGATAAGTTTCCTGTCGTACTTCATTAGGATTTTCAAATGCCCAGTTATGAGTGTTATGACAATAGAAGATGCCGTCGCGAGTAAAACCAGCCTCATCCGTGAATAAGATACAGGCTAGGAAATTGAAGAACACAGTCCACTGCTGTAACATGCGTTGACAGAAACGTCTTCTTGGCTCAAAGTCCGCCTCATTTAATCTTTACACTCGTTGAAGGTGATTCGGGTACAGAAGATTTTCATGCAGATAGTCATATGACTAGCTCTATCCCTTACAGCCATAAGTCTTGTGCTTTGTGATGGGTCTGCATACACAGCACGAAGAACTCGTTCTTCAAGCTCAATGCCTCCTACCGCTCTTGGTCTCCCAACATCCCTAGTACTCCTCTCAAATGCGCCGTTCTCTCTCAAGCGTTAGTGAATTCTTACGAATGTTCTTGCACACGGTGACGGGTATCTTTCTGTACAAAGTTCACGTGCTCGTGCTGCATTGCCGTCTGCACGGCCATACATGTAGTGCATATCCGTCTGTTCACTCATGGAATACATCTTCTTTGACCTATAACAATGAAACGCTTGATTTTCAGACCCATGTACGTATGAACTTTTTTTACTGTTTTGATGTCGGGAACACGTCCCCCAAATATATGAGACCAATAAGGATACATACTGTATAAACTATTCTTACTAAAGGTTATTTTTCTATTTCATTTTAATCCAAATAAACCTTTGCAGAAATAACTATATTATACACTTCGATATAGATACAAAGGGAACAGCGATGGTCAAATGTTTAATAACTGGACGCTATGTGCTGGTATTACAATTCCATACTATTTCCATGCAATCGCCAGAAACAACTGAATGTTGACAGGACTTAATAGAATGAGCGAGTATTGAATAATTTGTACCATTAATAACGCATATCTCAGAAATAGCTTATGCCACAAAAAGGTTATTTGAAATAAGTTGTGTGATTTAAAGAGATCTACATTTTTTGTGAAGTAGGTTTTCGTTTATCGCTTAACGTTGATCACTTATACCTTCTGTGCTAGGTGCTTCCACATTCTCCATATTTGCCATTTATTCGCCATTGGTTACTATTGTTCTCAAACCTGAAAAAATGTCTCTTTGGTGGAAGATTCACATCAAATTGTGAGGATGTAATTGAGACAGATTCTTACTTTGCACAAATCTTATTTTATTGAGAGATTAAAATGTTGGAAAGTCGTTGGACTGCATTGCTTTACAAGATGATCATGTTAAGAAAAAACTGACACGTTACATTCGTATGGCTTTCTCTACCCTCTATCGCTTATTAGGGGGTATACAGATTATTCTTACCAAAGTTTAATTTTCTATCTAATTCATTTAAATCCAGATAAATCTTTTCTGAAATAGCTGCATTACATATTTTGTTATAGATATAAAGGGAATAGCGATAGTCAAATGTTTTAGGATTGAAAGCTATAAACTGGCATTAAATTCCATACTCTTTCCGTGACATCGCGAAAACCAACTGACAATCGACAGAAATTAAAGGAATGGCTATTTATTGAACAATTCGAACCATTAATAAGGGATAACTCGGAAATGGCTGATGCCACAAAAACTTATTTGAAATCGTGTTTTAAAGAGATCAAAATTTCTTGTGTAGTATGTTTTCGCCTATCGCTTAACGTTTAGCAGTTATACAAGATTATACAAATTGCTTCCCAATGAAAAGGACTTCACGGGCTATTCCCAGAAAATTCAAGATATACATTTTATTTGTCATATAAATATATTTAATATCTTAATATTTTAATCAAAATCGTTAGAGAAATTTTTAGAAAATCAAACATTTCCAAAACTTTTTCACATAAATGATAGTTGGGGTGGGGATTTTCACGAAAATCTTCGTGCCGCAGCTTCGGAAGATATTGAATTTAAATGCCAAGTTCGGTATTTATCCTATTTTTCGTTTTTGAGTTATGCTGTCACAGACGCACGCACGGACTTTTTTTTTTGAAAATGCTATTTAGGGTTCACGGCGTCTAATATTTGCGATGAAATCTCGACAAGGAGTGTTAGGGTGGAACACAATATTTCCCCTACTTACTATACTAATAGAGAAAATAAAAGGAATGTCTTGAGTGTTGTGTTTTGGTGGTCAGTACAATAACGTCCCTCGTACTCGTATTATTACGAAACAACGTAACGTCTGTCGAGTTTTCTAAAACTGGGGCGTTTTACTTACATTTGGTGCCCGTACTAGTACTCAAGCTCGTACCTATCTGACATTTTCAACCTTAATGGATAATATACCACTAAAGTTTACTGTGAAATATCCATAAGAAAGCACTATAGATTCTTTCTTGATGTTTATGATTTCATTTTTACTTTCTCTACTACGTATAGTAAGTAGGGGAAGTATTGCATTCCACCCAAAAATTCGATACCGAGATTTCACCGGAAATACATGTTTTGAGACCCACTGAATCTAAAAAAAGCATTTTTGGAAACATGTCCGTGTGTGTGTCTGTGTGTGTGTCTGTGTGTCTGTGTGTGTGTCTGTGTGTGTGTGTCTGTGAACAGCATAACTCAAAAACGAACATTCGGATAAACACCAAACTTGGTATTTAGGTTCAGTATCTTCCAGAGATGCGACACGAAGGTTTTCAAGAAAATCCCCCCACCCCAGACTACCCTTTACATGGAACATTTTTCGAAAATTTTAATTTTCTCAAAAATGGCTCTAACGATTTTGATGAAAATATCATATGTTTAAGATAATGTCATGAGAAATTAAATGTATATCTCGAATTTTCTGGGAATGTCTCCAAAAGTATTCTTCATTGTGAACGACTTTTGCATAACTGGTAAACCGTAAGAGATAGACAGAAGTTTACTACACAAAAAATGTAGATCGCGTTAAAATACACAACTTATGTCATATACATTTCTTTTGTTGAGTGAACCGTTTTCGAGATATTGCTTGTTATTTCCTTAAATTTTTCAATACTTATACTTTTTCTCAAATTCGTTATTCATTTTTTTTATGTCCTGGACATGCAAAGAGAATGAAATGCGCCACATAGCAACCAGCGTTAAAATATTTGACTATCGCTTATAACCTACCATATTCCCCTTGCATCTACAAGAAAATTACCAATAAGATTGACATCTCGATATCTCGATTAACATGAAGCATATGGAGAATAGGCGTTTGTAAAAATAGATTGTACATGAGTAGAGAAAGTCATGTGAGTGTAACACATCAGATTTTTTTTCATAATACTGCACATATATTGTTTAAAAAAAGGTGAAGGGGAAAACTATTTTTCTAAGAAAGCGTATGAACAATTAGAGAGTAATTCTCTACAAACTTGTACGGTTCCATAACTTCATATTTTCATTGTGTAACTAAACCCTATTTATTACTGCTGCTGAACTGGACTAGTGATCGGAGGGGACACCTCAAGGGATCTAGTGTACGTACATCCCGGGAGGAAGGGTTGAGGTGAGGGAACCGCAGAAGACACACCGGTTGCAGAGTGAAGCCGGCGCAAGTGGACAGAGATAGCAGAGTTCCCTAATAGTTCCAGGCTTGACAACCCGACCGCGGGTGAGAGGAAATGGGTAGGGGATCCGTGGTAGAATATACCACTTCAGAATTCTCCTTTGCCAATCAGGGAAAACAACGAAAAATCCATGGTCAGAATGGGTAGCCACCGGGAATGAACCCGGGTGCTCCCGAATGTGAGACTCACACGTTGCCGCAGAGCCATCTAGCACTATATTAGTGCTGCTCCTTAAGATTATTATTCTAATAGACTGGATGTTTTAGCATGCTTTAGTCCAACACTGCGATTACAGCACTGTAAGTATATTTAATAAAGTTAGTGCTGCAATTAATGCTTTGTATTTTGGACTTTATGCTTCCTGCACTCTGAAATCCACTGAACTCTATAACATTAATGTTGCATATCTACATTGTGTATGGATGTTACATCAGCAGTCACATGAACGTGACACTTATACGAGTTTAAACAACACTGTTCACATCTCGCATGCGTTCAGGTAGCGCGAGTCTGTTTCGTAACTCTCCTCTATGGAATGGAGGCACCGATGCAGCGATTGGGGATATTGTACCTACTTCCCTCGAGGGGCTGCACCCGGGAGGGAAGGATGAGATGAGAGGAGACACCGAGGGCCGCAACCAGGAATGATGGAGTCCCTATAGTTTCCAAATTGAGACGCCCTGGCAGTCGGGCAGGGAGACTGGGGAGCCCGGTCCAGAGTGTCCAACGCCCCCAAGGGGCGATTCGTATACCCCGGGAACCAGCCGAAGGCCGAGGAACGGAGAAAGTTCTACAGAGAGCATCCTTTTTCCGTGCCATGGCGTAACGGAACACTATTGCCGTCACTTCCATCTGTGAAACGACCTAAAGGGGTGAAGGATGAATGAAATGATTAATGGAACGACATAGAGGGACAGGAAATTCGGTGGCTGAGAGAAACCACTCCAGCATTCGCCTAAAGACCCGGGAAAACCCCAGAAAAAACGCATTGATCAGAGCAAATGGTCGCCGGAATGCTACTGACGCGTACCCGCTTCACCATCTCGCCGGGTGCATTTCCTACCTCTATTACTCTGAAAAATATTAAATGTAACTTTTAACAACCCAAATGGACTTTCTAAATCTATTTACATTCAAATTTTACAAAGAGAATGTTATGATACGTGAAATATTACTTTTAATATTTAATCTCTTATAAAGTAATGAAAAGTCTGAGCCAGGACTCTTAGGTCAAGCCGTTCTTTCACTTTCATAATTATTTGAAATGGAAACACCAAACTCGGCGATTAACCGTACAATGTTACGCAGAATTGCGAATGACCTGGATGAAAGGGTTGGCCCAAATAACCATCCCTTATTACTAATTGTGGGATGCAGCCTGACGGGGACCGCTAACCACCTCCCGGTATCCATTATGCTCTTTCTGAACTCGGAGAGAAGAGCCTGATTTATACTTCATTTAATTTGCCGTGGCAGTTGCAGGCACAGAGAGCATAGATAAGCTGAACGGGGAGAGTAGAGTACAGCGAAGTTAATACTTAGCTTTATATACGATGAAACCTGAAGCTACACAGAACACACTTCAGCACTGTGCATAAGCTGAACGGAGGTGGAATACACACATTTACACATCAGTCAATCTGCCACTGTTACTATAGTCAAATAGAATATACTTCAGCACTGTGTATAAACTGAACGGAGGGAGAGTAAACGCATTTACATAGCAATTAATTTGACATTGTACATACAGTCAAATAGAACATACTTCAACACTGTGTATAAACTGAACGGAGGGAGAGTAAACGCATTTACATAGCAATTAATTTGACATTGTACATACAGTCAAATAGAACATACTTCAACACTGTGTATAAACTGAACGGAGGGAGAGTAAACACACTTACATAGCAATTAATTTGACATTGTAAATACAGTCAAATAGAACATACTTCAACACTGTGTATAAACTGAACGGAGGGAGAGTAAACACACTTACATAGCAATTAATTTGACATTGTACATACAGTCAAATAGAACATACTTCAACATGTGTATAAACTGAACGGAGGGAGAGTAAACACACTTACATAGCAATTAATTTGACATTGTAAATACAGTCAAATAGAACATACTTCAGCACTGTGTATAAACGGAACGGAGGGAGAGTAAACGCATTTACATAGCAATTAATTTGACATTGTAACTACAGTCAAATAGAACACACTTCAACACTGTGTATAAAGTGAACGGAGGGAGAATAAACGCATTTACATAGAAATTAATTTGACATTGTAACTACAGTCAAATAGAACATACTTCAATACTGGTATAAACTAAACGGAGGAAGAATAAACGCATTTACATAGCAATTAATTTGACATTGTAACTTCAGTCAAATAGAACATACTTCAGCACTGTGTATAAACGGAACAGAGGGAGAGTATACACATTTACATAGCAATTAATTTGACATTGTAAATACAGTCAAATAGAACATACTTCAGCACTGTGTATAAACGGAACGGAGGGAGAGTAAATACATTTACATAGCAATTAATTTGACATTGTAACTACAGTCAAATAGAACACACTTCAACACTGTGTATAAAGTGAACGGAGGGAGAATAAACGCATTTACATAGAAATTAATTTGACATTGTAACTACAGTCAAATTGAACATACTTCAATACTGGTATAAACTGAACGGAGGAAGAATAAACGCATTTACATAGCAATTAATTTGACATTGTAACTACAGTCAAATAGAACACACTTCAACACTGTGTATAAAGTGAACGGAGGGAGAATAAACGCATTTACATAGAAATTAATTTGACATTGTAACTACAGTCAAATAGAACATACTTCAATACTGGTATAAACTAAACGGAGGAAGAATAAACGCATTTACATAGCAATTAATTTGACATTGTAACTTCAGTCAAATAGAACATACTTCAGCACTGTGTATAAACGGAACAGAGGGAGAGTATACACATTTACATAGCAATTAATTTGACATTGTAAATACAGTCAAATAGAACATACTTCAGCACTGTGTATAAACGGAACGGAGGGAGAGTAAATACATTTACATAGCAATTAATTTGACATTGTAACTACAGTCAAATAGAACACACTTCAACACTGTGTATAAAGTGAACGGAGGGAGAATAAACGCATTTACATAGAAATTAATTTGACATTGTAACTACAGTCAAATTGAACATACTTCAATACTGGTATAAACTGAACGGAGGAAGAATAAACGCATTTACATAGCAATTAATTTGACATTGTAAATACAGTCAAATAGAACATACTTCAACACTGTGTATAAAGTGAACGGAGGGAGAATAAACGCATTTACATAGCAATTAATTTGACATTGTAACTACAGTCAAATAGAAGATACTTCAATACTGGTATAAACTGAACGGAGGGAGAATAAACTCAATTAATTTACCAATGTAACTACAGTCAAATAGAACATACTTCAACCGTGTGTATAAACTGAACGGAGGGAGAATAAACTTAATTAATTTACCATTGTAACTACAGTAAAATAGAACATACTTCAACCTTGTGTATAAACTGAACGGAGGGAGAATAAACTTAATTAATTTACCAATGTAACTACAGTCAAATAAAACATACTTCAACCGTGTGTATAAACTGAACGGAGGGAGAATAAACTTAATTAATTTACCATTGTAACTACAGTAAAATAGAACATACTTCAACCGTCTGTATAAACTGAACGGAGGGAGAATAAACTTAATTAATTTACCATTGTAACTACAGTCAAATAGAACATAATTCAGCAGTGTGTATACGCTGAACGGGGGGAGAATAAACACATTTACATATCAATTTGTCATTGCCATTACAGCCAAATAGACCATACTCTTGCTTAATGCAGTGCGTATGAAAGGTAATTAATAGAAATGGGCAAAATATGGGGCTTATAAAATCGTTGAGTGTTTTTATTTATTTAACTTGCTCAATTATGAGGTTGTCGAAACTAACAAAGTTTAACAAAACAAAGAAAAGAATAAGAACATAAAACAAGATGAGGCAAACATGAAAATGCTGATAGAGCTGCAAAAGATGTTCTCATTAGCTACACCAAACAACTACTTATAGAATCATGGAACAAATATAGTTAACAACACCCAGCAAACTGCTGGATGCCACCAAATTCTTTGAATCTCTCGGAAAATGTGAACGTCGAGAACAAAAGGTAAATACGTGGCTCAGAATTAATCACTGCAAACTGACACACTCATTTATCCTTCATAAAGAACCACCACCTGTAATGTCCAGATGGAGACATGAGGCTCGCTTCAGTGACCTACCAAGTGCTCTAAATAACCACTAAACAATAAAAAAGTCGTTAATGTTTATAAGAAAACGTAAACCTTTTGAATCACTGTAAAGTGTAAACGTTACCATTTTGGAATTTGATCTTATGTTCTCTATCATGTAATATTAGAAAAGTTGTGATGTGACCGTACTGCAAAAGCGATCCAAAATAAATCAATTAAAAAAGAAAATCTAATAGAATAAGAAAAATAGAACAAATATTACCTAGAAATAATATATTCATTCGGACTTAAATTCATTCTCAGTTTTTAAGTAGGGCTTTAGACATAGTGGTGAGAATAGAAATGAACAACACGATTACTAATCAGCATCACCCTGCGTATTGGTATGGTAATACGTAACATTTGGGGTAATGTATATTTTCCAGAACTACCCAGTTTAGTAATTTAATTAATTGTTCATCACTTAGCAAGAACCTAGATGTGCAATATCATCTGTGGTTATTACTTCTAAATCGGAAGACATAGTGAAAAGATTACTCAAATGCTTAGAGTTGATAATAAAGGACACAATTAATTCTTAGTGTATATTACGGAGCGGTAACGGTAACGTATGAGGCTCGCATTCTGGAAGACCTGGGTTCGATTCTCTATCGAACGACTTTACTATCCCTCATTTCCTTCAGTTTCAGATGGTGGTGCGGGTACTCTCGGAACAGGCTCCCCTGCAGGGGTTAGGGGCTTCTGTGGTGTCAGATGTGCTCAATCTGGAAACGATAGGGACCCCCTCGGATCTCCACCCTATCTCCCAGGTTCGCGTTAGAAGCACAAGGGCCACGTGGCCTACGTGCAGTGCTGTGCCACGTAAGCTACCTTTACTTTACTTAGTCGGCTCACCCTCCCCCTATGCAGGGTTTATAACCCTAGGACTTACATTCGTGCCTAGGGCCAGAGGCCTGTAGAGGAGCAGACGAAATTCAACCAGACAATGAAGTACCGTCCCCTAACCAGGTATGAGGGTGAGGATGATATGAAATGAAGGAAAGCAATGGAGCAATTGGTAGAATGAATGGCTGGGGATACCGGAGAACCCGGAAAAGATCCACCCAGACGCCACTTCGTCCACCTCAAATTCCTCACGCGGGCTCCTGGGATCGAACCTGGGACACCTCGTTGGGAGGCGCAGCCTTGTAGCTATGGTGTTACACTATCTCACATTCTGGATAATCTGGAATGGTTTTGGTATTACCTGTAACAGTAACAGCAGAAATGAAAGTTTTAATGGGCGGCTAGCATATCCAAGTAAACAGTTATCATGTGCAGTGAGGTTCACGATCGCGCTACTAAATGTAGCAGACCGCGACGGCTGTTAGTACGTGAACTAACAAACAGGTGGGGACATTGAAAGTGTGACTGGAATACAATACTTCCTCTACTTACTGTGAACACATAGTACAGAAAGTACAAATCAGACGGTATTAATAAGCTCAAACAAATAACAATGAATATCTGGGAAGTGGCTGATAGCAAAGAAAAAGTTGTTTGAAATAAATTGTGTGTTTTAACGAGATGTATCTTTTTTGTGAAGTACGTTTTTGTCTATATGTTATGGTTTAACCGTTACATGAATTTATACAAAACTTCCCCTGAATGAAGAGGACTTCACAACAATTTACAAGAACGAGAGGATCAGGAACTTAGCTGCACAATTTAAAGTAGGCGTGCGATATTCATAACAAAATACACTTAGAAAGGTAGAATCAGATGACTGAAAAATTCAATGCCTAGCCGGGATTTGAACCACGGATCTCCCGGTCTCCGTCCGGTTGCTCTAACCACTGAGCTGCCATGTCAACATGCCGGCACGACATTAAATTTTCCAACTGATTCGCAATTGACCTAATTCCATTAATTGACCTAACAGTGGTTGAAACTATAAAGCCCGGGACTTAAAGTACTTACAAAGAATGTAAGTCGCCATTGGGGTATGACATCTCAATACAATTTGAGATCTCTTTGTGGTTTACCGGGAAAATGCGAAACAGTTGGAGAATTTAATGGGGTGTCGGCATGTTGCCATGGTAGCTCAGTGGTTAGAGCAACCGGACGGAGACCGGGAGATACGTGGTTCAAATCCCGGCTACGGCATTGAATTTTTCAGTCATTTGATTCTACCTTTCCAAGCCTGTCCAACGCACGGCTTGCGTGAAAGAACAATTAATTCCAAAATACACTTAATTTCACATTTACTGTGGTTTATTATATTGTTACCTTGGTGTCACTACATCGTTCACAACAGGTTACAGGACAAACATTGGAGGGAGATGCTCCACACTCACAGGGAAACACGCATTCTTACACACAACCACTCGCCCTGAAGAGACACACTCGACTGACCCCACGCTACTAGACTGACGTCACTAGACAAAGAAACTAGTCACGCTACTTGCCCTCACCCTCTTTCCTCTCTCCACCCCTGACTAGGAGATGGGGAGAAAAGTGCCGCGCCAGACGAAATTCAAACACCAATCAAAATAATTGTACACAACAATGTCATGCTACAAAGCAATAATGTGTCCGACGCACACACATACGCTACAATATATTACTATATTTTACTAATTATATTGCTATTTATATTAGACTATTTATAATTATACTAATTAGGCGAATTATAGAGCATTTAATTATTTAATTATTGATTACTATTTGGTTAGATTATTAGGCTATTAGGTAATTATTTATTATTATAATTATTATTCTTATCATTATAGTTTAGGTTACTAGGCTTCTATTATGAGGTTTTACCTTAGCAGCTAGCTAGAAATGTAATTGTGTAAGCGTTGTGTTTGTGTGGGGTTTTATTTTTAGAGGAAGAATATCTGCGTAGAAAAAAACAGAAATTTGATTCTTTGATTTAGATAACTACGTCAAAATCATATTAAACCGCAATTACAAGTTGTTCTTCATACTGTTACATTACAGTAACTTGCAACATTTAATAATATATACATGTTATATTAATTAAGTCCATAGCACAGATTACTGCTCAATTTAACACTTAAGGTGCATCTGGGTTATAGGTAATCAGGATCATGGCGGAGAAGGAAGGCGACGACCAAACGTTTGCTCCAAAGAAAAGAATATTAAAGAGCAGTATATATGATATGACAATGACTCGCAATACTAACTGAAGACCGAAATAGTGCGCCTTTTATAAATGGGCTGTATGGTAATTTCTCTGGATACTTCTAGTGTATTAAGTTAGACCGTTGACCGCCCTGACATATACCATCGTCAACATAGTTTTTAGTACCTCAGTTCCCTATAGTTACAGGTGGATTCCTGATCAAACGGCATGTGTTACATTACAATTGATTCACCAATGTTTAAAATACCTACATTTTCATTATTTTTCTTGTTTTCTGTAACTCTTTTATAATCAGAGAGTTAGTATGCCACATTGTACCTGTTAATACAGAGATAAATAAAGTACTATACAGAAAAATGTGTGGAGCGAACCGTTTAATAAATGTTGCCAACCAAAAGTATGGAATTATAATTTTCCAAAAGAACGGATTAATTCCTGTTATCCTCAAATGTTTAACACTGTTTTAATGTAAACAGTATATTATTTATGTATTCATTAACGGGTACAATGTGGTATACTAATTCTCTAAGTATAAAAGGGTTACACAAAACAAAAATGAGATTGCAGTTCTTCGATATTATGGTTTTGAATAGCTTTGGGCTTCAGCCCCCTGAGGCTCCCACTCTCTGTGTTCGCTCCTGCGTGGGAACGCAAAGAAAATAAACTACTTACGTTAATTTACAAAGTGCCTGTCTTTGAAGCCTTCAGTGATTAAACATTGAAGCTAAGAAATAATCTGGGCAAAGTAAATGTTAGTGTTACTTTAAACCCTGATGTACACTCGGTCAAACTAAAAGTGGCGTTCTCTTCCAGTGATCGCGCGGTTCACAACCGTCAACTTTTATGGGATCTTGTCCAGACTTCGTGGACGGCAGTTGCCAGAAAATGAAACTAATAGTTCCCACTAATAGTGAGTTCCATGAATAACACACTCAGGAAAACTATAAATGTAGAAGGCTGCTGAAGTGGATATTAACAATGTGGCTTCTTTATTTTTACTTTCTCTACTACGTAGAGTAAGTAAGGGAAGTATTGTATTCCACCCAAAAATTCGATACCGAGATTTCACCGGAAATACATGTTTTGAGATCCCCTGAATCCAAAATAAGCATTTTTGGAAACATGTCCATGTGTGTGTCTGTGTGTGTCTGTTTGTGTGTGTGTGTGTGTGTGTGTGTGTGTGTGTGTGTCTGTCTGTCTGTCTGTCTCTGAACAGCATAACTCAGAAACGAACAGTCGGATAAACACCAAACTTGGTATTTGGGTTCAGTATCTTCCAGAGATGCGACACGAAGGTTTTCGAGAAAATCCCCCCACCCCAGATTACCCTTTACATGGAAGATTTTTCGAAAATTGTAATTTTCTCAAAAACGGATCTAACGATTTTGATTAAAATATCATATGTTTAAGATATTTTTATGACAAATAAAATGTATATATTGAATTTTCTGGGAATGTCTCCAAAAGTATTCTTCATTGTGAACGGTTTTTGCATAACTGGTAAACCATAAGAGATAGACAAAATGTTACTACACAAAAAATGCAGATCGCGTTAAAATACACAATTTATGTCATATACATTTTTTGTTGAGTGAACCATTTTCGAGATATTGCTTGTTATTCCCTTAAATTTTTCAATACTTATTTTCTCAAATGGGAATTCGTTATTCATTTTTTTGTCTTGGATATGCAAAGAGTATTAATCTGTGGGAAAGGGAATGGTGCTGCACCTAGCAACCAGTTATTAAGAGATATGTGTGTGCTTAAAGGCTACTGTATTTCCAAATTGCCCTTGTAAATATATTATCCCCTTACATCTACAAGAAACTTAGCAATAAGATAGTCTGCAAATGTTTATCTCGTTTAACATGAAGTAGATGGAGAATAAGCGTTTGTAAAAATAGTTTGTACAAGAGTAGGGAAAGTCATGTGAGTATAACACATCAGATTTTTATTTCTCCTTTTGAAATATAAAATGAACGACCTTTTTCTAATTTAGAAATTAAATCTTTTATTTTATGCCACAAATATAGGATTGTAACAAATCATGTGTCCTCTTCGTTTTAGTTTCGTGTTGGCCAAAGATGGGAGCGAAAATAATAAAGCAAAAATTATTTTAGGGATAAGAAAACCAAGAGAACCCGTTATAGCTATAGTAATGTATTTAAAATAAAAGGGGGAAAACGGAGACCAGTAAAGTAACTCTTTACCACTGAGCTAAGAGTGCTGCAGTAAGCGCGGCATTGTCATGAGCCTTAGTCTTGCTCCACTTGAGAAGTATAAGTTGGTAATGTGTGTTTTCGTTACAAATATTCCGTGTTGAAACACTCTAAAACATCTGTATGGTTGAAATCTCGCCTATCGATTATTTTCTGGAAAGACGTGTGTCATTATGGTTGTATTCCCCATTATAACTACTACAGAACAAAACCTGGCCGTCAAGAGCGCTCACGAAAGTACCCGATTTGAACTCTGAGACGCCGGCCAGCTTTAAAATTGACCGAGTGCTATTTAATATAATATTGAGCCATTTTTAAGAAAATATAATACAACGGAATTTTTTCCATCAAAAAGGTAGTTTGAGGTGGCAGGATTTTGTTGAAAATCTTCGTATCGCATCTTTGGAGACGCTGAACTTAAACGCCAAGTTTGGTATTTAACTGTCCTTATGTTTTTAAATTATGTATTTAGAGACAGACGGACACACACACACACACACACACACACACACACACTCAAACATTCAAGGACCTTTTATTAAAAATACTTTTTGGGAGGGATTCAGGGAGTATCTCAAAGCGTGTATTTTCGGTAAACATTCGGTAGGGAATTTTTGGGTGGAATGCAATACTTCCTAATGTTTATGTGTGTGTGTGTGTGTGTGTGTGTGTGTGTGTGTGAGGCGTGATAATTTTATTCGTTCTTGAACTAGGAGTAGGAGCACACAGACGGAGGGCCCTCCACACGACGATGTGCCCTAGCAACCACGGGGTCCCTAATGATTCCAGATGGAGCTATCTTGGCATCGGCTAGCCAAGCCTTAGCCCCATTCCCTGGGGGTCCCGCTGGCTCAAGACACGCGCTCAGGAAGGTGGCCCAGAAATCAGTCAAACGCCAGAGAGAAAACGGCGCACAATCCGCCGTCCTGACGCCACTTGGTCCTTCAACCCTGAAAGAGAAGAAAGGTAACGAGGGGAAGAGGAAATGGACAGAAAATTCTTAATAGAACAGAAACACCCCAACATTCGCCTATCGAACCTTGGAAACTAGAAAAAAAAACACCATCAGAGTGGCCGGCCTGACGGAAATTGAATCCGGAACTTCCTGGATGCGAGCGTCACACGTTACCGCCGAGCCATCTGGCTAACTCAATCCTCAATTAAAACTTATTTAAACCAAATGCAATTTAACAATTAAGATTATAACACACAAAAGTAATTCACAATGTAACTAACGAAAAGCAATAATGTAAATTAACAAATATTTATGGAGAAGGATAAAATATTGTAACTTTTCATTATCAAATGTAACACGTATTAGGAAACTGGAATGCGGCAGTCACATGTTGCCTTAACATAATCCTGTCAAAATGTGACAGAAGCTTTCGGGTGTATTCTGCTACAAGAAATGTCCATGGAATCAGCTACAGACTCTGTAAAGGAGTCTTTGAGGAAGCCGAACCGAAACGGCTTGTGCAAAGACGCATCATTTCATTGTTTTAATGATTAAGTTAATTTAGTTCACACATTAACACTTTTCAATGTAATGTTGAGGTTAGATGTATCTCGAGGCATAACAATGGGATGTGTTAAATTCGCTGACTTTCCCTACCCTCTATCGTTTATTAGTGGGTATACAAATTATTCCTACGGAAGTTGATTTATCTGTCTACTTCATTTCAAACAAGGTAAACCTTTCCGAAAACAGCTGCATTGCACATTTCGTTATAGGTACAAGGGCAATAGCGATAGTCAAATGTTTTGGAACTGGACGCTATAAGCTGGCTTTAAAATTGCATACTCTTTCCAGAAATCGCGAGAAAGAACTAAAAGTCGACAGGACGTGAAGAGAATGGCTAAGTATTGAACAATACGAAATATTAATAACGGATATCTCGGAAATGGCTAATGCCACAAAAAAGTTATTTGAAATAAGTTGTGTATTTTAAAGGGTTCTACATTTTTTGTGTGATGCGCTTTCATCTTTCGCTTAATGTTTACCAGTTATACAAGATTAATACAAAATTCCTTCAAATGAAAAAGACTTCACAGACCATTCTCAGAAAATTCAATATCTATACTTTATCTTTCATGTGAATATCTTTAATATATATTAGTTTAAGCAACATCGTTAGAGCCGGTTGGAAAGGTAGAATCAGATGACTGAAAAATTCAGTGCCATTCATTTGAACCACGGATCTCCCGGTCTCGGTCCGGTTGCTCTAACCACTGAGCTACCATGGCAACATGCCGACACGACATTAAATCCTCCAGCTGATTCGCATTTTTCCTGGTAAACCACAAGGAGATCTCAAATTGTATTGGCGACTGACATTCATTGTAAGTACTTTAAATCCCGGGCTTTATAGTTGCAACCACTATTAGGTCAATTAATTCCATTTTTAGAACCATTTCTTAGACAGTAAAAATATTCTAAAAATGTTGCATGTAAGGAGTAGTTTAGAGTGGGAGTATTTTATCAAGTTAGGTGTTCATCCGACTTGCTGTTCACACACACACACACACACACATTTTGTTTTATCCATGGGCCTCAAAACATGTATTTGCAGTGATATCTCGGTATCGAATTTTTGGGTCCACCATCTCTACCTACTATGTACGTATATTTTCGGGTGTATTCTGTTACAACAAATATCCGTGGAATGAGCTACAGAGCCTATCAGGAACTCTTTGAAACAGCTAAATCGAAATGGCTTCTGAATTGCGCGTCTCTTCATTGTTTTAATCATAAATTTGTCTACTTCATGCCTGAATACGTTTCCATGGAATATTCACCGTTAAGCGGTACTTGAGATATAAAAATTGCATTACGCCAATTTTATCTTCTTAGTTTTTGTTTCATTTCGAAACCTATCGCTCTTTATGGTCACTTTGAAACTCTTCTCCTTAAGTTCAGATTAATTTTGGAACATATTTCTTTGTAGAGCGTTCGTAAAGAGAACTGTTTTTCAGGCAAAGTAGCAAAGATGAAGGCAATTCGCCGCAGGCGATAAAATAATTTTATAGGTCCTCTTCCTCATCAACATAACGTGAGTGTGAATTTAAAAACTTTCTCTTACAATATTCCATCGAGGGATTTGAATTAAGCCCAGTATATGTGCCTAACAGAGCCATTTCTTGTTCTAATTCTGCCGTTCTTTCTTTTATTCCTGGCCAATATACGGGGCTTCATGTCTTTATAGCTCCACGCTTCCCATTGCTTCTACAATTCTTTCCCTTAAACGTTCAATCCAACATACATTCTCAATCGTTTTCTTAAGTTCCTTGGCTTATGCTGGTTCATTTCTTATACTTCATCTGCTACAATACACCATTGCTGGAAATGCTGACATATCATCGCACTCTGAAATTCAGGAAGGGTTTGGAAACCATAGGGATGGACTATATTTGGATGGCGGATCAGGGAAATAGACGGAGTGCATAGAGAAGGATTAAGTACCGCCTCTGTGATATTGCTAGACAACAAACAATTGCGCAATACACGGAGAAATTTTCGTTGGAAGTACAGTCTGGGCCAAAATCTGATATCAAAACGGGCACAAACTCATTAAACAGGAGCTCGCGTGGCTTAGACTGGGAGCATGGTGGATGATACAAATTATTGATGAAAATGATAGAATAATTTGCGAGAAGGAAGTCATGGGACACATCTTGACAAGTTGCAACGGTGGAGGGGAAAATATTTACTGCGATTGTTTAACACCTCGAATGTAGAGTTAAGGGCATGCTGGACGCTACTGGCAGGCAAGGAAGACATGAAGCGAGTAGGTAATTTCTACATAAGGCGAGACAGCTGAGAAGGCTGATAGTAGGGAAGCGGGGCTTTAAGAAGAGCTAAACATTGGTGTTAGTGCTTGGTCATTTTTATGTCACTTTTTTCACTTAGTGTTTAGTGTGTTGTGTATATTAGGTAATTATTCTCTTAACTGCTCTTTGTTTACTATAATAAGGTATAATGATGCATCAGAATACGGTTTACAATTGTTTGTATTTAAATGATATATTTGAATACTTTTACATTTTTCGTGCAATGGTATCTTATTGTAGTGATTTTTTTCTCATTTCTTTCTATTTTTGTAGTTTATGATTATTATTGCTATTATTGTTGTTATTATTATTACTATTATTATTATTGTTATTATTATTATTATTATTATTATTATTATTATTATTATTATTATTATTATTATTATGTGTGTTGTAACAGCACGTGCCGTCTACGGATCCGTGTGATTGATAAGGATCCATGTATGTATACCGTTATTTAAAGAAATTCATTTATCGTTCACTCTTTCGCTCGACCGAGGGAGGTGGTTCAGTGGTAACGTATGAGGCTCGCATTCAGGAGGTACGGGGTTCGATTCCCGACGGACCGGCCACACTGGCCCTTTTTAGCGATTTCCCCAGGTCGGTAGGCGAATGCTGGGGTGGTTCCTTTTATATCACGAATTTGCTGTCCACCATCTCCTGCTCCCATCACTCTCTTTCATCCTCATATGTTTCAGGATTGCAAGACCAAATTGGCGCGATACGGTGGGACAGTGGCATTTGCTGTAACAGGATTATTAGTGTAAAAATTGCAGTAAACATTTTATTATATTTCTAATTTAATTATTCTGAAAATCAAGAAGAACAAGAACCGATGAGACAAAATATAACGGATGTAAAGGATACGATTTGTGAACTTACGCAAACAGACTTGATTATTTAATAAATTAAAAAGCCTTAACTAAATAATGTTAAAGTGATTTAATATATAGTTGAATACTGTTATACTTATAAACATTTGAGAATTTAAATGTAATTAAAATGATAATACATTATAAAAACTTTAACAAAAAACGAGATTCTATTCGTTGCCAAGGAGAATCAACACTCCCAAAATGTTTCACGACGAAATGGCTTAAATGAAAAAAAAAAACTCCACATATGATAAATAAATAAATACTTATTCTACGACAATACTGCAGAGAAAATACAGTACAATAACATACCAATGGTATTTGTATTGTCAGTGATTACAGAGAATAGAACCATTGATAGATCAAGTTGAATATGATAGGTATAGTAACATTTAAATAATCATTTTTTGTAGGAAAGTTAAGTATTGTTTGTTAGTACGGAAAAGAGTTGATAATTTGTTACATAAAATTATTATTATGAATTTGCTGTAGAACATATTTTCAACAAAATACAATACTTGAGAAGAAATAAAAGTAATCAAAACAACGACTTATCATTGCTACCTCCCGCACATACATCAAAGCCCAACAGCACAGCATCACTAGAAATATAACGGTTTGCCAATCCGATCTTAAACTCTAAAAAACTGAAGGTTACGAACCCTCAGAAAGAGGCATCATCCGGGAAAATATAGCTAATGCAGGATTACCAGCGACATTGTGTCATACTGAAATTGTTAAGGACACCGCTTTTTCTCGCGCGCATCGCGGTCCAGATCTGGTCAACCTTCGCGTATCCCCTTCATCCCTTCCTCCCAGGGATCACTTCGAAGCACAGTCTACTACGGCCTACATGCGGTGCTGCCCTCCAGAGATTGGAGGCACCTCCGTCTGACATCCTAATCCACTCTCTCTCTCTCTCTCTCTCTCTCTCTCTCTCTCTCTCTCTGTTTCTACACCAGTCATAACATTATGTGACAATTGGCGTCATTCTCCTCCTTTCTCCCTCCAACTTCGTGTATTGGGGATTGTCGGACTTTACGGCGGCACGGTGCTTATAGAATAGCTCCTTGGACAGTAGGAAAACTGAAGAACTAAACACGGGGATGGGTTAAACTCGTGCCCCTCCAGCGTCAACCCTGCTGTAGATGAGTGCAGAATGCATGCATTTCTCTCTGGTAGTATTTAAGGTTCTGCGGGGAATTCCCACTGGAATTCACCTAGCAACTGTCGTACTTATTGTAAGATTTCCCTTTAACATAAAACGTCAAAAAGAAACATTTAATTTGGTGGCTGCCGGTAATAAGTGTATTATACATTAGAAATTGTTCAGCGTTATTCAAGTACATCGAAAACTATATTCTGAACTTTTTATTCATCGAGGTGCAGAACAAAACGTAACATAAGGAATTCTTGTTGCAAACATGGAATTAATGTTTTAAATGCTACACATAAGAAATTGTGTGTTTTAAGGAGATCTACAGTTTTGGTGTAGCACGCTTCTGTCTATATCGCATGCTTTACCCGTTATACGAAGTTTTATAAAACTTCTTCCGGCTGATGAGGACCTCACAGGCTAGTCCCAGAAAACACAAGATATACATTTGTTTGTAATGTGAACAATCACATCTTTTATCAAAATCGGAAATGGCTGATGCCACAAAAAGTTACTTAAAACAAATTGTGTGTTTTAAAGTGTTCTACATTTTTGCGTATTGGGTTTTCGTCTATCGTTTAACGTTTACCAGTTATACAAGATTATACAAAATTTCTTCCGAATGAAGACTTCAAGGCTATTCCCAGAAAATTCAAGAATATATTTTATTTGTCATGTAAGTATCCTTAACATATGGCATTTTAATCAAAATCATTACACCTATGTTTTAGAAAATTAAACATTTCTAAACTTACTCCATGTAAAGGGTAGTCTGGGTGGGGGGATTTTCTTGAAAATTCTCGTGGTTATCCTTGTAAGGTACTGAAGTAAGGTAAGTGTTTATCCAACTTTTCGTTTTTGAGTGTTGTTGTTCACAGATTGAAACGGGATATACCACACACACACACACACTACACAAACACACACACATATATACATATATATATATATATATAGCATAGCACACAGACATATAAATCAATATTAAATAAGAATTGTACCTAATAATACGACGGTTGGGACATAAGTCATGGCAAATATTTTTTTTGTGACAAATTGTTGGAGTACAAAATGGTATGTCACAGGAAAGAAAGAGAGTCCTAGTGTGTATTGACAATGACAGATGGCACTGGGGTGGCCGGTACAAGTACAGAGAGCAATGTGAAATCAGTTGTCCAGTGACCACTGTGCAAGATGGATGTAACTCATGTTGAGCAGCACTTGTACATCAATATAGTCCTTCTCCATGGGAGAACTGCCAGAGGATGTCACAGGAAATTGGTGGAAGCTTTTGGGAATAATGCTGGAGAGAGTAATCATTCTTCACGACATCACAAGACCACATAAACTAGAGAGTCAGAAGGCTACTACAGCATTGGGTATAGGAAGAATTGGAGCATCCACCATACTCTCCTGACCTGTTTCCATATAACCTCGACCTCATACACAAGGCAAAGGTACCATTACGTGGTAGGTAGTTTTCAACAAGTGAGGACATTGCAAATGCTGTGCAGTAACAGATGATCAAATTCCCTCATGGGGAGGAAAGTGGTGACGCAGATGGTATTCAGTGTCTTTCACATCATTGGCAACATGTTTTGAACATTGCAGATTACTTTAAGAGCCTTTAGAATGGTTATGTGTGCTGTGCTGTAATGAGTGTGAAATATAAAACCAGTATTGTCATGTCAACTACCTTAATAAATATGTGAAGCACAATGTTGGCAGTAGCTTGTATTTGGGGTTTCTAGCACAAGAACGACACAAGTAACATGTCTTTAATTGGGTTTAATTGATTTTAATTGGGTTTAATTGGTGTTTCGTGCAAAGCCGACCCAAGTAGCATGAGTCTTCTAGCACAGGTCACGTGATCTTTGGTATTGGAAGGGTCTTTAATTGTTTCAATTGGTCTTTCAGGCAAAGCCGACCCAAGTAGCATGAGTCTTCTAGCACAGGTCACGTGATCTTTGGTATTGGAAGGGTCTTTAATTGGTATTTCAGGCAAAGCCGACCCAAGTAGCATGAGTCTTCTAGCACAGGTCACGTGATGTTTGGTATTGGAAGGGTCTTTAATTGGTTCAATTGGTCTTTCGCGCAAGACCAGACCTAAAGTGGATGAGACTTCACCATCAAAACAAGGATACTGGCGAGTTGACAGTTTGTCATTCCCGGCCACGTGGTGACATTTACTTGAAGCATTTAAAGGCTCGTCCCTCCTCCTCGGCTTTGGGTGGGAGGAGGTAATCAAAATACTGTCTGCATTTCCAGTCAGCTATGAGACATGATTCACCCCTATAAAGTACACAGCGTTAATTCTAATCATATACATCAAATAAAAAATACAAGTTTAAATTTTTGTGGCGAGCACGTCTAACGAGTGAAAAGGTTTAATTTTCACCAACCTACCGAGACTTGCTGCTTTCTACGACATGAATAACATGCTACTTAAAACCGTGTATGTATACAGCGAGGTCTCCCTACACGTCAGTTTAAAAGACGATCCCTCTCATATATTCTGTAGCGTTCCCCTCTATCTGGAAATGTCCCGGTCAATTAAGGCTATTGACTCACCCTCGCGCATAAGGGCAATTGGGGGAGATGGTCATCTATTTACGGTATTGATTTTTCTCCGCCAGCTCCCCGCTCATATAAAGATTCCCACAACATTGTAAAACTTCGCTTTATCTACGACAGATGGCACAAGCCTACAGAACTTTAGATACAGGTAGTATACGATCCACTATTGATTTTTCATTAAAACTGCAGGAGAGTCAAACACACATTAATTTATAAGGAAAAAAAGTTTCTTTATAGAGATAGCTAATTACAGTGTTACAAGCTGTATGTACAGTGAAATAAAAACGAATCACATTTAAAAAAAATTCTCATATGTTACACTCACATGACTTTCTCTACTCTTGTACAAACTTTTTCTTACAAATGCTTATTCTGCTTGATTTTACTAGCTGCAATAGGAATACGGTAGGCTTTAAGCATTAGTCAAATATTTTAAGAGCGGTTGCCATATGATGCACTCCATTCTCTTTACATGCATAGGACATAAAAAAATGAATAACGAATTCGAGAAAAAATATAATTATTGGGGAATTTAAGGGAATAACAAGCAATATCTCGAAAATATTTCTCAATAAAACAGGGGGCCTCAAAACATAAATATCAGGTGAAATCTCGGTATCGAATTTTCGCGTGGAATACAATACTTCCCTTACTTACTCTACATAGTAGAGAAATTTAAAATACTTAGTTATAACAACGGGAAAGATGTCTTGTATCTTTTTCCCACGAGGTGTATGATTCATACAATAAACAGTAATTGAACAATGTCTTTGTTATTTAATTAACAGTACACCAAAAGGCAGACCATCTTTTACAGAATAACTTAAGTCATTTCCGGAACACGAGTATGCTTTTTTAGAAAGAAATATCTAAATGATACCTTCATTCTAATGTAGGTTCAAAGGCATTAGTGGATTGATCATTTCCTGCACTATTTCAACAAGAGCACATAAAAAATATATTACGTAAAGATGATTCAGCGTTCGATTTCATACTGAACTAAAGCTTGAAACAAATATTCAGTTTCAGAACGCTAAAGTACGATTGAAAAGGAATATATACGTTAAATCAACTTCCATTTCCACGTAACGGATTACGACAAAACTAGAAGAGAAAGACAAAAGTAGACTAGAAAATGAGAAAGCAAGCGCAAATAGTAGTAGTTATTTGGGGACTTTAGCTACTTTCAACTGCAACTTATTTTAACTCAAGCAACCTTAAGACAGGGCTTCTATTAGCTAATTTTATAATTAAATAAAACAATTAATGTTTGAAAATACTTCATTAACATACTAATTAACAAAAATTAACTTAACTCTGAATTTTTCGTTGAAACTCTGTAATCTGCTATAAAATAGCTTGCATAATATATAAAAAATACTCTTATGACATACAAAAAGCTTAACATACTTAAAGCTTAACCTCGAATGTCAACAACTGAAAAAAAATTGAAAAGCGGTAATATGCCAGAAAATGGAGTATAGAATATAGGGAAATTAACCTTTTCTTCATTCATCAAGTTTACATGCCTAAATGATTATTTCCAGACAAGACGCCAGTGAAGAAGAAATACCAGTTCAGCGCCTGCGCTGGTATTATTATCTACTTACTGGGAGGTATATCAACGGTCTCCACTTCAACTCCAGACATGGTCAAACTTTAATGTTTAAAACACTTCTGAGCTATGGCACTTAGACATGCTTGACAAGTGCATTAAATTTTACAGCACTAATTGGAATGTTCCGAATAACTAGGCAAGTGCCCCTATGATTTGTATCTCGGAATGGTAAAACATAAATGTTTAACTACTAAACAACTGTGATACTCGCGTGGGATAATAATAATCCTACAGCATTATATGGATATATTGGAGGGGGTTCTCAGGTATACGAGATCCAGATCGAGTTTTATCTTCGTTCTTTCTCTCTTTCTTGATGTACATACATACATACAGACATATCCACACACATACATACATACACACAGCCAAACACCTCCCCAAAACACACTGCCAGGTACGAAGACTTACGAATATATCCGAACATACACATACATACCGACTCATTCACGCAGATAAATACTCACAAACAAGCAGACTCAGAGATACTCACACACAAATCAAAACAAGCAGACTCAGAGATATACATACACACACATATACTTCCAAACATCAGGAATGAGCGAAGACCTTCGAGCACACTCGAATACATGTACAGGCAATATACACACAGGAACATACCAAACACCAACAGAGAGAGACGCTCTTACCTATAAGCATGGGGGGCTCTCTTATAATATAGCTTCATATATGAGAGGCTCTGTCTTTAGATGATTGTATTGATTAATGTAGCGTTGAAGATGACGGGAATTGCGGGATTAGGGAGCTATGGTATTAATGGAGTTATGTGGTGGCGGTGGCGAATGTATAGAGTTACGGTGCTGATGGAGGCACGCGATGGTCATGGACGTATAAGTTAATGTACTTGTAAGTGTGAAGGATTATTTGTGATGGTGGTGATAGGAGGCGATGAGGATGGTTATATTGTCGGGAAGGCTTTTGGAAATGATGGCGGTGATGAGAGGTGGTGTTCATTGTTTCGCTGATGCTGATTCTTTTTTTGTGTGTAGAAGGGTACACATTCATTACGAAGAAATACACTAACACTGTAAAACATACCGAATTGTTGTGAGTAGCACAAAACTTTTATCAGTGTATAAAACGGTATCGAATTCCTTTTAAAGTGTTCAAAGTTCTCGATTTACGAGAACATTTAAGTGATGCATGGATCCAATGAAGCTAGGACAGGCTCTCCATTCAGCATATAAGAGACTTCACCTAGATTAGGCTAGGAGCGGTAAAGCCAAGATAGCGTATATTGTGTAAAGCCACTTTAGGTTAGACTGGTTAAGGTCATGATAGGGGTCACAGATAATTAGAGGACGGGCTAGTTTATAGCTTTAAGTTATGATCGCTTGAATAGATGATGGGGGGGCTACTGACTAAGATCGAGACACGTTAACATGCACGTCATCGAGCTAGGCTAGCTAATAACAGCCTGGACGTGAATCCTGCTTATACTATCTTAGGATAGGTTAGGATATTCAGTGCTAGCTAAGGACTGGCTTGTTGGACAGATTATAAGAAATGGTATCATATTAGGCTAGATAATTACTGGGCAGAATACATAACGCTAGGATAGTCTGGGAACAGGTAGAGTTAGGCTCGCACGATTGTCCGAGCTTGAAGAACAGGCTAGCATAGAATGTCTTAGGAATGGATTCGTCATGATTGTTATGGTTGGCTGCGTTTCACGGTTAAGTTATTTACGTTAGTGGTTACGTTTACTGGTTACGTTGGTTACGTTTACTGGTTACGTTGGTTACGTTTACTGGTTACGTTTACTGGTTACGTTTAGTGGTTACGTTGGTTACGTTTACTGGTTACGTTGGTTACGTTTACTGGTTACGTTGGTTACGTTTACTTGTTACGTTGGTTACGTTTACTGGTTACGTTGGTTACGTTTACTGGTTACGTTGGTTACGTTTACTGGTTACGTTGGTTACGTTTAGTGGTTACGTTTACTGGTTACGTTGGTTACGTTTACTGGTTACGTTTACTGGTTACGTTGGTTACGTTTACTGGTTACATTGGTTACGTTTTGGCTAGGTTGGACGATGCCAAGATAGATAATGAAAGGATCTTTCAGAGCAGGTAAGGCAGGGATAGATTGGCTTAGGATGGTCGCTTGTGGCTAGGTTAGACTACTCCAAAATACCTAAAACTAACCAATTCAGGGATTGTGCCTATCGGTCTCACATGTTAACTACTTAAAATATAGAAGCTTACAAAATTTAGAAAAAAGGACTGAAAGTATATATATTTATTCTAATAATGGATAAGAAATGCTCATAAAGTATCAAAATCAGTGGAAAATACATTAACTCTTGAAATTAGAATAAATACTTGCTTTAATGCACTGACTTGCAAATGAAATTCCACTCTCCATATTACAATAGCATCCTAAAAGCATGTCACAATACCTCATTCACATCTTAAAATACACTGAAAGAGGCTCAAATTCTCTTACCAGAAACTTTGAAAATAGCTGCAGCGCGCCTAAAGAACCCTCAGAATACTGTAAAGATCTGAGGCAATATCATGAACATAACAGCTCCTACTTATAAAACCGTTCATAATTTTCCAAAAACCTGTGTCTAATAGCTCATAAACGCCAGCTAAATGCTCTACAGTTCCTATTCCAGTGGCTAAAATGCAAGCAAACATTTCTAAAAATACACTACAATGCCTGTTACAGGATGAAAAATATATTCGAAATACCTACATCAATCCCTCCGTCTGTATTTTGAAAGATACTTTAAAAAAACACCATAAAGCATATTCAAAATGTTCTGAAAATCTTAAAAAAGATGCATCAATATCCTGAAAATGAATGCTACTACTTTAAGAAACATCTAAAATTCCCATTCAAGTATATCGGGATGTCCTTAAAGCCTGTACTCATATCTAATTCCATAGGCTGGAATACCTTTAAAGAGTCACAAACACTCCTAGCACGAGCTTTGAAAACGTCTTGAAAATTGTCACAATACCTTAAAAGAGCATAAAATGGCTCCACATAATCTAAAAACCCAGTAATTCTAAAAGCCCTTCAGGACACTCTAATGACATAAAAATACACGCTACACTTCTAAAAAGCCATTCAGGATCAGAACCATAAACAATACACATAAAAGTGTCAAGAGCATCTAAATACACTGTAAAATACGTCAAAATGCTAAAAAAGACCCTTAACGATAGCATGAAATACATGGCGTAATTTCTAAAACCCTCGCACATAAATAGTTCACTGACAATACCATGAAGATAACTGCACCTCACTGTAAAAGAGTATCCTAGTGACCTATACAATACAGCTAAAATACCTGCCACTATTTATAAAACCCATCAGCATACTCCAAAGACTTGGACTGACATAATTAAAATACATTCTCTTGTCTATAGAACCATCAGACTAGGCTTAAATGCTCAAAATATATGTATTAAACCTAAAATACACAAAGGATAAAATCTAAACATCAGGCTTTATTATGAATAGGGACAGAGGCTAGAAAGGCAAATCAAAAGAAACACTTAAGTCAATGGTGAAAATATCTTTATTGAGAATTATTATTATTTGATTTTACATTAAGCAAACACTAGAGCATTGAACAGAAGCAAACAAAATTTTAACACACTCATTTCATTCAAATGTGAAAGCTCTTTATTATACAGAGTTCAGTCTCAATCATGCTATAATCCCAGTGCTCTTCAATACTTGGATGATCTTATTAACCTCAATAGAAAAGTCGTTTTACCAGCTTCATGCGACATCATTAACAGTCTTAGCTGGTGTACGAAGCCATTAGGATCTGTACAGGGATATAAAATCTCAATATTCGCCTTGGATACATCACCCACACTGGACGAGTTAACACTAAAATGTTTATTTTCACTCAGGTGATTATTCAGAGTTTCATCATCCAAAGACACTGCTCTTCTTACATCTAACATCCCTCGTCTTGAAGAGATTTCAGTAGCACTCAGGGGTGATCCAAGCGCTTCACAGCTAAACTCTAACACCCCTGGCCTTGAATAGATTTCAGTATCACTTACGGGAGTTCTAAGCACTGCACACTTCAATGATTCATTACTACATCTTTGCCGGTGTTGTTTAAGTCTTGAAATAGATCTGTTTTTTAAAATCCTACTGCACATACGACACTTGACAGAACGACTCTTCTCATGGGTAATATAGGAAAAATGAAGCTTTTCGTAAGCTGGCTGTATTTGAATGTCAATAAGGGAATCCATGCTTGTTCTAGAATATCATATACTGTATATGATTTCGAAGCTGCAGGCGCATATGTCATCAGGAGACTGTAGAATTATTTGCTTATTTCCTAATTTTATCGGTAATCTCACATCATTGATAACCATAAACCTTGCAGTCAAGTTATATAAGAAACGGGACTATGACAGAATTCCACATTAATTGCAGCTACTCCATTAATTACATAAGCTCACCATGCATTAAATGAAGTCTACCCTTACTTGTAATATTGGAGGATATAAGACGCAACCTCATTGAATATGTTAGCACTCGAATATGCATTGTTTCAAAACTAGAAGGTCACCCATACAGATCTTCCTATGAAGAACCATACTACAGGGAAAGTGAGCAGTACACAAGTTGAAGATTTCGAGACATGCTGAGGTCCCTAACGTTTCCAGGTTATAACATCTCACTTTACAAGTCCCCCATGTAACGACTCATTCCACATAGCAAGAGGAGAGGAGAGTCAGCGAGGATCAACCGAGCATTTTGTGAAGTCCTTAAATGTAATAAGATAATACCATATACCTAGCAAAGTAACCAAAATATTCCCATACCTTGTAAATGTAACCAATATATTTCCATACCTTCTAATGTAGTCAAAGTATTTCCATACCTTCTAATGTAGTCAAAGTATTTCCATACCTTCTAATGTAGTCAAAGTATTTCCATACCTTCTAATGTAGTCAAAGTATTTCCATACCTTCTAAATGCTTGGTTGATCCTCGTTGTCTCTCCTCTCCTCTTGCTATGTGGAATGAGTCGTTACATGGGGGACTTGTAAAGTGAGATGTTATAACCTGGAAACGTTAGGGACCTCAGCATGTCTCGAAATCTTCAACTTGTGTACTGCTCACTTTCCCTGTAGTATGGTTCTTCATAGGAAGATCTGTATGGGTGACCTTCTAGTCTTGAAACAATGCATATTCGAGTGCTAACATATTCAATGAGGTTGCGTCATATATCCTCCAATATTACAAGTAAGGGTAGACTTCATTTAATGCATGGTGAGCTTATGTAATTAATGGAGTAGCTGCAATTAATGTGGAATTCTGTCATAGTCCCGTTTCTTATATAACTTGACTGCAAGGTTTATGGTTATCAATGATGTGAGATTACCGATAAAATTAGGAAATAAGCAAATAATTCTACAGTCTCCTGATGACATATGCGCCTGCAGCTTCGAAATCATATACAGTATATGATATTCTAGAACAAGCATGGATTCCCTTATTGACATTCAAATACAGCCAGCTTACGAAAAGCTTCATTTTTCCTATATTACCCATGAGAAGAGTCGTTCTGTCAAGTGTCGTATGTGCAGTAGGATTTTAAAAAACAGATCTATTTCAAGACTTAAACAACACCGGCAAAGATGTAGTAATGAATCATTGAAGTGTGCAGTGCTTAGAACTCCCGTAAGTGATACTGAAATCTATTCAAGGCCAGGGGTGTTAGAGTTAAGCTGTGAAGCGCTTGGATCACCCCTGAGTGCTACTGAAATCTCTTCAAGACGAGGGATGTTAGATGTAAGAAGAGCAGTGTCTTTGGATGATGAAACTCTGAATAATCACCTGAGTGAAAATAAACATTTTAGTGTTAACTCGTCCAGTGTGGGTGATGTATCCAAGGCGAATATTGAGATTTTATATCCCTGTACAGATCCTAATGACTTAGTACACCAGCTAAGACTGTTAATGATGTCGCATAAAGCTGGTAAAAACGACTTTTCTATTGAGGTTAATAAGATCATCCAAGTATTGAAGAGCACTGGGATTATAGCATGATTGAGACTGAACTCTGTATAATAAAGAGCTTTCACATTTGAATGAAATGAGTGTGTTAAAATTTTGTTTGCTTCTGTTCAATGCTCTAGTGTTTGCTTAATGTAAAATCAAATAATAATAATTCTCAATAAAGATATTTTCACCATTGACTTAAGTGTTTCTTTTGATTTGCCTTTCTAGCCTCTGTCCCTATTCATAATAAAGCCTGATGTTTAGATTTTATCCTTTGTGTATTTTAGGTTTAATACATATATTTTGAGCATTTAAGCCTAGTCTGATGGTTCTATAGACAAGAGAATGTATTTTAATTATGTCAGTCCAAGTCTTTGGAGTATGCTGATGGGTTTTATAAATAGTGGCAGGTATTTTAGCTGTATTGTATAGGTCACTAGGATACTCTTTTACAGTGAGGTGCAGTTATCTTCATGGTATTGTCAGTGAACTATTTATGTGCGAGGGTTTTAGAAATTACGCCATGTATTTCATGCTATCGTTAAGGGTCTTTTTTAGCATTTTGACGTATTTTACAGTGTATTTAGATGCTCTTGACACTTTTATGTGTATTGTTTATGGTTCTGATCCTGAATGGCTTTTTAGAAGTGTAGCGTGTATTTTTATGTCATTAGAGTGTCCTGAAGGGCTTTTAGAATTACTGGGTTTTTAGATTATGTGGAGCCATTTTATGCTCTTTTAAGGTATTGTGACAATTTTCAAGACGTTTTCAAAGCTCGTGCTAGGAGTGTTTGTGACTCTTTAAAGGTATTCCAGCCTATGGAATTAGATATGAGTACAGGCTTTAAGGACATCCCGATATACTTGAATGGGAATTTTAGATGTTTCTTAAAGTAGTAGCATTCATTTTCAGGATATTGATGCATCTTTTTTAAGATTTTCAGAACATTTTGAATATGCTTTATGATGTTTTTTTAAAGTATCTTTCAAAATACAGACGGAGGGATTGATGTAGGTATTTCGAATATATTTTTCATCCTTTAACAGGCATTGTAGTGTATTTTTAGAAATGTTTGCTTGCATTTTAGAGACTGGAATAGGAACTGTAGAGCATTTAGCTGGCGTTTATGAGCTATTAGACACAGGTTTTTGGAAAATTATGAACGGTTTTATAAGTAGGAGCTGTTATGTTCATGATATTGCCTCAGATCTTTACAGTATTCTGAGGGTTCTTTAGGCGCGCTGCAGCTATTTTCAAAGTTTCTGGTAAGAGAATTTGAGCCTCTTTCAGTGTATTTTAAGATGTGAATGAGGTATTGTGACATGCTTTTAGGATGCTATTGTAATATGGAGAGTGGAATTTCAATTGTAAGTCAGTGCATTAAAGCAAGTATTTATTCTAATTTCAAGAGTTAATGTATTTTCCACTGATTTTGATACTTTATGAGCATTTCTTATCCATTATTAGAATAAATATATATACTTTCAGTCCTTTTTTCTAAATTTTGTAAGCTTCTATATTTTAAGTAGTTAACATGTGAGACCGATAGGCACAATCCCTGAATTGGTTAGTTTTAGGTATTTTGGAGTAGTCTAACCTAGCCACAAGCGACCATCCTAAGCCAATCTATCCCTGCCTTACCTGCTCTGAAAGATCCTTTCATTATCTATCTTGGCATCGTCAACCTAGCCAAAACGTAACCAATGTAACCAGTAAACGTAACCAAGTAACCAGTAAACGTAACCAGTAAACGTAACCAACGTAACCAGTAAACGTAACCACTAAACGTAACCAACGTAACCAGTAAACGTAACCAACGTAACCAGTAAACGTAACCAACGTAACCAGTAAACGTAACCAACGTAACCAGTAAACGTAACCAGTAAACGTAACCAACGTAACCAGTAAACGTAACCAACGTAACCACTAAACGTAACCACTAAACGTAACCAGTAAACGTAACCAGTAAACGTAACCAACGAAACCAGTAAACGTAACCAGTAAACGTAACCAACGTAACCAACGTAACCAGCAAACGTAACCAACGTAACCAGTAAACGTAACCAACGTAACCAGTAAACGTAACCACTAACGTAAATAACTTAACCGTGAAACGCAGCCAACCATAACAATCATGACGAATCCATTCCTAAGACATTCTATGCTAGCCTGTTCTTCAAGCTCGGACAATCGTGCGAGCCTAACTCTACCTGTTCCCAGACTATCCTAGCGTTATGTATTCTGCCCAGTAATTATCTAGCCTAATATGATACCATTTCTTATAATCTGTCCAACAAGCCAGTCCTTAGCTAGCACTGAATATCCTAACCTATCCTAAGATAGTATAAGCAGGATTCACGTCCAGGCTGCTATTAGCTAGCCTAGCTCGATGACGTGCATGTTAACGTGTCTCGATCTTAGTCAGTAGCCCCCCCCCCCCCCCATCATCTATTCAAGCGATCATAACTTAAAGCTATAAACTAGCCCGTCCTCTAATTATCTGTGACCCCTATCATGACCTTAACCAGTCTAACCTAAAGTGGCTTTACACAATATACGCTATCTTGGCTTTACCGCTCCTAGCCTAATCTAGGTGAAGTCTCTTATATGCTGAATGGAGAGCCTGTCCTAGCTTCATTGGATCCATGCATCACTTAAATGTTCTCGTAAATCGAGAACTTTGAACACTTTAAAAGGAATTCGATACCGTTTTATACACTGATAAAAGTTTTGTGCTACTCACAACAATTCGGTATGTTTTACAGTGTTAGTGTATTTCTTCGTAATGAATGTGTACCCTTCTACACACAAAAAAAGAATCAGCATCAGCGAAACAATGAACACCACCTCTCATCACCGCCATCATTTCCAAAAGCCTTCCCGACAATATAACCATCCTCATCGCCTCCTATCACCACCATCACAAATAATCCTTCACACTTACAAGTACATTAACTTATACGTCCATGACCATCGCGTGCCTCCATCAGCACCGTAACTCTATACATTCGCCACCGCCACCACATAACTCCATTAATACCATAGCTCCCTAATCCCGCAATTCCCGTCATCTTCAACGCTACATTAATCAATACAATCATCTAGAGACAGAGCCTCTCATATATGAAGCTATATTATAGGAGAGCCCCCCATGCTTATAGGTAAGAGCGTCTCTCTCTGTTGGTGTTTGGTATGTTCCTGTGTGTATATTGCCTGTACATGTATTCGAGTGTGCTCGAAGGTCTTCGCTCATTCCTGATGTTTGGAAGTATATGTGTGTGTATGTATATCTCTGAGTCTGCTTGTTTTGATTTGTGTGTGAGTATCTCTGAGTCTGCTTGTTTGTGAGTATTTATCTGCGTGAATGAGTCGGTATGTATGTGTATGTTCGGATATATTCGTAAGTCTTCGTACCTGGCAGTGTGTTTTGGGGAGGTGTTTGGCTGTGTGTATGTATGTATGTGTGTGGATATGTCTGTATGTATGTATGTACATCAAGAAAGAGAGAAAGAACGAAGATAAAACTCGATCTGGATCTCGTATACCTGAGAACCCCCTCCAATATATCCATATAATGCTGTAGGATTATTATTATCCCACGCGAGTATCACAGTTGTTTAGCAGTTAAACATTTATGTTTTACCATTCCGAGATACAAATCATAGGGGCACTTGCCTAGTTATTCGGAACATTCCAATTAGTGCTGTAAAATTTAATGCACTTGTCAAGCATGTCTAAGTGCCATAGCTCAGAAGTGTTTTAAACATTAAAGTTTGACCATGTCTGGAGTTGAAGTGGAGACCGTTGATATACCTCCCAGTAAGTAGATAATAATACCAGCGCAGGCGCTGAACTGGTATTTCTTCTTCACTGGCGTCTTGTCTGGAAATAATCATTTAGGCATGTAAACTTGATGAATGAAGAAAAGGTTAATTTCCCTATATTCTATACTCCATTTTCTGGCATATTACCGCTTTTCAATTTTTTTTCAGTTGTTGACATTCGAGGTTAAGCTTTAAGTATGTTAAGCTTTTTGTATGTCATAAGAGTATTTTTTATATATTATGCAAGCTATTTTATAGCAGATTACAGAGTTTCAACGAAAAATTCAGAGTTAAGTTAATTTTTGTTAATTAGTATGTTAATGAAGTATTTTCAAACATTAATTGTTTTATTTAATTATAAAATTAGCTAATAGAAGCCCTGTCTTAAGGTTGCTTGAGTTAAAATAAGTTGCAGTTGAAAGTAGCTAAAGTCCCCAAATAACTACTACTATTTGCGCTTGCTTTCTCATTTTCTAGTCTACTTTTGTCTTTCTCTTCTAGTTTTGTCGTAATCCGTTACGTGGAAATGGAAGTTGATTTAACGTATATATTCCTTTTCAATCGTACTTTAGCGTTCTGAAACTGAATATTTGTTTCAAGCTTTAGTTCAGTATGAAATCGAACGCTGAATCATCTTTACGTAATATATTTTTTATGTGCTCTTGTTGAAATAGTGCAGGAAATGATCAATCCACTAATGCCTTTGAACCTACATTAGAATGAAGGTATCATTTAGATATTTCTTTCTAAAAAAGCATACACGTGTTCCGGAAATGACTTAAGTTATTCTGTAAAAGATGGTCTGCCTTTTGGTGTACTGTTAATTAAATAACAAAGACATTGTTCGATTACTGTTTATTGTATGAATCATACACCTCGTGGGAAAAAGATACAAGACATCTTTCCCGTTGTTATAACTAAGTATTTTAAATTTCTCTACTATGTAGAGTAAGTAAGGGAAGTATTGTATTCCACGCGAAAATTCGATACCGAGATTTCACCTGATATTTATGTTTTGAGGCCCCCTGTTTTACTGAGAAATATTTTCGAGATATTGCTTGTTATTCCCTTAAATTCCCCAATAATTATATTTTTTCTCGAATTCGTTATTCATTTTTTTATGTCCTATGCATGTAAAGAGAATGGAGTGCATCATATGGCAACCGCTCTTAAAATATTTGACTGATGCTTAAAGCCTACCGTATTCCTATTGCAGCTAGTAAAATCAAGCAGAATAAGCATTTGTAAGAAAAAGTTTGTACAAGAGTAGAGAAAGTCATGTGAGTGTAACATATGAGAATTTTTTTTAAATGTGATTCGTTTTTATTTCACTGTACATACAGCTTGTAACACTGTAATTAGCTATCTCTATAAAGAAACTTTTTTTTCCTTATAAATTAATGTGTGTTTGACTCTCCTGCAGTTTTAATGAAAAATCAATAGTGGATCGTATACTACCTGTATCTAAAGTTCTGTAGGCTTGTGCCATCTGTCGTAGATAAAGCGAAGTTTTACAATGTTGTGGGAATCTTTATATGAGCGGGAAGCTGGCGGAGAAAAATCAATACCGTAAATAGATGACCATCTCCCCCAATTGCCCTTATGCGCGAGGGTGAGTCAATAGCCTTAATTGACCGGGACATTTCCAGATAGAGGGGAACGCTACAGAATATATGAGAGGGATCGTCTTTTAAACTGACGTGTAGGGAGACCTCGCTGTATACATACACGGTTTTAAGTAGCATGTTATTCATGTCGTAGAAAGCAGCAAGTCTCGGTAGGTTGGTGAAAATTAAACCTTTTCACTCGTTAGACGTGCTCGCCACAAAAATTTAAACTTGTATTTTTTATTTGATGTATATGATTAGAATTAACGCTGTGTACTTTATAGGGGTGAATCATGTCTCATAGCTGACTGGAAATGCAGACAGTATTTTGATTACCTCCTCCCACCCAAAGCCGAGGAGGAGGGACGAGCCTTTAAATGCTTCAAGTAAATGTCACCACGTGGCCGGGAATGACAAACTGTCAACTCGCCAGTATCCTTGTTTTGATGGTGAAGTCTCATCCACTTTAGGTCTGGTCTTGCGCGAAAGACCAATTGAACCAATTAAAGACCCTTCCAATACCAAACATCACGTGACCTGTGCTAGAAGACTCATGCTACTTGGGTCGGCTTTGCCTGAAAGACCAATTAAAGACCCTTCCAATACCAAAGTTCACGTGACCTGTGCTAGAAGACTCATGCTACTTGGGTCGGCTTTGCCTGAAAGACCAATTGAAACAATTAAAGACCCTTCCAATACCAAAGATCACGTGACCTGTGCTAGAAGACTCATGCTACTTGGGTCGGCTTTGCACGAAACACCAATTAAACCCAATTAAAATCAATTAAACCCAATTAAAGACATGTTACTTGTGTCGTTCGTGTGCTAGAAACCCCAAATACAAGCTACTGTTGGCATTATGTTTAATGTCCATACACTTAGTTCATATCTTGTCCTCTAATGTGTATATTTCACATTTTCAACATGCGCCAGTACTCTCACAAAATAAAATAGTTGTCATGACTTATGCCCCAACCCTCGTATAATTCACTAAGAAAGATGTTAGAATATTATGCAGCCATGAAATGTAAAAAGCAGGTTGTAACTTAGATAAGTAAGGGACGGGCGAGCTAGGTAATTCCAGGTAAAAGATAATTCTAGGTAGAGCCCACCTTTCACCAAGCTAATGAGCAAGGAACTTGAAGCAATAAGGAGAAACAGAAAGAGACAGATATAGAAAGAAAAGAGATACGGCCATTGAATCTGCTTCCAGACGTGTCACTGGGACGGGTATGCGAAAAACTTTCGAACAGAATATTTTCATGCATAATTAAATAAGGTAACTCGGTCTGAGGACCAATTAGAAATGTCGTTACATTTTGAGACGCAAAGGTGAGCGTCACTAGGCTTAGGTACAAAAGGAGGAAGAAAGCCCCAGATTTTCACTCTCTTATAGAACCTCGTCGACACACAGTGATACTCTCTGGACGATGGAGGCACGTGTGTACATAAGGGTGGGAAGCGTGAGCAGTTAGACTAGGCTCCTAATTATTATTATTATTATTATTATTATTATTATTATTATTATGGTAGGAATTGTTACAATGGGAAAAGCTGGCCGCCCATAAATATTTATTTGACAATAAACCACATTTTTAATGCAAATGCAGTGTATTTTAATTTGCCTTACCTACGAAAACCCTGAGACCAGTGAAATTAGCTAGATAGGTAATTATTAGGAATGGAGAATACAGCAGCCGGCGAGCAGCAGTAGCCGGAGACAAGAACACTGCAGCAGAGGGAATCAACCAGAGGAACAACGTTTTCCCGCTACAAGACAGACACACACGCAAAAGGACCTTTTTCTAACTTTTTTTATTCAGGGGGCCTCAAAACATGAATTTCCAGTGAAATCTCGGTATTGAATTTTTGGGTTGAATGCAATAGCTTCTCTAGCTACTATGTATGTTGTAAAGAAAGTAATAATTAGTTATCAACAGGGAAGGATGGACTAAATGCAGAACTGTTCAAGCATAGGTGAATCCTGCTGAAACTCAGTGCCTTTTTACTTTCTCTACTGCGTACCTAGTAGGTAGAGAAGGTATTGCATTCCAGTCAAAAATTCGATACCGAGATTTCAGTAAATACATACTTTGAGGCCCTCTGAATCCCCCCTAAAAAACATTTTTAGAAAAATGCCCGTGTGTGGGGGGTTGCCTATGTGTCTGTGAACAGCATAAATCAACAACAAAAAGTCGAATAAACACTACACTTGGTTGGAAAGGTAGAATCAGACGACTGAAAAATTCAATGCCATAGCCGGGATTTGAACCACGGACCTCCCGGTCTCCGTCCGGTTGCTCTAACCACTGAGCTACCATGGCAACATGCCGACACGACATTAAATTCTCCAGCTGATTCGCATTTTTCCCGGTAAACCACAAGGAGATCTCAAATTGTATTGAGATGCCATACCCCAATGGCGACTTACATTTATTGTAAGTACTTTAAGTTCCGGGCTTTATAGTCGCAACCACTATTAGGTCAATTAATGGAATTAATTGTTCTTTCACACAAGCCGTGTGTTGGACATGATTTAATGTCGTGTCGGCATGTTGCCATGATAGCTCAGTGGTTAGAGCAACCGGACGGAGACCGGGAGATCCGTGGTTCAAATCCCGGCTATGGCATTGAATTTTTCAGTCATCTGATTCTACCTTTCCAACCCTGTCCAACACACGGCTTGTGTGAAAGAACAATTAATTCCACTACACTTGGTGTTTAGGTTTAGTACTTTCCAAAGAAGCGACAAATGATTTTCAAGCAAATCCACAAACACAAACCAGCCTTTTTGGGAAATTTTTGATTTTCTAAATATGGCCCTAATGATTTTGATTAAAATACCATATATAATGTATATCTTTAAATTTTTGGGAATAGCATATGAAATCCTCTTCATTCAGAAGGAATTCTGTATAATTTGCTTAACTGGTAAATAATAGTTAAGGGGTGGACAAAAACGTACTCCAAAAAATACCGATCTCTTTAAAAAACAAAATTTATTTCAAATAGGCTTTTTTGTGGGATAAGCCATTTCTGAGATATCCGTTATTAAACCTTCGAATTGTTCATTACTTGGTCATTCTTTTAAAGTCCTGTCAGCATTCATTTGTTTCTTGCGATTGCATGGCGACAGTGTGAAATTTTAAGGCCAGCATGTAGCTTCTATTTCTTAAAATTTGACTATCGCTGTTCTCTTTATATCTGTAACCAAATGTGTAATGTAGTTATTTCTGCACATGTTTATGTGGATTAAAATACAGTAGAAGGAAAAATAAGCTTTAGTAAGAATAGTCTATATGATGTAACGTGCTGTCGCGTCTGACACATTATTGCTGTGTAGCATGACATTGTCGTGTATAATCAGTTTGATTGGGAGTTTGAATTTACGTTCGACGTGGCATTTTCATTCTCAGTCTAGTGGCGTCAGTCTGGTAGCAGCCAGTCAGTCTTGTGTGTGTCTTAGGGGCGAGTGGATGTGTGTGTAGGAATGCGTGTGTTTTAGTGTCAGTGTGGGGCATCTTCCTCCAATGTTTGTGGGTAATCTGTTGTGAACAATGTAGCGGCGCCTTATTAAATTTAATAAGCCACAGGTAATGTGTTAAATCTGTATTTTGTTATGAAAATCTCACGCCTGCTTTAGATTTGTGCAGCTAAGTTCCTGGTCCTCTTGTTTGCCTCTGAGTCTACGTCCCCCGATGTTTATGCCCGGGTAACTAAATTTAAAACCTGCAAAACCTTTTGGCTCACCCCAGTATATAACAATATACCCACCAGTAAAGACAGAGGTAGGCACAGTCATGTGAATGCCACATCAGAGTTTTTTATGTAACATATTATGAAAAACGAAACAGAACCCAGGAAATTGGATTCCCGTTTAAGTAATTTCCTCCAGGAAAACATAATGAATAGAGGAATATGTTTGGTTGATGTTGCTTTCAGGATACACGCAAAAGGAGTAAACCGTTGGTTGTAAAACACACTGGAGACTGTTTGGTTGAACAAAATCGATTTAGAGTTTTTTTTTTATTTATTTATTTATTTATTTATAGACGCTCTTTAACTGTTATGGTTCTTAGCGTCCCATTCTATATTGAACGTGAAATGCCGGTAATTTTGCTCAGAGGCCTCTTTATCAGGCTTGAGGTTGTTTTACGTGCCGTAAATCTACGACACGGGACCATCCGCTTTACTTCCCTTCCGAAGGAAGCCATGCTAAGGATTTTTACGCCCCTCGCCCTCCGCCAGGTTTGAACCCGCGGAAGTAGAGGTAACATGGTAACCACTACACCACGGAAAACTACATAGATCTCAAAGAGATATATCACGCATATTTATACTTTTATTATTAATCAGATTAATGAGAGCGTACAATTTAATAAATAAAGCCATACACCTTTTGTCCCCTTTGAGGAAGTGTTTGACGGAGACTACAAAAATATATTGTGGACAGTATTAGAGAAGTGACGTTATCCACAACTACTCATTACAACAATAAAAGCTTTTATTTCAAAACAAAAGCGTTAATTTAAAAAATCCGATGTGTTGCACGCGCATTTATTTTTCTACTCACAGTTCTAAACACTATTCTTGCAAAAGCTTATTCTTCTGTCTACTTCTTGTTAATACAGACAAACCTTAATTGCTAAATTACACATTTCGTTGCAGGTGCAAGAAGAATACAGCAAGCTAAAGGGATAATCAAATCTTCTCAAAGCGTGTCACTTTGCGATGGTTTTGATATTCCGTTCTCTGTGCGTGAACACAAAGAGAAAAACAAGAATGGCGTTTTCAATTGAGAAAAGTTTAAAGTATTTGAGTTTTGAAACCAATAACTGAGAATACCTCGAAAAGGTTAACGCCACAACAAATTATTTGACATGAAGTGAGTATTATAATGAGATCACGTTTTTGTCTATATATTACGGTTTACCGATGACACAAAAGTCATTCAGAATGAAGAAGAATTCACAGGTTATTTTCGGAAAATTCTATACAAATTTTATTTGTTTCAGAATTGCCTAAACATGATATTTGAGTCAACATTATTAGAGCCATTTTTTAAATAATGAAAAATTATGAAAATTTTTCCATGTAAGAGTGGTTTGGAGTGGGGGAATTTTCTTCAAAATCTTCGTGTCCTTGGAAGGTCCTGAACAAACAAATAAAAGAAATGCATAAATTTACAACTGTCCGCTTGTCTATTGCGTTTCCATTGTAGTGCCGATCACGTTGTCTGAGTACATGGATGTTTAAATTGTTAATCTCAGCCACAAAACACGCCGTTAGGTTGGTAATGCTGATGCACCCTACGCATCGTAATCAATTCCTATGCATATGCATATACAGCAATTCATTATTTAAGCGCACAGCGAACAATTGCGTTAAAGTTTGTATTTGCGTAGAGAGTAGACCAAACTGCTAATCATAAAGATTATCAACTGCGAGCTAATTACTGTGATTATTGTGAGTTATGTAATAATACCTCGTGGTTACACAGAAGCCAATGACAGTTCATAATTACAAGATAATAATTATGGTGATAACTAAGTATACAATGTACTGATGGAAAGTAGTTATTATAGAATTATAAATTCGGTTTCGCAACATAAATATATGATGGAATTATATAGAATGTTCCTAGATTTTACTTACCTACTACTTACCTATAATAAGTGGGGAAAGTATCGCATTTCGCACAAAAATTCTGTAATAAGGCTTCACCGGAAATAACGTTTTTGAGCTCTTATGAATAAAAAAATAATGTTTAGAAAAGGGTCGATGTGTGTGTACGTCCGTGAAATCATAACTAAAAAATTTGAAGTAGATTGAATACCCAATTTGGTATTTAAGCTGAGTATCTTCCAAGGACGCGACACGAAGGTCTTTACGAAAATCCTCCACCCCAACTACCCTTTACATGAATAAAACGTTCGTAGTTTTGGTTCTTATCCAAATTGCTCTAACGATTTTGATTAAAATACTATACGTTTAAAATATTGGCATGGCGAAAGAAATTATTATTTGAATTTTCTTGAGATAGCCTGAGAAGTCCTTTTCATTCTAAATGACCTTTGTGTATGGTGAATGTAAGAGCTAGAGTAAATCTTACTGCACAAAAATTTTCGATCTCGTAAAAACACAATTTGTGTTAAATGCATTCTTTTGTTAATTATGTCAGAAATATTTCTTGTTATTAGTTTGGATTATGTACTTTTCTTAACAACTGGGAAGTCGCTAATATGTTTTTTGTTTTTTTATTTTCTCTACTATGTATAGTAAGTAGGGGCAGTAATGCATTCTAACCAAAAATTCGATATCGCTATTTCACCGAAAATACATGTTTTGAAGTTCCCGGATCCCCCCAAAAAAGCATTTTTAGAAAAAGGTCTGTGTGTCTGTAAACGGCATAACTTAAAATAAAAAATCTGATGTGTTACACTCACATGAATTTCTCTACTCTTGTACAATCTAATTTTACAAACGCTTATTCTCCATATGCTTCATGTTAATCGAGATATCGAGATGTCAATCTTATTGGTAATTTTCTTGTAGATGCAAGGGAAATATGGTATCTTTTAAGCGATAGTCAAATATTTTAACGCTGGTTGCTATGTGGCGCATTCCATTCTCTTTGCATGTCCAGGACATAAAAAATATGAATAACGAATTTGAGAAAAAGTATAAGTATTGGAAAATTTAAGGAAATAACAAGCAATATCTCGAAAACGGTTCACTCAACAAAAGAAATGTATATGGCATAAGTTGTGTATTGTAACGCGATCTACATTTTTTGTGTAGTAAAATTTTGTCTATCTCTTATGGTTTACCTGTTATGCAAAAGTCGTTCACAATGAAGAATACTTTTGGAGACATTCCCAGAAAATTCAAGATATACATTTCATTTCTCATGACATTATCTTAAACATATGATATTTTCATCAAAATCGTTAGAGCCATTTTTGAGAAAATTAAAATTTTTGAAAAATCTTCCATGTAAAGGGTAGTCTGGGGTGGGGAGATTTTCTTGAAAACCTTCGTGTCGCATCTCTGGAAGATACTGTGCCTAAATACCAAGTTCGGTGCTTATCCGACTGTTCGTTTTTGAGTTATGCTGTTCACAGACACACAGACACACACACACACACACACAGACACACACACGGACATGTTTCCAAAAATGCTTTTTTTGGATTCAAGAGGTCTCAAAACATGTATTTCCGGTGAAATCTCGGTATCGAATTTTTGGGTGGAATGCAATACTTCCCCTACTTACTATACGTAGTAGAGAAAGTAAAAATTGGATAAATACCACACTTGGTACTGCCTTTTACAAAAAACATTTTTCGAAAAGTTTGATTTTCTCAAAAATGGCTTTAACGATTTTGATTAAAATATCATATATTTAAGATATTTTCATGAAAAATAAAAGGTATATCTTGAATTTTCTGGGAATGTCCCTAAAATTCCTCTTCTTTCTGAATAGTTTTTCCATAAATGGTAAACCGTAAGAGATAGACAATATTTTTCTACACAAAAAATGTAGATCTCATTAATGTACACAATTTATGTCATATACATTTTTTTTGTGGAGTGAGCATTTTCGAGATATTCCTTGTTATTTGTTTGAATTTTCCAATACTTATACTTTTTCTCAAAGGGGAATTCGTTATTAGTTTTTTTATGCCCTGAACATGCAGAGAGAATGGAATGCTCCACATAGCAACCAGCTCTTAAAAGATTTGACTATCGCTTAAAGCCCACCATATTCCCCTTGCACCTACAAGAAAATTAGCAATAAGATAGTTTCTGCAAATTTTTATATCGCTTAACATGAAGTAAGTGGAGAATAAGTGTTTGTAAAAATAGTTTGTGCAAGAGTAGAGAAAGTCATGTGAGTGTAACACATCTGATATTTTTTTCCTCGTGACCATGCAAAGATCCGGAAATGTCTCCTGAAATTGTCTACACACCTTATACATGATTCGATTGTTACATATGTATTTACATAAAACTTCTTTTGTAAGCGTGAATTTTTGTACGCATTTCAGTGGACTGATAAAAACACAAGTACAGAACAATAAGTAAATGACACACAACGCAAATGAACAGGCTTTGGATACGCTTTGAGATGCACAATGCACAAACTCTAGTCTTTACAGCACAAAAGAAGGTAGCAACGACAGTTTACATTCACAGCTGACAAAGCATAGCCTTGAACGTGTTATTCAACGCTACAGAGCTAATGGGACATACCGAGGTCACTGCAGTGCAAGCAAAGGACCGGATTGAAAAACAACCGCTAGCTTTACTCATCAAAATGATATACATTTTACTCCTCACCGTTGTAAATTTTTGGTGTGTAAGAACCAAAACCAAGTTTCTTCGAATAACCCTATTATTTAATTGGAATTAACGTGCAAAGCTTTTCATGGAGCAAATACAGAGGCGGAGAGAAGGGAGAAAGTATCCTATATATCTTCTCCTTTACATTTAATGCGAAGCTGACTTCATAGCTCAGTCATTAGAGCACATTTCTGGTATGCGAGGAGATCCCGGTTCGACTCTCGGTTGGGGGCTGGGAAGTTTACTCTAGCCCAGATTATTCCCTAACCTCCCCCAGAGTCTGGAAGTATGAATGACAGTGTGAATGTGTGTGTGTGTGTGTGTGTGTGTGTGTGTGTGTGATCTAATGTATAAAACCGAAAGAAAAGTCAGAAATACAATAACTGTATAGGATAGGCAATCTGTTCCAAAGGTCGCCGATATGACCATTGCAGTTAAAGGAGGAGTATAAATGGAACAATAAAATAAAAAAAACATTCAATATTATGCTTAGAACCACACCCGCAAGATTATAATCTTAGTCAAAATTGCTTCTTATACTCTCCAGTTTCCTTGCTAATACTCAAAGACGAAGTTTTAATGAAAAATGTCCCTCAAATGTTATGACAGTTCTATATAATCCTAACCTCCCCACTCAAGAGATTTCTTTTTAGAGGTTAATTAGTTTCTATCAAATGTAGTAACTTATCTCAAGTCACTGCGTGTTATAGTGAAATTCAGAACTTTAGCCTGTCCATTATTATAGCGCTATATTCCTTTAGAGAGATGTCATAAAAATCTCGTGTGTTACATTCACATGTATTTCTCTACCCACCATGTTTATTTCTATACAGCTACTACAAACTATTCCTACGAAAGCTTACCTTTCTTCATACTTCATGTTTATCGAAATAAATCTTTGCAGAGATAGTTTCATTGTACATTTCATTGTAGGTACAAGGTGTGTAGAGAAAGCAAAATCGATAGTCATATGTCACTATATGCTACCTTTGAAATTCCAAACTCTTTCCGTGACATCACGAGAAACCACTGAATACCTAAGGGCAGCACTTTAAAACAATGAAGAACAGACAAATTAAAATAAGTAATAACATATCTCGGAAATGCCTGATGCCACAGAAAAAAGTTATTTGAAATAAATTATGTTTTTTAAAGAGATGTGTATATTTGGTTTAGTAGGTTTCTGTCCAAATCTTATGATTGACCCGTTATATTAAATTATGTAAAACTTGCTCCAGAATAAAGAACACTTCATAGGCTATTCTCAGAAAATTCAAGATACAAACTTCATTTACCATAGAAATATCTTAAATACACTTGTTCATCTTTAGAAGATAATAAACCTAAATGTCATTTTGGTATTTATCCCATATTTCCTTTTTGAGTTATGCTGTTCACAAAGGGAAATCATTGTAAGAATGCTTTTGTGTTCAGGGGTCTCAAAACATGTATTTCTGGTGAAATCTCGACATCGAATTTTTTGGTGGAATACAATACTTCCTCTGCTCACTGTAAGTATGAAGTAGAGAAAGTAAAAATTAACGAGCTTCCGCGTGAAGAAAAGTCTGACTACCTACCTAATGAAAATATACGAAACCGAATAGTTTAATACAACAATCTTATTGAAAAATATCATATGTTGCACACACATGACTTCCTTACTCAGTCTTGTACAAGCTATTCTTACAAACTCTTTTTCTTCTATCTACTTCATGTTAATCGAGATAAACTTTTGCAGAAATTGTCTTATTGCCTATTTCTCTGTAGATGTAACGGGATTAGGGGAATAAGTAGGCTTTAAGCGATAGTCAAATGTTTTAAGTGCAGGTCACTATGCAGGTAATGGCTTTTAAATTCCTTTCATTTTGCATGGCCAGGAGGCTAGTTGCGGCCGGTGCAATGGCGTAAGGTGGTGTGTTACCGCGCCTCTTGTTTTGTTTTCGGTGTGTATTGAGTGCCGCAGTGAATGGAGCAAAAGAAGGTACTACGTAAAACTACTATAAAGTTTATGTTTAATAAGAATATGCAACGGTCCACAGCTTTTGAAATACGCAACTCACTCCAGAGCAAGTACATACAGTCCAGTTGGTGGGAAGAGAAAACGCTGTTTCACCAGTAGTGTTTATGAAGAGATACTACGTAAACACGAGGGGGCTCCCCAGTTTACTCTAATGTCCGGTCAAGTGGTGGATAGAAGCGGCTGATAGAAAATATACTTTGGTTTGCGTCTACAACGCGCACCGGAAATCAGTAACGACAGGGTTGCTTGCGAGCTTCAATATCACTACTGACGGCTGGTCTGGTCGTTATAGATTTCCAGTTTACACTGGTATACATACCAGTATGTATGTTACACTGCTACCTATTCGACTTACCAAACCGATGCCTTGAATGTTAAATACTGTAGCTTTTGAGGCATACATCACCTACAGTGGACAAAACAGGTTTGTTTCGTTTGCAAGGATAACACACATCTGAAAGCAGATTGTTCTCAACGCTGGAACTGTTCCTTCTCAGTCACGATTACGGTAACAACTTATGAGTGACTTATTTAAAACAGTTTCGAAACAAACGGTGTTCCAAACAATGTAATATACCTGCAGCAGCGGCAGACGTGACAGCGTTGCTGCTCTTCCATTGGCAGTTACCGACATCGACAACTTCAGAGACTGCCAATATTCACAACGAGGCAGCAAATCAACCTCGTCCTATTGTACTACCTCGGACTCCGTACTGCGCAGTTGTCTAGAAGGCGGACCTGACTCCAAGAAGTTAAAGGTGATGCAGTAGCTTCTCGAGCTCCGAGAGTGGATGCTATAAATCGGCAGGTGCTTCCAGAAAAAGAGGTGCAGTCACGAGATCCACGGCTTCGTAAAATGTACCTCCGCGACACGGTTCCTCAACCCTGCTCGGAGGATGTGGTCCGCTTCTTGCCGTTGGTGGCTAAGAGAATCGATTCTTCCAATTTGCCTATCCTGACCGCAAAAATAGTTTGTACAAGAGTAGAGAAAGTCATGTGAGTGTAACACATAAGATTTTTTGTGTAGTACGTTTAAGTCTCTCGTTTAACGTTTACCAATTTTATACAAGATTATACAAAATTTCTTCCGAATGAAGTGGTCTTCGCAGGCCATTCCCAGAAATTTTACATTTTATTTGTCATATGAATGTCTTTAATATATGGCATTTTAATCAAACATTTTACAGGCATTGTTTATAAAACAAAAACTTTGAAAAATACCCCATGTAAGCGGTATTTCGTGGTGGAGCGATCTTGAAAATCTTTGTGGTACATCTTTGAAAGGTACTAAACCTAAGTATGTACTAAGTTTGGTATTTATCCGACTTTTGTTTTTTAGTTATGCTGTTCACAAGCACACACACACACACACACACACACACACATGTAGCTTTTTGTAAAAACGCTTTTTTATTCAGTGGACCTCAAAGCGTGTACTTCCCTTGAATTTTTGGGTGGAATGCAATACCTTCTCTACCTGCTATGTACGTGGTAAAGAACTTAAAAAGGAATAACGACTTCTCATTTGAGAAAAGTATAAGTATTTTAAAATGCAAAACAATAACAAGGAATATATCGGAACTTGTTTGACATAAATTCTGTGCTTTAACGAGATCTGCATATTTTGTGTAGTGCGATTTTCTTTCTCTCTCTCTCTCTCTCTCTCTCTCTTACGGTTTACCAGTTATGCAAAAGTTGATTCAGAATGAAGAGGACTTCAGACGCTATTCAAGATGTGCCTTCATTTGTCGTTACAATATCTTAAAAATGTGCTATTTTAATCAAAATTGAAAATTGTTAGAGCCATTTCTGAGAAAATCAAAATTTTCGAAAACTACTCCAAACGTTGTAGTTTGGAGCGGAGAGATCTTCTTAGCAATCTTCGTGTCGCATTTTTCAAGGATGTTGAACTTAAATACAAGTTTGGTTGTTAACCGAGTTTTTAATTCAAAGTTATACTGTTCACAGACACAAGCACATAAGAATCGTTTTCTAAAAGCTATTTTTTGGGTTCAGAAGTCTCAAAACATACATTTCCGGTGAAATCTCGACATTAATTTTTGGGTGGAATACAATATTTCTCCTGCTTACTACATGTAATAGAGAAAGTAAAAATGTTACTACATATTCCAACGTGAGATTCGTTGGTGCAGCAGTATAGCAGCATTCCTTTGGTCTAATTTAGCGCTTTGAAGTCTAGAGTTATGAACCACAATGCCAGTGTTATGCCGAGTTCTGCGAATCACATACAAAAAGCGTTTAATACCCCTTCTAGAAAACATTGGATTAAAATAGCAAAACCCTTTGTAAGTTTCTATGCGGCCTTTATGTTTTCCATTAGTGTATGAACCTTTATTTAAGTTACACGATATCACTAAAGCTGGTTTTCATTTGTGGGGTATGCAACGGTAACTTCTCTCGTTTCTGTAAGGTCAAACAGTAATTCACACGTGAACTAATGCCCAATAGTTTTAAAGGGCACAGACAGAAAGCGTTGCTCACTGTAATATGGCTTTACATACAATAGTAATTTATGATACAAGATGCTCGCAGAATAAAATTGTTTTCAACATGCGTGTCGTACACTAATTTTTAGATAGTCGTTAATAATTACAGACAAATTATAGATTATGAATTAGATTGGTTTTATCTATTTCGTATCTGTGATGCTCACTTATTTCTTTTTAGTGACAACTTGAAAAAAAATCTAATGTGTTACATTCACATGAATTTCTCTACCCTCTATTTCTTATTAGTGGGTATACAATTTGCTCTTACGAAATTTTCCAATGGGCTTCATTTTAATCACAAAGAACCTTTCTGGAAATAGTTACATTACACATTTCGTTGTAGTTACAAAGGGAATAGCGACAGTCAAATGTTTAAGAATGCTATATGCTGACATTAAAATTCCATACTGTTTCCATTACAATTGAAATGGACAGGACCTGAAAAGAATCGCTAGATTGAACAATTCGAACCATTAATAACGAATATTTCGGAAATGGCTGATGCCATAAAAAAGTATTTGGAATAAATTGTGTGTTTTAAAGATATCTACTTTGTTTGAGTACTAAATTTTCGTCTATCGCTTAACGTTAACAGTTATACAAGATTATACAAAAGCCGTTCCAAATGAAGAGTAATTCATACACTATTCCCAAAAAATTCCAGATACATATTTTATATATGGCATTTTAACCAAAACCTCCAGAGCTGTTTTTGACAAGATAAAAAAGTTGAAGCCTTTCCATGCAAGGGTAGTTGGGGTGAGGGATTTTCTTGAAAATCTTCGTGTCGCATCTTCTGGAGATACTGAACTTAAATACCAACTCAGGTGTTAATCCGGGTTTTCGTTTTTGAGTTATTTTGTTCACAGTCACACATGCGCGCGGACCATTTTCTAAAACTGTTTCTTACATTTGTTATATAAGGAAGGCTATGAGAATAACTCGGCTTCTAAACTACAGATGTTCGTGTCAAGAAAACTATTAGTTTGCAGTATTTGCTAATGTCTATTTGTCCTTGACATGAAGGCACAGTTTGATCATACAGTAGTTTGTCTACAATGTTGCAGATATCCATGTTTTGACTTTATCTTCAATGTCTTGACTTTATCTATGATTAGTTTGTACGTTTCATGCTTTGCACCATTGAAGAAACGTGTTTTATGCCATTTCGCATTTTTTCTTGACGTTTTTGACAGCAATGCTTATGTTTCCCTCTCCGCTGCTTGTAAAATTTCGGCTACTTCTTTCATATTCCATAATTACTGTATTCAAAATATACGGAATTACATCAACACCTTGGATAATAATGTTCCACCTGCCAGGAAATAAAAGTTGGTACCGTGAAACATTGTAATGTTACATCATCCGTCGTTAAAAGTGCTTCTACAGCTTCGACTGTCTCAAATACAGTTTTACTTTCAGCTAATCCATGACGGAGTGCTGCAGTGTGTGAAAGCGTAACAATCATACGACCACGGAGTCATTTAAATTTCACAACCTTTTGGTATATTTTAACTGATATAACAGTAACTACAATAATTATAATAGTTGAAAATAGGGATTAAAATAAATCAGACGGAACGTATATACTTGTGAAAATTGCAACACCAAAAAAAGAATTTCCCGAATAACCCCAAACTTGGTGGAACTGTAGAAGAGTGTGCAAGTAATAAGTGATTAGGTTTGCAGAGCGATAGGGGTACACGTAGGCCGAGCAGAGCCCTCTCGTATCGGCCCGACAAGGCCAGTGTTGCGCCCAGTGTAGTCAGTGCAGAGCTACCAAACAAGGTGGGAACAATAAAGTGAGTGCCAGTATACCTCGTCGACGTCAAAGGGAGCCATATCGGCATGTGAGCGAGTTCGAACGGGGCAGGATGATCGGTCTCCGGGAAGCGGGTTTGTCATAACGTGACATTTCGGCTCGTACAAGGCATGCTGCTACGACAGTGATGCGTGTGTGGAAGCAGTGGATAGATGAAGCTCGTACGCAGGGAAGAGCGGGTACTGGACCACGAAACATGACCACAGCACGGGAAGGCCGTCATCTTGTCCGCATGACCACCCAGCTTCATTCATAGTGTTGGCTCGACGCTGGAGCAGTGCAACAGGTGTGAACTTGTCTGCATAAATGGTTCGTCGCCGTCTGCTGCAGGTTGGACTGGTTACATGATAGTCATTAATCGGCTTCCATTGTCCAGAAACCACAAGCTCTTCCGACTGCAATGGGCACGTGAAGACCGTCACTGGGTTGCTATGTGTCAAAATGTAGTATTTTCGGACGAGACCCGCTTTAACGTCTCCTATAGTGATGACCGCATACGTGTCCGGCGGTACCGTGGTGAGCGTAGCCTGGAGGGCTGCATTGTTGAGCGGCATAGCGGATAACTAGGTGTGATGGTTTGGGACGCCATTGGTTACAACAACTGATCTCGCCTCCTACGAATTGAGGACACTTTGTACAGCAACCGGTACCTAACGGTGATTGTAGAGCCTTAGGTACTCCCCCTGCTTCAGGCATCTCCAAAGGCCACATTTCAACAGGACAACGCCCGGCCACATATTGCGAGGAATGTACAAGCCTTCTTCGAAGAGTGACGGGTACCATTGCTTCCCTGGCCTGCACGTTCGCCTGACATATCGACCATCGAGCATGTCTGGGATATGGTTGGTCGACACCTGGCGCGTCACGGTCCTCCCGTAACCAGTGTGAGGAATTTGTGGGCTCGAATACAAACTGCGTGGAAGGAAATCCTTTAGAAACTTATTCAGAACCTTTCTGATTCAATGACACGGCGTATAGCGGCTCTAATTGCAGCGCATGCAAGCCACACCAAATACTGAATATTAGGGCTCAAAGGTCATGTATAGGTTCGAAAAGTTTATCATTTGTTACTTGACATGTACCTAACCTGTGGTATTAAATTCATTGAATTCATGCGTTTCCTTCTTGGTGTTGCAATTTTCACAAACAGCAGAGTACATGTGTTCTCCATGAAAATGAACTCCAATGCATTAAAGAGGTTTATAAGGGACTTGTGTTCATTCATTATTTCAAGAGGTACTGAAGGCGAAAATTGCCAAAAAGATGATCTTCTTAGACTTGTGCACCGTTATTCATTAGAATTTACCCTTTAGTTTGATATATAGTTTACCCCTACAGGCACAAAATTGTATTTTAAATATATTCTGAATTATGCACTTCACCATTCTTTTCTTTGCGCGAAGCAACCTCTTCCCCTTCCTCTTCACTCACTGGAGTGTCGAACACAGAACTCCTGTCCCCTCTTCCGGATACTCACTAGCCTTATAATCCAAGACTTCTCTTCCATAGTTCGCAAAAAAGTACGAGCTGTCGGTCACAACAGCAACAATTGCATCAACTCACTAACTGTAAAACACAGGTCTTCTCTTCAATCGATCGCAGAGCAGCACTTGCTGTACGTCACAACAACAATTCCAATAACTCGCTATCTGTCCAACATAGGACTTCTCCTCGATCACTCGCAGGGCAGCACGAACTGCAGTTCACAACAGCAACAACAGAAATTCCACTAACTCATTAAATGTCGAACACAGGACTTCTCCTCCGCAGCTCCCAAAGCATGCGATTTCTCGCAGAGTACCACTCGCTGTACGTCACAGCAGCAGCAATTCCACTAACTTACTAACTGTCGAACATAGGGCCTCTCTTTGATAGCACCTAGAGCAGCAATAGCTTTACGCCATAACAACAATGCCAATAATTCACTAACTGTAGAACACAGGACTTCTCTTTGATAGCTCGCAGAGAAGCACTCACTGTACAACAATTCCACTAATTCAGTAACTGTCGAACATAGGGCCTCTCTTTATAGCACTTAGAGCAGCACTACATTTACGTCACAACAACAATGCTAATAATTCACTAATTGTAAAACACAGGACTTCACTTCGATCGCTTGCAGAACAGCACTCACTGTACGTCACAACAATTCCACTAACTCACTAACTGTCGAACATAGGGCCTCTCTTTGATAGCACTTAGAGCATCACTAGATTTACGTGACAACAATGCCAATAATTCACTAACTGTAGAACACAGGACTTCACTTCGATCGCTTGCAGAACAGCACTCACTGTACGTCACAACTCCACTAACTCACTAACTGTCGAGCACAAGACTTCTCTTCGATCGATCGCAGAGCAGCACTCCATCACAGAAAGAAACAACTCCACTAACCCACTGTCGCTAGCACGCTCGCCCATATATAACTGCAGGAGCTTAGAGAGGAAACATCCATAAATATCTCGTTGCGTCTCGAAGGGGTTTCTAGAGTTTATATCAGCTACAGCGCATGCCTCTCTCCCTTTGGAATTAGAAAGGTGACTAGCACTGAAGGAAATGTCGCTACCCGCCTCACTGTGAGGGACTACGTCACAATATGTTTAAAAATGTCACTGAGTTTGCCATTTTCACTGTGAAGTCTTCACCACTTAACTGAAAAATCTGATGTGTTACACTCACATGACTTTCTCTAATCCTGTACAAACTATTTTTACAAACGCTTATTCTCCATATGCTTCATGTTAATCGAGATATCGAGATGTTAATCTTCTTGCTAATTTTCTTGTGGATGCAAGGGAATGGGTAGGCTTTAAGTGATAGTCAAGTATTTTAAGAGGTGGTTGCTATGTGGAGTATTCCATTCTCTTTGCATTACCAGGACAAAAAAGAATAACGAATTCTAATTTGAGAAAAAGTATAAGTATTGTAACATTTAAGGGAATAACAAGCAATATCTCGAAAATCATTCACTAAACAAAAATATTTATATAACATGAATTGAGTATTTTAACGCAATCTAGATTTTTTGTGTAGTAAGCTTTTATCTATCTCTTATGGTTTACCAGTTATGCAAAAACCGTTCACAATGAAGAATACTTTTGGAGATATTCCCAGAAAATTCAAGATATACATTTCATTTGTCGTGAAAATATCTTGAAATTTTCGAAAAATGTTCCATGTAAAGGATAATCTGGGGTGAGGGGATTTTCTTGAAAACCTTCGTGTCACATCTCTGGAAGATACTGAACCTAAATACCAAGTTTGGTGTTTATCCGACTTTTTGTTTCTGATTTATGCTGTTCACAGACAGACACACACACACACACGGACATGTTTCCAAAAATGCTTTTTTTGGATTCAGGGGGCCTCAAAACATACATTTCCGGTGAAATCTCGTTATCGAATTTTTGGGTGGAATACAATACTTCTACTTACTATACGTAGTAGAGAAAGTAAAAAAAGCTTATTCCTATATACTTAGGAGTAGAAAGGTAAAGGTTAGCCCAATTTCTAGGGAAAGGTGTTATTAGCAAATATGGGAACTTCTGTGTATTCAAGCTGTTTGATTTCTTTCTTTGTATTTAATGTGTGTTTGTTTTCTCCTTTTGTCATTTGAACAGGTTTTTTCTGTGAATGACATTTTCTGGTATAAGTGGCCCGTTTTCTGATAAACTATTGAAGTTAGCTGAATTAAATTTTGGAGTGATGAAAACAAGCTTTAGGTGCCGTTGTGGATCTACTTTGTTGTTAATAATATTGCTGGTTATTTTGTAAATAAGTAATCGCTGATAAATATTATTGAAAACATGGTATACTTAAGAAAATAATCTTATCTTCCTTAATAAACACACATATTGTGTAAAAGTAGATCAGTGAACTAGAAGGCGTGTGTGTACATACATCCTGTACAATTTTCAATGACATATATTAAATAGTTTCTTATGTAATGAATCATGAATTTACCAGAGTCAGCATTGGGGGGCACCGAGGGATAGGGCTTCTATTCTCCCCTCACAAACACCGCACGATGGTTTGGGGATTATCATTTCGCATGTGTAATGTCACTTCAGAAGTACAGGGTTATTCATAAGTCAATGTCACATTTCGGAACTTTGTTGTAAAATAAGTACTTGATATATCAGTGTGAATGATATACCAAATGAAAGGTAATCTCTCAAAGTTTGTTTGGTACACCTTACAAGTGTTCAATGTGTGCACCTCTGGTTACACGGGAGACATCCAGGCGATAGTCCACATCCGCACCAGCATGTCACGGTCGATGGTTGCTATTGCTGTTGTAATGCGATCTCGGAGGTCCTTCAAGTCAGCTCGAGGTGGTGGAATGAACACCCTATCCTTCACATATCCGCAGAGAGAGAAATCACATGGTGTTAAGTCCGGGGATCTGGGCGGCCACCGAAACAATGCGACGTCATTGTCAGCATTTCGTCCAATCCAACGTCGCGGTAAGTTCTGGTTCAGGTACGCGCGCACGAGTCGATGGAAGTGGGGTGGGGCCATTGTTCTAACATGTCCGGATAAGTGATGCCAGTCACTGTGAATTCGGCGAAGAAAAAGGGCCCGTAAACCTTGTCCTTTTCATGGGCGCAGAACACGTTGATCTTTGGGGAGTCGCGCACATACTGGACTGTCAAATGTGGGTGTTGGGTTCCCCAAATGCGCACGTTGTGACGGTTCACCTTCCCCACAAGTGAAACGTCGCTTCGTCGCTGAAGACGAGTTCTGTCACCAAAATCATCATCACTGCTATTGCAGCCTTCATGTCGATGGCAAATTGTGTGCGAACTTCCTTGTCACCATCAGTGAGCGCCTGCAGGAGTTCCAGTTTGTACGGTTTCACCTTCAGTTGCTTGCGAAGAATCCGTCACACAGTCGACTGAGACATTTCCAGCTGCAGACTTGCACGATTTGTCGATTTCTGAGGGCAGCGCGCAAACAACTCACGAACACCTGCAACAGTGGCGTCTGACGATCCCGGCCTTCCGGGTCGTTTGGCTGGACACAGACAACCAGTGCGCTCGAACCACCTCTTGATGGTCCTGCGATCTGGCGCATCATTGCGAAAACGAGTGCGAAATCGCCGCTGAACAGTCACAGTAACTCTGTTTTCGCAAATTGTATCACGCAAAACGCTTTCTCGTTACCTGCGAACGCTATTTTGTATACTTGTGCCGCCTAGCGGCCAACCGCGTCACCACAACATGCGCGCTTCACGTGACAAACTTGGAGAGTTTCTGTTTGCATATGTACATGATTCGGACTCGCACATCTCGCACAAGATGTTTTCCAAATGTGACACTGACTTATGAATAATCCTCTAATTACTTACGATTCAAAAGGTTTAAATCCACTACAATGCGTTAGATGTGTTGCCATTCATAAAAGAAACTGTTCCGACTTTGTACAAACCACTATCGAAATAACAGTTCTAGCACCATATACGTCACCTTTGTAGCTATAATTTTGAAGCTTATTAGAAATGAGAAACTGAAAGATATGCCTCACCTCGAGAAACACGAAACATCATTATCTAATAATAGGAGAGTAACATCACCAGTGAGACCAGAGTGTTAAACGCTCCGCATCTTAACTTATACGTAAAACGTGGTGAAGCTTGGCGATGAGTTACATTCACATAACGTTCTCTAATTCTTAATGGTGAACGTAAAGGTAAGGGCGAAGTGAAGGGGCAGAGCACCTCACGCAAACTTGTCGGCCCCTTGTGCTTCTACTGTGACCGCCGAGAGAGGCATCAGGCAGAGACCCGAAGGGCGGGCAGATCCGGATGATGATGACACGGACAAGCACAAAGGGCGCACCTAAAGCTTCCAGATTGAGCGCCTTCAACGCCGTCCGAGCCCACTCTATTGAACTCCGATCCTCCGGGTATTCCCCGAAAGCACCCAGAGGCAGATTCTAGCCGAGTAGTCCTTATACGACGTAAGGATGAAACTTCCAGAGAGCGCACAGCCACCAGCCACCGAGGCCTGGCCCTACAACCCTGAAACAGATGACAAGGTAGACTAGGGAGCAAGAGAGTCGTGGTAGAAGATGAAACATCCCAGCATTCGTGTGACCACCCGGGAAACCACGAAAAGCCCATGGGTCAGAGTGGGCGTTCCCCGGATATCGAACCCGGGGCCTCCCGAATGCGAGCACTCAGAGTCTCTAATTCTTACAAAAGCTCATTCTTCTATCTACTTCTTGTTAATCGAGATATAAACATTCATGACACATACACAACTCCCTGTGTGCATAAAAATACAACAGCTAAAGCGATAAATAGAATTTTAAAAAGTGGATCGCTACGTGATGGCTTTGAAAAATCCATGCCCTTTCCAAAACCACGAATAGCAACTAGAAAACAGTTCAAGTATTTGAAAATTCAAACCAATAACAAAGATTATCTCGGAAATGGTAACCGCCACAACAAAATGTTTAAAGATTATGTCCTTTAACGAAAGTAAGAACCCATTCACGTAGAAACGTTAACACAAATGCAATACCAACACAAAAAGAAAAAAAACTTATAGCCAGGTTAACAAATTTTCGTTAACATGAACAGTACACTATCGCCAAAACTTGCAATCTCCAAGTTTTCATGTTTGTGTTAATGGAATTTGAGGGGGAAAAGAACACTATACACTGCACAGAAACAGACCGGAGAAGAGGAGCATTTGATGAGAAGTTAATTATTTTATAGGTATGAAAATAATCGCTCTCTTTATGACAAAAAGTATAAATGTTATAAAGACAGTTTTAAAAATAAATGGCAATATTGCGAAAAAACTGAAACGTGAAGGAATATTATAAATATTATTACTACTTAAGGTGTCTTTCTATGTTTATAGGGTATGAAGTATTCAATTTGCTTTCATATTTGGGAAACTATAACACAAACTAAAGCAAACGCAGTTTATAACAATACAAAATACCTTGCTGAATCGTCCTTAATAATGGAAGCCTCCATTTGTAATCGCTTTCGAACCTCAAATGTCTTGTTTCGACGCTAAAATTATGTTGTTATTGTGAACAGCAAGGCGAATCTTGTGTTCATGTCATACATTTATGTCCTCGACTTAATGTTAATGTTTCTATGTAAATGGCCCTTAAGAGGTTGTCTATCTCTTACGGCTTATCAGTTATACAAAAGTCCTTCAGAACGAAGAGGACCTCACAGGCTATT